>JAKCOX010000002.1:26413988-26828988 GCA_022605575.1 Laterallus jamaicensis coturniculus
CAGAAAACAGACACAGGTGCAGAAAAATGTTAAGGATGGTCCTCCAGCATCATCTCATTTAATCACTTGTGTCTCACTTTGACAGACTCCCCATACAGCCTCACAAAGACGCCCCAACATATTTCTTACATACTTTCTACCACCTGGCAAAAGGATGTAACCATGATAGCTTGTCAGCACTTCTTATGATTTTAGTTACCTGGCCCGTTTTCAGTTCCTGCCTCTGTGTTAAGCCCATGAAATAACACCTGGGGTCATAGGGTCGTGTAGAAAAAATCAGGACTATCACAGTCATCTGCTTAAGTGGTCAGGTCAAGTACAGGAAAGAGTATTTCATGCTTCACAATCTCACAGGTCTGGGGCCAGTGCTCTGTATTAAGCTTTGGAGGAGTCCGACCTATATTTTGATCCTCTTGGCCCCTGAAGCAGGAGACAAAGATGGAGAGGAAAAGTTGTCTTACAGGGGTGCTCTATCATCCTGCCTTTCCTACCATCATGCCTGAAGATATTAGAGGGGCACTTGGAGTGAGGCAACGCCTCTGGTTCATGTTCTCCTTTGTTAACACTTCATTCACACTTACAGAAATGCCCTTCTCCCTGTTCATCCTCATTCATCCCCACCTGGGAATGAAGAAGCCTTGACTTAGCCTACTGCATCCTGACAGCCCTCAATCATTGGAAGGACGGTCCCACATACACATAGTAACTAGCTACATCATTGCTCTGGTTTTGCTAATCAAAAAGTTTATTAAAATGCCATTCCCAGACAAACCTAGATGGTCAGCCAGGTGCCACCACACGTAAATACACAGGCCTCTTCAACTCAGTCTCCCAACACAGACCAAATGGCCACACACTGCTTTCATTCTTGTAGTTAGAAGACTACAAACTCATGCAGACAGAGAAGAGATATATGATGAGGACTTTCTGCACTGCTCAAGCCAGGAACTTCACCGAAGTTTGGGCTGGTTTTTTTTCCTTGCCAAATTCTGCTCAGGCTTGAAGTAGTGCAAAAATAATTTTTTCCTAGCTCATTTTCCCCAGGGAAATGCTGGATGTCAGGCTAAATCAATAAATTCACATGCCAAAATGATTAAAAGAATAGTTCTGGCTTGCTGTGCACAAGCTGGAAAAGCCCAATTTACAGTTACTGTTTAGCTTTCATTTCAGCTCTCTTGCACTTCTGACCCGTACAGCAAACGACACGGAGTCATTCTGGGGAAGTTGCACGTTCTCACACAGAGTAAATCTGGTTCATTCTTCTCTGGGATGATTCAGTGGTATTGCTGTATTCTTTGGTATGGAGAGTCCCTGCTACAGCCCTTCTGATTTGTGCCTAAGAGACTTTGGATTACTTGGTACTTGTAACATCAGAACATGTTGTTACAAAGGCACACACACTTTAAATAACAACAGTTTTCCTCCCAGTGAGTCCTGGGTTGTTATAGGACCAGTATGTCAGCTTAAACACTGTGTTACAGGCTGCAGACACGCTGTGGATTTAAAGCTCCCATGTCAGTGGCCCCATTAGGTCAGGTAGCATGTAGAGTCAGAGGGACTGATGTGAGCTGAAGACTTAACCTTTTAACGTAACAATGATGAGTGGGAAGGCTTATCTCAGTCTCGCACTGAGCAAGAAGTTGGAAGCTGAACAGGAGATACCTACAGATAAGCAATCTGATGTATTAAAGAGGGCAGTGTGCTCAACATGCCCTTTAATGGTGGGCTGAGAAGTCAGAAAAGCATCCTGATGCCATAATTGGTGCAAAAACCAAGCGATGTTTTGAGCTGATGGGGAAAAAAGTGCATTTGGCACTGAGCAGTCACATGGAGACGTGCTTGTTCCAGCGTTTGGCAAAGCCTGTGCAATCTGTCCCAGTCTGCCTGAGAGGCTCCTTGTTCTCCTCCTGGCACCTTGGACTTCCACTGCAGTGGATGAATCTTTGCTGAAGCAAGACCCTAGTGAGCTCAAAGCACTGTTGAAGGAGGACGATCAAGGTTGGAAATGCTGCTTTCAGTCCTCCATGATCCAGTCTTGGGGACATACATAGTGCAGAGAAGAGAAGTCATATAAATGCCAGCTAATAGTAAGGCACTGAGTGCTGGCTGCAGGCTGTTTGACATTCAGATGATCAGATGTCTTCTCAGGACGTTAAGAGTGTCACTGGGGTTAACGATGAAACTTAAACCCCATTCAACCTGGCCTTGAACACTGCCAGGTAGGGGGCATTCACAGCTGCTCTGGGCAGCCTGTGCTGCCCTCTTAGAGATTAATTTCTTCCAAATAGCTCATCTAAATCTACCCTCCTTCATCTTAAGATCATTCCCTCTTGTCCTATCACTACACCCTCTGATAAACATTCCCTCTCCAGCTTTCCTGTAGGCCCCTTCAGGTGCTGGAAGGCTGCAACAGGGTCTCCCCATTAAGTTAAATATCGTCTGCAGAACATTTCCAGCAGCTTTATTTCAGGGGCATGGCTACAAAGCATAAAAAAATTAATGTCAAAACATGGAGATGACCCAATTCTCCTCTGCTGCTTGTCACAGACCTGAGAAAAGACCTGACCTCCAGCCTGTAGGTCACAGCAGATGCAAGTAGCCCTGAATGGATCTAACACAGTGAGTGATTTTAAAATGTTTAGCTTGAAAGTATTAGTGACCAAAATACTGGGTTTTGAACATGTTATCTATTTTTCCACCAATAAAGTTTGAGAGACAAGGAAAATACCCTAAAAATTCTATTTTTGCCCCCTGTGCCAGAATGTCACCCTGCCAGTCCTCATGGGCAGCTGCCCAATGTACAAACCAGGGTGTGACAAACCCATTTGCATCTTGATTTACTTAACCATACACACCAGCTCAGGACTGGTGGTAACTAAATAGCACGCTGGGTAATATTTTTTATGGTTCCCAGGGAAGAGTTCTTCCTTAAGAGGCAAAAGCAGGCAAAAATATTCCAATTTCTAGTTCCTTAAAGGCAGTGTTCACTCAAAGCTAGCTGCTGCACCTTATACCGAACTTGAACTAGTAATTCATTTAAAAAAAATAAAAATAGACTCCATAAACAACATTTTAGCATATTGTCTTAATCTTAACCATCACCAGGACACCTGCACAGAGGAGGAACATTGCTGACCATGAGCATGTAGAAGCCTACATTTCTAGTTGGAGCTTCTCAAACTGTGATTTCTGAAACAGTGCCTATATAAATTGAGAATGGAGAATAAAATTTATTGGTGTAATCATTTATGAATATTTTTCTTCTGATAAAAAGGTTTCCCATGAAAAGACCTTAGACATCAGCTCCAATAAGTCACAAGTCTCTCATGACCTTTGCTCTTACATCAGTATCGTTCCTCATCTACAGCGGTGCCATCTGCACCTAAATAAATGGAGTCTGAAATGCTAGCTGAAAAAGAATGGGAGGAAGATTAAATCCTTTTCCTCATTCAAACCATTCAGCCTTTTGGCAATACCTACCAGAAAACTCCCCAAAGCAACACCCACCTTCAAACACTGTTGCAGGAAAAGAGAACTGTAAAATATTGTGTCTGCTGCAGTCTGGGGAATTCCCCAGGACTGTGCTGCTCCTGCTTTATCTGCTTTCTCTACCATGGAGATCCCTGCCTTGGCAATAGTTTCCCCAAAGTAAGGCACCCCTTTTAGAAACGTGCTATACATATAATTTTCTATGTGTCACAGTGCCCTGCATCCTCTGTCCAATTTTAATGCACTAGTTGGTTCCTACCGAAGAGTTTCATCACTAGAGTAGCATCTGAGGAGCTGAGATAGACATGCAAAGTGGTGCATCTCGCTCGTGTAGAACGCACCATAAGCCATCCTGTACCAACAGAGCTGATGCATACACCGAAGCCATTCCTTTTAATCTCCAAAATGAAAGGTCTGCCTTAAACACAGCCTTGCTTTGCTTTTCATTGCTCTCCTTTCAGAGCATTTCAGAGCAGCGGCTGCAAGCCCAGGGCACCTATGTGTGTGTTGAGGGGACAACACCCCAGCGAGACTGTCTCCTCCTCAGCTCCCTGCAGAGCCGGCTGAGGGCAGGAGCTACGGACTGGAAATTTTATTGCAACACAAAGTGCTGTGACTTGAACTTCTGCAGCTTTTCCTTTGCTCCTGGCAATGCTCTTAGAACAATTTGCTTATTTGTCTAATGCGTGTCATGGGGACGTGTGGAAGTCTATTGTGTGTCACATGCAAACTGCCTGCTGCCAAAGTCGTGATGCTCAAGCAGCATGGGTTAAGCATTCACAGAAACACTCTGCAGGGCTGGAAATGTCAGCCACAAAGTGGTTACAATAATGAGCTCCCGGCAATCATTTTGCTCTTTGGAACAGAAGCTTTTGGCACTTACTTTTTTTGGTCAGTGCTCCCACATCTGGTTTAGTCCAAGGATCACATCTGGTTTAGTCCAGGATCCAAACAAAAAGCTGAATATATATTCTTCTTAAAAAGCTTTTCTTTAAAGACTTCGCCTACTGTGCTCTCTCAGTCTCCAGCGCACTGTCCCAAAACTTAAATGCCAATAAAGGACAACTGGGGGCTATATGCTGCACTGAGTAGAGGGACCAAAGGGAGTAGGTGCCTGCCTTAGGACCTGGGCAGTTCTCATCCATATGAGCAATTTTATTGCTTTGTATAAAGAAATACCCAGCTGTCACTGAAACTGATGAGAGAGGTTTCTTTTTCATTTCTTTGAACAGGACGTGTTGTAGCTGCATCTGCTAATTTTTAATCTGCTAGTGTTAAAACCTTCCAACTTTTTTTTGAAATGTAATTGGCAAAGCCACAAATGAGTGACACAAGCCATTTTTCCTGAAAGGAGACACCTGACCACTATAACGACTCAAGGTACAACATCTCTGTGAATATACATATGTGTATATATTTAGAGAGAGAGAGTTATGCGTGTCTGGATTTCCTGTCCTAAATCCCAAGAGATAGTGTCCCATCAAACATGCAGTGAAGACTTCAACTCCAGTAACCTGCTGAACTTTACATCTATTTTAAACAGAAAGTTTGGGGAGTGTAATTGTTCCTGAAACAGCTGTGAGCAGTCCTTCAATTTTCTCTTTATCACCTATTCTGTCTCTGTTAAGAGCAGAGGTACTGCTCTCAGGTACTCATAAGCAGAAACAATGAAATACTCGGACTTCTAACGTTTGAAGTATGCAGTATAGGCAGTACTAGTTGGCTGATACTCCTTGGGGAGAAACCTCCAGTTTTAGTGGCTTGCCATCATTTTGTGATTGTGTTAGCACTCCTCCTCTGTGCCCAGCTGGGCTTGGTAGCCTTCCGCTGTGAGAACTGCTTTGGTGGTGCGTCTCTCCATTGCGGGCCCAAACTGCCCTGCCAGACTGCCCTTTCCTGGTTTCACAACCTCTTTGTTCTATAACCCCAAAGCTGAGAGTGGCCTCAGCTCCCTGCTTCCAGGGTGAGATGACAGTTTGGAACTAGCTGTGGGTGGACACTGAGCAAAAGGCCAAGAAAAAGATGCTGACAGTCTTTTTCCTAAAGGGGAGGACTCATCCTGTGAGGGCATTCCTCTGCTGTATCCTTCATCGCCTCAGGTATAGAGTTACAGAGCACGGCCTGTAGTAATACTGCCAGTGGACAAACTGCACAGTTTTGTGGGATAAAAGCTGATGAACACATGGTGCTTGGGGGGGTGAGAAAATTCGTGTTTTATGTGGGGACATTAATGTGGCACTTAAGTTTTCCCATGCGTAGCAAGAATGCACTCTTGATGCAGTGGAGGAACCCCAGAGTCCAGAGCAAGAAGCAGGAGAATAAAAATAAGATTGTAAACTAGCCAATAAGACCTAATAATACCAAGAGATTCAGCTCATCCTGGAAGAAGGCACCCAGGGCTCAATTCAGGTGTACTGAGCCTGTACAAATGGGTGCTGGCTGTTTGTCCTGTGTGGGTGGTTCAGACCAGGACTCACACGTACTGGTTTGAATTAGGCTATGACCTTTGCAGGGCTGCAGAATGGTTCATGGGATTTTGTGTTGTGCTGTTATTCAAGGGTGGGAATAGTTTTGCCTGAGATGACGAGGTGGGTGGTGCTGAAGGTGCCCTGTGCCTTGCAAAGTATAACCCAGAGCTTTAGCTCATTAAGCATGGCACCTTTTTCTCTATTTGTGTAGACAGGCTAGTAACACAAAGATTATAACCAAAATAAAAAGTGCTGGTTTACAAGTAAGTTACAGGAAATGTAGAATAGAGATGATTTATCATTCAAAAACTCACGCCATAAATCAGTTCAATTAAATGAAGTCAGTAGCATACAGAGCAGTGTGACTTACAAATCAGGTTTGGACTTCATACATCAGCTAGACAGGATGTAAATCCATTATTTGACAAGATATGTCAACAATTCAGGACATAAATAGTATTGTAAGCATATTCTGGCAAAGGTCGTCTTGGTTGTAGGCAGTGCTCAGCAAGGAGGAGGAGGAGAGAGTAGGTGTTCTGCCTGTGCTGCACAGAAAAGGCTGAGAGAAGAGCTCATGTTGCCATCGGGAGAAGGCTGTGCAGGCACCTTTGTGGGGCAAAGATGTGTCTACTGACCCTGAACCTGCATGGATACAGACCATGCATGTGCAGTGCTGAGCAGAGCTAATTCCCTAATGTGCTTGAGTCTTGTGTGAAATTTAGGGTGCCACAGAACAAGAGGGACACGGAACTATTGGAGAGTGTCCAGAGGAGGGCAATGAGGACAGTGAAGGGTCTGGAGGGGAAGTCTTATGAGAAGAGTCCCTTGGTTTGTACAGCCTGGAGAGGAGGAGGCTGAGGGGAGATCTCATCGTGGTCTGTGCCTTCCTGATGAGGGAGAGCAAAGGGACAGGTGCCAATCTCCTCTCTTTGATGACCAGGGATAGAACCCAAGGGAACGGCATGAAGCTGAGACAGGGGAGGTTTAGGCTGGAAGTCAGGAAGAAGTTCTTTACGGAGAGGGGGTTCAGGCATTGGAATGGCTCCCCAGGAAAGTGGTCACAGCACTGAGTGTGGCTGAGTTCAAGAAGTGTCTGAACGATGCACTCAGTCCTGTGCTCTGACTTGGCTGGTCCTGTGTGGAGCCAGGAGCCAGACTCGATGATCCTTTTGGGACTCTTCCAACTCAGGAACTCAGGATATTCCGTGATTCTATATGATTCTATGACAACTGGGGATTTCAGGTTGGAGTTTTTGCACTGTGCACTGCTGTTCTGTGTAGATGTGCTCGCTCCCTCACAGCCAGATGGGTATCTCCGATTCTGTGCTGCCTTGCACTGTGTACACATGCCCTCTGCCAACTACATATCCATTACAAGTCCTTGTGGAAGTGCCAAGACAACTTAAGAGCCTGGGTAAATAAATCATGACCGACTAACAACACCCAGCGTGACGGTGAGCCGGGAAGCAGGGCTGGACCCGGGCAGCTGGGCAGGATGTGGTTCCTCTGGAGCGCAGGGCTAATCTCTTGCTGTAACTGAGCACCATGAGTTTTTCTGTTAGCTTAGATTTATTAGGCAAAAGGCTCTTTGCTGCAGCCACCCAAGAAACAATTTTTCACCACCACACTTAGCTGCTCTGGAGTGACTTGCAGCATTACAAAAAGACCTCAAATACAAGGCTTGTCAGAAGCCCTAACAATGAAACACATTTATATTGTGTTTAACAGTGCACATGCAAAATGCAAAAATTAAAATCCAAAAGTTATTGTCACCTCTTTTATTTTTTACCTTTTTGGTTGTTGAGTTGTTGTATTTTTTTTTGTTTCATGCACTTTTATCCATTTCTCTTTAGAAAGATAAATGAAAATGTATCTAAGCCTGTGAATCTCCTCTGCTTCTTATAACTGTTTTACTTTTCAAAATCTGAATAAGTTTTACATTCCCAATTCTTTTTGTTTTATAAAGATGAAGCTGAAAAAAAATCACATGAAGCAATGTGAAACTTGCCTGAGATTACTCACAGCTGCTGGCTGAAAAAAAATCCAGAACATCTTTAGAAAAGCAGAAGCTTCTTATTAAGCCATGGCTGCTTGGCATCACAGCAGAATACTTCCTTCACCATTTCAGCAGAGGAAGCACAAGCAACTTCCACTTTCGCCCATGGTTGTCTCCTGCTGAAACCAAGCATATGTGCATTGCAGTGAGGGAGGCCATGAGCATCCAGACCAAATTAAACAGAAAGGGAGAAAACACATTTCTTGAGGACCACAGTATGATGAGCACTCTTTGGAGGTAAACAAGGGCAGAGGTGGGTGGGTCCTACCACCCTCTGGTGATAGATGGGTTCCCAGAGGAACAGGTGTAAGGACTGGGGGAGGCTGCTGCAAGCTTCCAGGAGGAGGTAGCAGAGATGTTGCTGATCAGTTACCGAGCTCAGACAACCACCAGATTGGTGGCCCATGCTGTACATCCCTGTGTATGGTCACGTTGGTTAGAAAAGGTCCAAAGCAGAGCCAAAAATGACCCTGAGGCTCTGGCAGGAGCAGGGCACAGATGTAGGGGTTCACAAATGTCGTTCCTGCCAGTCTCTGCAGCCAAAACACAGGCAGTGATGGAGGCATCCTAGAAAGAAGTACATGGGCAGCAGGATTTGGGGTTTTGTCAGCAGTGGGATGTTGTTCCAAAACCTGAAGAGCAAAGATAAGAGTTTGCCTGGCACACAAAGACATGCAGAAGAAGTGGGCAATGTTATGTATCAGGTGCAAAATGCCTTTTAGGAAGTAAGATTATAAGCGAGCCAGGCAAGTGTATAATACTGTTAAGGGGAATATTTATTTTAATAGAATGCTGGAAGGAACAAGGAAAAGGACAGTGGGTCATCTTAAGATACTTACACAATAATGCAACACTCCTGAAGTTTAAATAAAAACAGTGACAATTTTAATAAACACCTAAAATGATGGTTTATTTTGATGTGAGAGAGTTGCTGGAATAATTCTAGTTAGAACTGGATCCAGATGACTCCTTGGCAGTATAGGCCAAATCCTATTTTCCTATTTGCAAGGACAGCACAAGGTAACTTATTTTTCCCTTATTCATGGGAGGATTAACAAAAGCCTGGGTTTCCATGACACTGAGTGGTAAGGTCCCTGACAGACAGCCCAGCACGCTTGACTTGGCTGTGGTGCAACCTGCCTCCATCTCTGATGCTGCACCTGGTAGCACTAACAAGCAGGGAGCTCTTTGTGGTGGTCAAAGGTGGATTTCGGAGCAGCAGCTGGAGAAGGGGTGAAAGGGAAGGAGGCATGCAGAGGGGATGGGGACTGGCTGGGAGAGCACTGTGGGAGCACTGTGCGAGTGGGGAGGAAGGTGAGGAAGGGTCTGGCCCCTGGCAGTAGCTGAGGATAGAGTCACAGTGATGGCACTGCCAGGATGTAGGCAGGAGTCCTTCCTGTTGACATCCAAGCAGCTGCCTGGAAAGAAAAGAGTAAACGGCAGCGGCTGTATTGGATCACCTCACACCATTGTGTCTGTCTTGCAGTGGCATCAATTATCCTACCAATACAAAAGGCTTGTCCTGTGAGAACAGATAAGAGAAGAGAAGCACTTTGAAGCCCTTACCCTGAAAGCTAGGCTGACCCCCTGTAAGAAGTCTCTGCCTCTGGCAGAAGGGATGAGCACATGTCTACTTTCGTGGAGGAAATCTGCTGCAAGCAACAAACAACAGCTGGATGAATTAAGCCAAGCAAGAAATCTCAAGATAACAGCGGTTTTCAGCAAGCCAGACAACTGCTGAGAGGATTAGGAGAGGAATCAGAGCACCCAGCTCTCCTTCAGTGTCAGGAGTGAGGTGTCTCAGTTTGGGAACCAGAAAAGGCAAGCAGTAGGGATGGGGGTGTGTGTGTGTGTGTATGTGTGAGGGTTGGAAGGTGGAAGACAGCTTCACCAAGTGTAGTGGGATTCACAGTCCCTTGGAAAGACTGGAGGAAGAACTACAAAGCACAAGCGGCAGCTTCAGGAAGGCTGGTTTTGGAGACAGCAGTGGAGACGCAAACTGTTCTGTCAAGAGCAATGTCAGAAGAGACTAATGTGGCTAAATGATGAAATTTTCATTGTTCTGAAACAAAATAAGCAAACCTTGAGGGTACTGCCAGCCTCAACTGTCCCTGCTCAGCCCCCCATGGCTCCCCCAGGGTTCAAATTTATGGAAGAAAACATCAGAACCAATCAATACCTGTGAGCACCTCTATGAAAGCAACAGCACAGATTTGTCAGAAAGAAGTTTTGCCAGTTTGTTAAACTTCTGCAGCAAGAAGACAGATCTCCCAGGAGGATGAGGAACTGTCAGTGGCATTTCTCACTGCCTCATGTGATGCACTGTGATACAGCTGAGATAGGGAAGCACACTCTGGACAAACTGCAATGAACCAGCAGAAATTATTTGGAAAACTATGCTCAAAGGTTGAGATCACTGTTCAAAATGTACAGGGTCCACCTTGTGTCCATAACTTCTCAGTATTTTTACAGACAACCTGGAGGATGGGGTGAGGAAAATGTCTACAAAGGCCACAGAGGATATGAAGAGGAGAGGAATATGAAGGAAGGCACAGTTTGAAAGGGTCCTGATAAACTGGAAGTGATCAAATATCTGGAAAACATCCCCTGTGACAGAAGTTTGGACAAACAGGGTAGCCTAAAGCAAAGAGGCAGCACTGAACTCTGCTGGTAGCCTTTAAACAAGCTAAAGCTGGTGACAGGGATAGCAGACAGATAGCAGATACAGATAGAGACCAGATGCAGGGAGAACTGCGCAAGAATCAACAGTTCAAATTGCATGTTGATATGCTTGGTTTAGACACCAGGAAAAGCTTCTGTGGTTTAAGGATGGTGAAACCCTGGAAGAGATTCCCTCAGCATGCCAGAAAGCCTCCCACTTGGGAGATACTTAAATTCAGATGATGCAAGCATCCGAGGGGGACACAGGTTTGGGGGTGGGCAACTTACTAGATGGTCATTGGAAACCTTTCCAGTCCTGAGGTTTATGACCATGTCAATTACTGTGTGGCTGTCTATTCCTCAGTATCACCTATCACACTGCCAAAGTGATCACCATGCCTTTGTCATTGCTGATTTTGGTTTTTAAGCATATGACCACGTTAAGTAGGGTCAGATTTAGGACTGATCCTTCTTTTAGCTTACTGGGAAAACAATTATGCTATAATATTTTCCCATTAATGACTATTGAGGTCTAATGATAATTAGTCATCATCCAAATTAGTCACTGTTGCTGTGCATTTTAGCTCTGTGAGATGGACATGTGAGAAGAAGGTGTCAATGTGGTTGAAGTTTGGATTGAGGCAAGTGTGGGTAGCATAATAGTGGGGTGCATGTCCCATGGTGAAGCAAAAGCTTTTATTTTAGAACATAAAAATCTGGATTAATGGCTCGTGAAAAAGGAACTGTTGTATCCATACTATACATATGAAGTACATTAGCCTAGAGCAATAATAACTTTTTTTGTGTATATTTTTAGACTTCACAAAACATTGAGCAATGCAATGAATTAAGATTTAGAATGTCCTTCTGAAGTCAGTGATCAAATCCCACTGTTCCTAGATTTTCAAACATGAAAGCTCAAGGCAATATGAGACTAGCTGACAGCTGCTGTACACAGGCCTTGGAATCACAGGTTCCTGTTACAGCTTTGCTCATATTATCTGTGTCCTATTCCTTTCCTGATATTAATTATGAAATTATAAGATTAAACCATAACAAAGAAAAGGGGAGAGGAGGCACACGTATGACTGGTCTGATACTGTGAAAGAAGGAATCCTCTCACCAAAAATAGTAGATCATCCGAAAAAATACCCAAACCCACAGAATCACAGAATCGTAGGGGTTGGAAGGAACCTCCAGAGATCATCAGGTCCAACCCCCCCGCCAAAGCAGGTTCCCTAGGACAGGTCACACAGGTAGCCATCCAGACGGGTCTTGAATATTTCCAGAGAAGGAGACTCCACAACCCCCCTGGGCAGCCTGTGCCAAGGCTCTGTCACCCTCACTGGGAAAAAGTTCCTCCACATGTTGGTGTGGAACTTCCTGTGCTCCAACTTGCAGCCATTGCCCCTTGTCCTGTCCCCACAGACCACTGGCCATTTCCCTTTGTCTCTGACACTTGAGATATTTATAAACATTAATCAGATCCTCTCTCAGTCTTCTTTTCTCAAGGCCGAACAGCCCCAGCTCACTCAGCCTTTCCTCATAGGGGAGATGCTCCAGGCCCTTAATCATCTTTGTGGCCCAAACCAGTATATTCTTTTGTTAAAATAGTCTATTTTGTTCTAACACTTGCATGGTTTCTTTTCAGATGAATGGTACTGAAAAACCCATTACAATCTATGGTATCTCTAGGAGCTGCTAGTACATTGCAGACACCTTCACAGGATTGTTGCAGGCGTCTTAAATCACCAGGTGCGACAAGGTGCAGAGCAGCTATTTTCCCCCATAGGCAGGAAGCTTTTTGTGGCCCCTCCAGCAGAGGGTTGCTCCTCCGAGGGTGGGTGCAGCTCTGGAATAAAGGACACTGTGATCTGCCCAGCAGCACTGCCCTGTCTGGGTCACACCCCTCTCATACCGTGCTCATGCAAGCTAACAACCACTTTTGCTCCCCTACTCGGTCTACATGTGAATGCTTAAAACTAACTCACAATTTTATATACCTTATAGAGCAATTGTTATTTATTTGTTTGTTTGTTGTTTGTTTTCTGTTTCTGAAGAGGAAGATATCAACAAAGGTGCCAGTATGGAAGTAGGAGGACTGGCCATTGCCGCGCTGTTTGTAGCTGCAGAGATAAGATGCATCCCCTGGTTTATTCTTCCATATTTATAATACCTGCCCTGGATCTTGTTGTTTGGGAGGTTTTTCTTTTTATATTCAGGACATTTCATTTTGAACTTAATCCACTTTCTGAGCATGACATATCTTAGTTACAGGTCAGGACTTGGCTTTTCTACTGCTATTGTGCTAGTCAAGTGAGTATCGTTGTTTAATATCACCGAACACTTTGAGTTGTCAATGTCCTGAATATGATAACATGCTTCCTCTTTCCTGCAGCATGTCAACCATTAGCATTCCAGCTGCATTACACGCTCTCTTTAGGGAAACAAAGTTTGGGCACCAGACTCTCCTAACATTAAACAAGGCAATGGACTTGTGTCAAATGCTCAGGGCTCAGCAACGGGAGTTAGGGGAGATGAAGCACTCACTTGGGAAAAAAATTTTCACCTGGTTAAATTTGGAAAAAATACCATTTCTTTAATTTTGTTACTTGTCCCTTTAATTGATTTGTGATATTTTAAGTTTACATCTTCTAATTTCTAAAAAAAAATTATGTACTTGGTGCTTGTATTTTACCTCTGTATTCGTTACAAGCCTGCAGCCAGCTCCTGGTTACTTCTGACACCGAACTCATAACTTTGATTTTTAAGGCTCACCTCCTATCACCAAAGCAATCAAGATTTGGGATCATATAAAGTAATCCACTGGAAACACAGGAAGCTGTCACTCAGTGTGGGTATATATTTGTAAAATTGTTGTTTTGGAAAGCACAATAAAAGATAATAGAAAACAGAATAGAAAGGGTCTTTTAAAACAAAAAATCCTGTCCATTTGCTGAAGTCAGGCTTGTAGTTTTCCTTGTATTTTTTTCTAGTCCAATTTTGAAAGTCCCAAGGGATATTAAGTAACAAATTAGACATGAGCTTCCAATATGTTGTGCCTATGAAAAAAAGGTCAATGTGGTTTTGGGTTGCATTCACCAGGCACCCTATCACCATATATTGGAGCAAGAAGCTAATAATCTTTCTTCATGTGGTTTTAGGATGCACAACATGCTCCTGCAATGCTGTGTTCAGTTATAGGCATCTTATTACCAGGAAGATATTGACAGATCATAAAAGCACAAGGGCTTGGGTCATCTTCATTTGTCACATCAGTGTGACATTCCACCCTACTCCTTCTCCCAAGAGGAAGAAAAAGACCAACAGAATTTGACTCTAGAAATATTCTGATTTATTTATTAGTAAGTTATGGTAATAAATGCATTGTTCTTATATTATGCAAGTTTAAGTGACCTGCCAGTCTTGTGAGAACAATTCTGAATCCTTGTCATGTATCAAAACCCCAGAAGACTGTGGCTTGAAGGTGCAAATGAGAAGTATAAGATGATGTTGTTATGTATTTCCTGCAATAGAATGACAGAACAGTCTAGGTGTCCTCACACAGATTCGCTGTTTGTTAAAAGTTGTTGGCATTTAGAGTCTTTCCAGGACTTCTATCTGGGAGAACATGGAATGTCCATAAAAAAAAAAAATTATTTTTCTTGTCATTTCTGTTACAGGCATTACTATTATTTTAAACTTTTAGAAACCTTTAAGTAGTCGTAAGCTGATTATGCTTGTCTCCTTTGTAGAATATTATTAAGGTTTCTTAATTATTAATGTATTTGTATTACAATCTTTTGTGATTTTATGGCTTTTAAAATTTTGTTTCATTAGTCAATGCCCAAAGAAAGCATTTGTCATTTCTTTAATTATGGAGCAGTTAGTTCAGTAGGAATTTTCTCATTAAATTCCTTTTAAAAGCTTTTGCAGTTCTTTCTTCAACTTCTCACTAAAGTATTTCCAGGAGTAGGGCAACTTTTGTAGCTGTATTCTTCATTGCAATGAATTTGAAAGCATCCTATCTGAACTGCTGGTGCACGTGGCTTCAGTTATGCTTTCAATTATGCCATTAAGAATGAATGCATTATATGCTTACTCATTGGCTCCTGTAATAATAGTATGTAATACATACTGTGAGGCATGAGAGCTGTATGCACATGGGCATGTCTATATGTACACAGACATATCTATACATACATTAACACACAAACATAGAGTGGTAATGAACCATCATGCAGCAGTAACCCATGTAGAGACATTGAGAAGGTACATGGGTCACTCCTGCAAAGGCAGAAAAGACCACATGTGCCAGCATGGGGTTATGCTCCTTCTGCTTCTGGTCTGTGTGTGTGTGTGTGTGTCTCTCTCTCTCCCTTGCCCCACAGGCCACGAAAGTTCACACCACAGAATACAAAAGTTCAGTCCACACCGTTGTACAAGCACACAGTGTGTAAGACAGACAGGAAGGTGTTTTCTATGAGACACAAAAAGTTACTGAAGGAAATTCTGTGGTGTGGGTCAGGCTTGGTAATTGTCATGGTTTCTTCAGTCCCTCACATAACTGAACTGGATTCCTGAGCAGCAGAGGTTACGGTGTCAGGCTTTAGAGCTGCCTGAGGAGACCACTGCATCAATTCCTGCTCTTTGATGAAAATGTGATATTAAAAAAGTAGGATCCTGAAATATAGATTCACATGACCTGAAAACATTGGGGATATGGACAGACTCCTCTCAGTGGTCCCTGGTGACAGGGGCAGGGGGCAATGGGCACAAACTGGAATACAGCAAGATCCATCAACATGAGGAAAAACTTCTTCACTCTGAGAGTGATGAAGTGCTGGCACAGGCTGCCCAGAGAAGCTGTGGAGTTTCCTTCTCTGCAGATATTCAAAACCCACCTGGAGGCAGCCCTGTGCAGCCTGCTCCTGGTGATCCTACTCTGACAGGGGGGTTGGACTAGATGATCTCTGGAGCTCCCTTCCAACTCATAATGTTGTGTGATTCCATGAAAAGTGGAAGGTGCACTTTGGGCCCTTTATTCTTGGGGAAACTGAAATTCTTCCTTAAACACCAATTGTTTCATTTACAAAGTCTGTAGTTTGGTAATTATAATATTGTCAGGACTACAGAAAACTGCTCAAAGCATAATCTAGTGTTTGCATGTCAGTTTGGAGTTGCACTTACTACCCCAGGCAGACTCACTGCGCATCGTATGATGCTAACCTGAGTTCACCCTTCCTTTGAAACACAGTTTTCTACACCACTGTGTTTGCTCTGATCTCTTCTTTAAACTTCATACTCTTCAGTTCCTGGAGTCTGTACATTTTTTAAAAATCTGAATAGTCTTACAGAAAAAAAAACCCAAACAAACAGAAATGCCTGCTGGCCTTTCAGTTTTCTTCTATATAGACATTTCAAAATGCCACAAATCTGAGAAATTCCCATTACCACATACCCTGCACTGCTGCTACCTACTACTTTGTCACACCAGCACCCCTCTCCCTACATGGAACTGGATGCCTGCACGTGTGCACCACTGTGGTCCCACTCGCTTGGTGCCAGGCAAGGATGCTGCTGACTCAGTCACTGCTTAGCAACACATGAGTCACAATGCCTACCCTTCCTCAGCCTTTTCATGCCCTCATCCCTTAGCAGTGTGAAACATCATAGAATCACAGAATATGCTGAGTTGGAAGGGTCCCATAAGGATCCCCCAGGGCTCAGTCTTGGGTCCAGCTTTGTTCAATATCTTTATCACTGACCTTGATGAAGGGATTGAATGCTCCCTCAGTAAGTTTGCAGATGACACTAAACTAGGAGGAAGTGTTGATCTGCCTGAGGGTAGGGAGGCCCTTTGGAGGGATCTGAACAGACTGGATGGATGGACTGAGACCAGTGGGATGAAGTTTAGCAAGGCCAAGTATAGAGTGCTGCACATGGGACATAACAACCCCATGCAGCACTACAGGCTTGGGGGAGACATGCTGGAGAGCTGTCAGGAAGAGAAGGACCTGGGGGTGTTGGTTGACTGCAGGTTGAATATGAGCCAGCAGTGTGCCCAGGTGGCCAAGAAGGCCAATGGCATCCTGGCTTATATCAAAAATAGTGTGGCCAGTAGGTCTAGGGAGGTGATTGTGCCCCTGTACTCGGCATTGGTGAGGCTGCACCTCGAGTGCTGTATCCAGTTCTGGGCTCCTCACCATAAGAAGGACATTGAGGTCCTTGAATGAGTCCAGAGAAGGGCAGTGAGGCTGGGGAAGGGGCTGGAGGGCAAATCCTATGAGGAGCGGCTGAGGGAGCTGGAGCTGTTTAGTCTGGAGAAGAAGAGGCTGAGGGGAGACCTTATCACCACCTACAACTACCTGAAGGGAGGTTGTAAAGAGGTGGGTGATGGTCTCTTCAGCCAGGTGACAGGCGATAGGACAAGGGAAATGGCAAGAAACTGCACCAAGGCAAGTTTAGATTAGATATTAGAAAAAAAAATACTGAAAGAGTTGTCAGGGCCTGGAACAGGCTGCCCAGGGATGGATGTGGTTGAGTCACTTTCCTTGGATGTGTTTTTAAAAAGGGTAGATGAGGTACTTAGGGATATGGCTTAGCTTAGGATGGGATTGGCTGGACTTGATGATCTTCAGAGGGCTTTTCCAACCTTGTGATTCTGTGATCATCGGGTCCAGCTCCTGGCTCCACACAGGACCAGCCAAGTCAGAGCATGGGACTGAGTGCATCATCCAGATGCTTCTTGAACTCAACCAAGCTTGATGTTGTGACCACTTCCCTGGGGAGCCTGTTCCAGTGCCTGACCACCCTCCCAGGAAAGAACCTCTTCTTAATACCCAGCCTAAACCTCCCCTGTCTCAGCTTCATGCTGTACCCTTGGGTTCTATCCCTGGTCACCAAAGAGAGGAGATTGTTTCCTGCCCTTTCACTCCCCGTTGTCAGGAAGCCACAGAATGCAATGAGGTCTCTCCTCAGCCTCCTCTTCTTCAGGCTGAACAAACCAACGGACTACAGCCTCTCCTCGTAAGACTTCCCCTCCAGACCCTTCCCCATCCTTGTTGCCCTCCTCTGGACACTCTACAATAGTTTTGTGTCCCTCTTGTACTGTGGCACCCAAAACTGCACACAGGACTCAAGGTGAGGCCGCACCAGACAAGTGTAGAGTGGGACAATCACTTCCCTGGACCTGCTGGCAATGCCGTGCTTGATGCACCCAGGATACAGTTGTCCCTCCTGGCTGCCTGGGCACACTGCTGGCTCATGTGTAACTTGCTGTTGACTAAGACCCCCAGATCCCTTTCCACATGGCTGGCCTCCAGCGTCTGGTCCCCCAGTCTGCGTGTGCAGCCAGGGTTGCCCCTTCCCAGCATCTGGCACTTGCTCATTAAACTTCATGGGGCTGGTGATTGCCCAGCTGCCTAAAACGAGACTTTATCCTGCAGCTCGCTGCTCCGTGAGCCGCAGCTCTGCAGCTCGCTGCTGCTGGCAGAAGTTAGCTCTGGAGGGGAACTCATGGGCATCGCCTCGGAATGTGGAATTACGTAAGAGCTCTGCGGCTTCCAGTGGTACCTGCCTCTCGTGGGTGGGCTGCACTGCTCCTGGCCAACAAATGGGGGAGCTGTTGCTTTGGGAAATGGGGATGGTCCTTGCGCTGCTCCCCAGCTGACAGGGAAAGGGGAGCTGGCCAGGCACGGGCCTGGGTTAGGGCGCAGGGCTGCTGAGGGCTCGGCACTGTCTGGCAGGCGGGTGCCGGCGGGCAGGGCACGTCCCTTCTAGCCAAAAAGGCTGAAAAAATTAATAAAATAAAATAAAATAAAATAAAATAAAATAAAATAAAATAAAATAAAATAAAATAAAATAAAATAAAATAAAATAAAATAAAATAAAATAAAATTAAATTTAAAAAAAAGACAGCTACATGGAAAAGCGTGGCTAACCTGTGCTCCTGGTTCTGGGATTCTAATTCACTAAAACTGGCATAAAGTAGAGTTAAATGTAGCTCGTTTAATGAATTCTTTTGAATTTAAAAATTCGGCTGATGTGTGGCAGGTAATGTCTTAGTTTTGTAAGGAGAAAATGCCAATAAGTTTTGTAATCTAATGTTAATTTTTAGAAACTAAAGGAAAAGTAATCTGTGGGCTATTCTATTGCACCTGGGTTTTGTAGTATTATCAATGGAGAAGTTCAGGTCACTCACAAAACTATGTCAGAGAAGCAAGTGTAAGTAGCTTTTGGAAGGCTGTTCTGTCATTCAGAGCAGAATTTTAGTTAGTCTTCTTAGAACTGCTTTTGTACAAATCCTCATCTGAATACTTACCAGAGATCTGTTCCTGATAAGGATAGGATTCTTTTCATTTAAAATGAAACACTAATTACAGGGTTAAAGAATTAAAAATCCTTTATCCTGCACAGACACTGTTTTGGAATGTGGGGGTTAAAATTGTACACGAGTGCTAGAGCCATTTATTTAGATCCTTAAACATAATGATGCTAATATACATATTTGTGGGACATACATACATACATATATATATGTATATATATATATGTGTGTGGGTTTAGATATTTATCCAGGTACATCTGCCCAGAGTAGGAAAAAAATCGCAGATGTATCTTTCTGCCCTGTCATTGCAATGCTTACACCAAAGCACAAACCTGTGCTTTGCAGCCAATGCCCCAGCCCCAGCACCAGCTAGTTCCACCCCAGCTATGGACAGATTTGGGGCCCAGAGGTCTGACTTATCCTTCATATGCCTGTAAATTGTGCTTGGGTATACAACCATGTAATGGTAAGATACCAGTTAAGTGGCAGATTAGAGTCTCCTGGCCTTTCCCTCTTGCGATGCGCTTGGTAATTGGAGTGTAGATTTTTCTCCACAGCGGAAACCTGAAACCAAAATGCAAACCCCATGCACCCTCAAATCCAGCCTTCCAATTTGCAAGGAAACTGACATCTAACCCCAAACAACATGAAGCATTTCAGTGGGATTTGGTTTTGAGCGGCTGTATGGAAGCTGGCCAGACAGGAAAGCTTTCCCTCTCCATTTCTCCCTTTGCTGGTCTGTTTTTCTTCAGGTGGGAGTGACTGCTTGCCGTCACTTAACATCTGCCTTCATTATCCTTCAGCAAGAGTAATCAATGGAGTTTGAGCATTGGGTCTTGTCAGACCCTAAAGGATCCTATAGAACCCACTGAAAAGCCATTATATTTGAAGCAGCAGATAATTCCTGCTTTAGTCTTACTGCCACTGTAACTACAGGTGTGGGGTTTTTTTTAAGGTCTTGGTGTTAAAGGGCCTGTGGTCTTTGCTGGCCTGATAACATTTTGCACACAGAGGGACTACCTCTGTGATTCAGCCCCAGTGCCATCCTGAAGCTGGCTGGAATAGACTTACTTTGACACGTGGTTTAGTTTGAGTCTCTGCCTTGCTGTAAAACAGTTTCCATCAATTAGTGCACTTCAGTTGTTACTTTCCTGACCGTTTCCCAAAGCAAAGGGGGAGAAAGCATTTTATACGTGATATGATGATGTGATTTTAAAAAAAATATCAGATGTTGCCAGAAAGCTGTATGGAAACGTGTACAACTTGAAAATGACTGCTGAATCCTTTCAAAAAATGTGGGTAAATATTAGGATGCTGGCACTGCTCCTAAACTGAACTGGCAACAAAGATTTTGACTCATCTCATAAACAGAAGCAGTTCAGAAAGCACTTAAATATCTTGCTTGCAAAGGAAACCCGCGGCTGTGGCAGAATTCCCAGGTAGCACTTGCAGACTGGTCTTAGGAGAGGCAGATGCTGGGCTGGAGGGATGACTCACTCTCAAGGGGCCTCCAGATTTCAGGTGCTCCAAAGTTTCTAATATTTCAAAATTTTCTACTGGAGAAGACTGCACTATGGTTTTAGTAACTCCTTTTGAGAAGATACTATATTGTAATGATAAAATGCCTCAATTAAATTTCTCATCTTTTATAAAAAATGATTGAAATGTAATTTGACATTATAACTGGAAGGTGCTTAGTTGGAAGTGGATTTGGGATCTTCATTAGAGTCAGTGACTTGGAAGGAGGCATTTAGATCCATTCCATCAGTTTCCATCTCTGCTAATGTCAGAGAAAACCAGTCTAAATAGCTGCCTAGAAAAGATTTTCCCCCTGTGGTGCTGTGCTTTAAATTAGATGATTATGAAGTTTGCAATGCAGCTAAGTGTAATTTATATTAAACTGAAGTATATCTTATTATTTCCGAGGCTGAGCTTGAGCCTTTGGTTCTGGGTTGATGAATCATTTTAGCTGTATTCTGCATATTAACTCACTCCTTACAATGGATGCAAATGATTGAGAGATGGGAAGCAGCTGGATAACTTACTCTGATGCTGCAGCACTGCAAAGCAGAGCAAGTAGATGCAATAACTGTTCCACTTTGGCCAGACAGGTATCTCTGAAAATATCTTTGCATATTTCTCATGTAGGAATTCTCAGTGAGATTGATCTTCTGATGGCTGGTGGCCAGGACCAAGCCATTTATTGGCTATTAAGGTCCACAGAAGCTTGAGACCAACAGCTACCTTGAATTGCTCAGTTCTTCTGAAGCTATTTCCATTTAATTCTATATTAAACTTTCATTTGGATGGTTGTTTCTGATTTCAGGGTAATTTTCCCTTCCTATTACATTGTTTTTGCAGACCTCATTCATGTCTGTTCTGCCATGATAGATGGGCACTGGTGTTAAACTGGCTTAGGTTTCTTTCCACCACAGGGCACTCCCTGGCTGTCACATTCATGCTAACTGCAATATATATGTACTGATAGCTGTAGACAAGCTGGCACCATGCTCCTCTTACGAGTACCAGCTATACCCGCTGCTAGTTAAACCAGACAAAAACTCGTTTCCATTTGCCTACAGAAAGGCTTCATTTGTGCTCTCCTTTCACATTTCCTCTGGGGATGTGCTGTTGGATCTCTTCATCTGCCCTTAAAATTTCTCTTTATTTGCTTTTACAGACACTTAACTTTTTTCCCCCTGTAACACTTAGGAGGGGAAAGGTAAAGCTTATGCAAAAGCTCACTCAAGGATGTTGATTTTGAAATCATCTACTTCTTGAGGGGATACCCTAGGCATATTCCAGAAAAGTTAAGCTGTCAAACCTCATTAGCTATGCCTTTTCAACCCGTGATACATCTTTCTCTATTCTCTTCAACATTTATTAAGATAATTCACTTCATAATTTTTTTCCTAAATAAAATATATGGGCCTTGATCTTGCACTGACACAAAGTGGATGGTATGCTCCTGCTAAAGATGCTGCCCCATAAACTGCCAAACAGGAGATTAGTTTGCAAAGACACACACAGTACCAACAGTGCCAACATTGATGAGACACAAGCTAGCTTTGCATATGTATCTGGTTTGTTTTCTCTTTGTATACTGAAAAAAAAAGAGTTTCCACTAATTAAGACCTTCAAACGCAGAAAATATCAAAATGTTCAGCATGGACTATATAAACTTTGATACTGTATTGTTGAATATATTGTTATTTTACAGAAAGTACTTGAAAAACCGAATCACAGACTGGTTTGGGTTGGAAGGGACCTCAAAGACTATCTAGTTCCAATGCCCCTGCCATAAGAAGGGACACCCTCCACCATCCCAGATTGCTCAATGTCCCATCCAACCTGGCCTTGAACACTGCCAGGGAAGGGGCAGCCACAGCTTCTCTGGGCACCCTGTGCCAGGGCTTCACCACCCTCACAGGGAAGAATTTCTTCTTAATATGTAATCTAAGTCTACCCTCTTTTAGTATAAGGCCATTACCCCTTGTCCTATCACCACACTCCCTGATAAAGAGTCCTTCTCCAGCTTTCCCCTAGGCCCATTCAGGTATTGAAAGGAATTTAATTGGACTATATTTGAGAAACAGAATGTGACTGCGTAAATAATAGTTGCTATTTTCACACTCTCACATACTCAGAATCTTTGTAACCAACACCCCAGAGCACTACTTTGTTACTCCGGTTTCTCATAGTGTCTATCTTTCATAGATACTGAAAATATAAGGCATGGAAATTGCCTGTAGAATCATGGAATCATTTAGGTTGGAAAACACCTCCAAGATCATCTAGTCCAACTGTCTCGCTACCACCTATATCACATACTAAACCATGTCCTAAGTACCTCATCCAACCTTTCCTTAAACACCCTGAGGAACAGTGACTCCACCACCTCCCAGGGCAAGCCATTCCAATGCCTGACTGCTCTTTCTGAGAAGAAATCTCTCCTAATTTCTAACCTGAACCTCCCCTGGCCCAACTTGCAGCCTCTTTTCCTATCTCTACTTATCTGTGAGAAGAGGCTGACCCCTAGCTCACCACAACCTCCTTTCAGGTAGCTGTAGAGAGCAATAAGGTCCTTCTCTGGACACGCTCCAGGACCTTGATGTCTTTCTTGTAGTGAGGGTCCCAACACTGAACACAGTATTTGAAGAGCAGTATTCACCAGAGCTGAGTAGAGGGGGGTGATATCTGTGTAAGTAAAGAATGTTACAAAACCTCCTGAATGTCCAAAGATGGACAAAAATTTTTGACAGATGCTCATGGAACCAGGCTGTCCTTGAATAATGAACCTCAGAAACCCCTTTCTCTTCACTAAGGTCTATAGAACAATGAATGAACTTTACAGGATTTATCTTTACTTAGCTGCTTCTGTGGTAAAGACTAAAGCATACAGTTTATACATACTGAACCTTGGTTAATTATTTTTTACATGCATTAGCACTGGTTAAATTAATCCACATCAAGTGACAATGATGTTAACTCTGTCCTGATTTAGCAGCAGATGTTATCATTCAGTATGTCTGACTAAGTAGTTTTCCTAGGAGTAATCCTAAAACAACATATGCTTGCAACAGTAATGGGCAGTTAAATACATGGTACTACAGCTATATTTGGCTGTATGGAGAACTTTTCATCCAAACGTTGCATTACGATCGACTACCGAATGGTGTTCCTGCCAACAAGCGATGGCATTAAATCAGTGCGATTATGGTCAGGATTGAAGCAGGAAGTGAACTGTCAGAATCAATTGGTGGTTATCTGGCTTTTGGAAATGTGTCATTGCATTGGTCAGAAATGGACTTGAGAGGGAGGGACAGTAAATGCCTATGAGCCACTGAAAGTTGAGAAAAATCACGTATCTGGTACTAAACACAGTATCAGAAACAGCTTATGCTTTAACTTAATGTAAGCTTTTTTTTTAAACTGGTTTTAAGATTCATTAATCCATCATCTATATCGTAGGCATAGAAATGGAAAAACAAACATAGCAGAAAATTCACAGATTGGGATTCTGGCAGTAGAAAATTCACAGATTGGGATTCTGGCATCAGCATAAATGGAGATGGGTTTAATGCTTCCTGTCAATGTAGTGTCTGATGATCCCAAATCCTACTCCTGTTATAGTCTAAGCACATGGGAACTCACTGAAGGTCTATGTAGTAGCCAAAGAACTAGAATATTGCCAGAAAATCTTAGAAAACCTCAATGGTTCAAGGAAAGAAATTAAATTCAGACACAAACAGTTTGGGGAGCTCCTTCCTATTCCCATTACAGCAGAGCAGAACTGAAAGAAAGCCCTTCCTTCCACCGTGTCCTTGCAGCAGTCTCTGCTTCCAGTCTGTTTCAGTCAACTCAGTATTTCTGAACTGCAGCAAATTTGAAGCAGGCCCTTCCAGTCTCTAGAAAGATTGTGTTTCCCCTAGGAAATGCTCAGCTGGCATCCTGCTTCCTTCAGCAGCCCCTCATCCCTTGCTGGGCTGGCAACCTCCAGCTCCCGTGTCAGTGCCTCCTTTCCTTTCCTGCCACATCCCACTGCATGGAAATGTCTCCCCATGAAAAGTGCTCTAGCACAAGAACAAGTGGCACACTGCTCTTTTAAATGCATAAAATTGAAAGAAAAAACAACCCTGAGAGCAACCAAGTGAAGCAGGTTGGGTAACTCCTTTCTTTCAGAGAAAGCAATGGGAAATATCCGCAACTAGCGGGCTACAAAATCACGGTCCATTTTCCTCCACTCTCTCTCCACTCAAATATGTGTGTTTCCCCAATCACATAGCTCAAAGACCTGTGGGTACAGTACTCAGAAACAGGACGTGTGGAGCTGGAAGGTCTCAGGCAGGAGAAGGAACTAACTCTCTCATTAATTGTTCAACTGTTCTGTAAGAAAGAGATTGCTACTGCACAGTCTGCCAGCAAACCCTTGCTGTTGCTTCACATTGGCTGCTGGAAGTTGTTCAAGAGAAAACCAGAAGAAAGGGAGTATTAAGGAAACAGCTTTGAAGAGGTTCAGTAGGGAAGCCATGTGGTGAAGGGAAGGCATGTTCTCAGAACCTGGCCCTACCAGCATTGTTGGCTATCCAAATTCTGCTCTGCAGCCACAGACTTGATGAGGAGACAGCTCTGGGGACTACAAAAGTGCTGGAGACTGCTGTAGTCCTGGTAATGTGGAAGCTGCCTTCCATCACTGAGCACCAGGATGGTAGCAAATGTGGGACTCACAGACCTCTCTTGATGTGAGTGCCTTCAAAATGGTGATTCACTAACTGAAGCATCCAGGTGTCCCAGGGAGAAAGAGGTGTCTACTTTTGGAATCAGACTAGGATTGAAAAACTGTTCTGGTCTAAACTTACTTCTCCTGAATGCCCAGAGTTTCACCCGTATGTCTGTAGAGCACAGGCTCACGGCCATCCCCTCACATTGGTGCTAGGCCATCATGTCTCCCAGAAGATAAAGCTGTTAGGGTGCCTGGATAGAAGAAAGAAATCTGGAGACTTGCTACCTTTTCCTTTGATGGTTTATAAGTTTTATGCTGCAGGGTTAAACCCCTGTAGTGCCTGTTTCTGGGATTTTAGAGGAGAGAAATCGGTACCAAGAAAAGTGAAGTAGTTGAAAATATATGTATGAAAGAGGAAGGTAGTAGAGATAGCTAGAATTCAAAAGTAATTTGAACTTTTCAGTACAAGTATCACGTATCTGCCAGTTTATGGCTGCATTAAGCAGTGTTACACAGCTTAGTATCCACAGACCTTAGGATATCAGAAAAACTAACATATGGCTATCAAACCCTGTATATTGTGGGCCGTGTAGCATCAGAAAAGGATTTCAGCACTAATGTGCCTGGAGAATATTGCCTCTACCACTGCTTATAGAATCAGTTTACTTATAAACCATGGAAAAATCCGATGTAAAAATAAAACACTGTTGAATATGTTTACTGATAGAGAGTTTCCCAGCTTTGAGCCATAACTGGGATGTTTGGGTAGCAGGAAACAGCTGCAATGGACATTTCAAAAGCCAAAATGAACTAGCATTGCAATGGGATTCACTGACCATGGCAACAGATCCCAGTCCTAATGGTATTGGAGTGTATAGTCCCCTTTCTGCACACTTTCCTGTATTCTAGTAGTACAAGATGCTTATTACATGAGACCGAAGGACTTTTAGTTAGACCAATGTTTTCAAAAGCAGCAGCTTAGTGCTTTGTTCCCAGATCTTGATTTAGATGACTTGCCAAGTAATCTGATACTCAAACTTACTCTTTAGAAGTTTGTTTGCTGAAGCTATAAAAATTATATGTGTTGTGCCAAGTTCTCCAGCACTTATTTATGAATACTCACAGCAATTCTGATGCAATGACCGGTTTGCATATAACTGCTGAAATGGGACCAATTTGTCATGCAGATTATTACATAAATTATAAGAGGGGAAAAATTAAGACCGAAGCAGAAAGAAGACAAGCATTTGCAAATCATGCCCAGGACACCAGTTTTGCAAAAAGCTCTGCTCACTGCAAGCAGTCCTGATGACTCTGGTCAAACTCCCAGCAGTGTCTCAAGGTAACCATGTCCCCAAGGCATTGCTGGACATAAATGGTGATCAATAAATTGTCATTAAAACAACTATCATTACATGGCAAACCTGCAGGAAAATCACAACTTAAAAAGGAAAATAGTTGCAAGAGGAATGCTTATTTCTCTCAGTACTTAATTGTTCACAAGTGATTGGAAGATGCAGGTGTTCTCTCCAAAAGTAAAAGCATCCATTTCAACAGAGGGTGCAAGTGCAGTTGTCTCAGTAGTGTTAATGCTGCACTTTCTGCCAAAACCCCTCAAATACATGAAAGCATTACTTGGTGTTGTACAAGATATATATAAGAAAGAGCTGGGATTTTATTGATATGGTGTTTGACCACTGAATGTGGGAAACCACCCTCCTCCAATCAACAACATGAAAACAAGAAAAAGTACTGCTTTCATTAACAAGTGATAGGGCACTTACTGCTTTAAAGGGTGATTTAAACTGAAGGAGTGTAGATTTAAATTAGGAAAAAATGTAGATTTATACTAGGAAAAAATGTCTTCTCTAAGAGCATGGTGAGGCCCTGGCACAGGCTGCCTAGAGAAGCTGTGGCTGCCCTCTCCCTGGCAGTGTTCAAGGCTAGGTTGGATGGGGCTTTGGGCAACCTGGTCTAGTGGAGGGTGTCCCTGCCACTGGCAGGGGGTTGGGACTGGATGATGTTTGAGGTCCCTTCCAACCCAAACCAGTCTGTGATTCTATGATTAAATGATCAATTAGCCCAATATCTGTAACCATTCATGTCAACTCTTAGGTTTAGGTAGATGAAAGATAATTGGAATTAACTCACCTCACTGTGAAAAACAGGTGGGTTAAGTCACATTCCCTGATCAGGCTGAGTAGTAGATTCTGTTATCACCAAAACATTTCACGAGTGATGTGTACAACTCAGCAAGCCACAGGACTGCCAAATTGCTTAGTATGTAGCTCAGAGTCCCATATAGTGGGACACCTTCTGCTCACATCGTGTGCTAGCCTCACCCATGTAAAGCAAGAACTCTGGACTCAAATGTATCCCAGTGCGGAGAGGCTTGAACCTGGTTTACGCTAACTGTGAAAGATGATCTAACCACAGGGATACTGGGTGAAGCAGAAATAAGGGAACAGAGGGAGGGGAAAGGGAACAGAGAAGAAGGGGATTCAACAGAGAAGAAGAGGATTCTGCCTTATCAGCTCTGCTACTTCTTGGTCATGAAGTACTACTTTTCCTGCACAGTTAAATCTAAGGATTGAGACACTCTCTTTAAACACTAAGTTTGCAGGATGAGGGAGGTTGTTTCTTTAATTTTTATTATTTAACAGTTTACTTGTTTGCAAAGTAGATAATAAATTTCAAATTGAAAAGATCTCATGAAAAATGGAACAAGGTACTTAATAAAAATCCTAATCTCTCCTTTCCTCTCTGGAGATTTCAGGAAGAACAATATATTTATTTTGGGGGGTGTCAGAGAACAGCCCTCCTTTAGTTCTTTCTCCAGTCATCAGGTGCTGAAGTTTGCAAGGAAATAGGCCATTTAAGATTTGATGTGTCTGCTTCCAGTTTGTTTCTTTAAAAGAAAATTGGTTGTTCAATTCAAACTATTTTAACATCAGTTGTTTAACCAAGCCCAGTTCCAAGTGATTAACAACCCTTACAATGTAACAACAAAGACTGTATGTTTAGAAAAAGATTATATTTACTCACTTAGAATAAACACTGAAATATTCATAGCAAGACATAAAATCATGAGTTGGTATTTCTTGTAAATCAAAATTTAACCCTCTAGCAAAAGTAATTGCTATATTTCAATTGATAAAAAGAATTAATAGTATTAAATACTGTGGTGACACAGTATGCATTATGTGTGGATTAGTTTTGCCTGTTCTCAAAATAAAAAGTTGAAAAGTACAAAATAGAAACTACAAGTTTTTCTCAGTTGAAAAAAATCAGATTGCTTTTTTCTTTGTTAACATTTCAATTCAACGAGACCAAACATGCCATGAAACCCCATGGTCTACTGGATTATTTATGGCACTAAGGTTACTCTTCACACCTTTCTAATAAATACTCTTTGAAATTAGAATTTCCCAGTTGTTTTTAGTTATAAGATAGGTGTTCACCTTTTTCTTTCACTGAGGTCAAGTTTAGAGACTTCCATCTTATTTCATAGCAAATTAACATTAGAGCCAGGCCTAGAAGAAAGATCCTCATTGCCTAAGATCACACCTCATAGGTTCTTTCTTTCTATGTAAAAGGCAATTATATTTAGCACAGGCAAAAATGTATTGGTCTGAATACTATTAGGAATACTATTAGCTCAAGTTTATGGATTTGAAATATAAGGCTCTTGATGAAATAAAGACGGGATTCTTTGGTTACACTGAATAAACCTTGTTACATGAACAGATACGTTCCTTTTAGTGAGATTTAATGGTAAATCATTACTCATTGTGAATAAAGGAGTAATGAGTACAGCAACCATCTGTCACAATTTCACTTCCCACGGCAGGGATTAGGTATAAAACTGAACTAGCAACTTTGATATTTCACCTCTCATACTGCCCAATTTTGGGAATACCACTCCATTTTCAAAAAGGTGGACCATGAGTCAAAAAGTTGTCATGCCTTTCCTTACAGAAATTTAAAATGTCGTGCATAAAAAGGACTATCTTACTTTGTGATTTGATGCAAGGCATACAAGACTCCATGCCTTTTCTCTTTCCATTCCATTTTCACGTAGAAAGAGCTCTAAGGGTGAGCACTATGGACTCCCATACCTGTGAAATGGGACAAAATCCAGTGAATTTACACATGTTCTGAAAACACACGGGATTTCAGGAACATTTTCATCCTTTCAGTATTAAGTTAGTTTGTAGGTAGTTACAGTCCCTTTGTCTAGAAAACATTGCAGATTAAAATAAAACAAAAATCAAAGTCAATAGAGTGCATACATTGCACTATGATAACGATCGTCAGTTTTCTGCCATGGAAGGCTGCAAGGACTAGAGTGTTGGACTAGAGCTAAAGTATTGCCAGTTTTGTGACATCAAAGGTTTTGAATCTGAGCTTAAAATAATAATAAAAAAAGTTAGAAAAAAGTCATTGTTTCCAAAACATAATGACATAAAAAACCTTGAAGAATAATTTCAGGTAGTTTCTTGGTATCATTTAATCTTCTTTCCCTGCCCCCTTCTCTGAATGAGGTAGTCCTGACTTACTTGTGCCTAACAGATCTACTTTTCCACATCTCTATTCTTCACCTCCATCACTCACTCCAAGGCTGAGCACACTGTGGGGGCCATATCCAGGAAATGCACAATGCAGGACACTAATGAACATCGGGGTGCTGCTCCTCCTCTTCCTTTCATTGACTCTTTGAGAGTGCTTCTAGTTGCCAAGCAGCAAGACAAGCACCTGGAAAGTGACAAACCTAACATTCAGGCAGGATAAAGGGGAATGGATTAAAGCAAAGGAAGGAAAGGTTTAGATTAGGTATTAGGGGGAAGTTCTTTACAGAGAGAGTGGTGAGGTGCTGGAACAGGCTGCCCAGAGAGCTGGTGGATGCCGTGTCCCTGGAGGTGTTCAAGGCCAGGTTGGATGGGGTCCTGAGCAACCTTGTGTAGATCCAGGCCTGGAGGTTGGTTGCCCTGGCTGTGGCAGGGGGATTGGAACTCTATGATCCTTGGGGTCCCTTCCAACCCAGGCCATTCTATGATTCATCAAAAAATAGCGCTTCTTTTGTGGTAGATGCTGACTGAAGGATAAGCCCTCAAGAAAAATCCCAACCTTGGTAAAACTGAAGTAGGTAACGGACCTTAGGTGAAAATGTAGATGGGTACAAGTTTCTGAAATTTTCAGTTTTAGAGAATTCAGATTTAGAAAATTAATTTTTAGTAATGCCACCCACCTAGGGAAGCTTTCAGGTTCAAAGTTGAGTGCTGGAATGGTGAAAGCTGAAGAGAGGCGTGCGGCTTGGGCTTGGCTTTCTGTAGACTGAAAAGGTTCTCTTGGCCAGCAGCCACATGAAAGATGGTCTGTCCCACATTATCAAGTGAGAGACCTCCAGTGCTAGTGAGTAATGTAATGAGCTTACAATCAGGGAGGCTTACAGAAAAGAAATGGCCAGAACAGGGAAAAAGAAAAAAAAAAAAAAAAAAGAGGTAAAATTGCCACCAGATCCTACCAGAGATCAAAGAATTCCAGCAAATAGTGGAAAGTGTTGTGCTTTTGCACTTGTTAACTGATTGCACGAGAGGAAAGACAAAGGAGAAAAGCTTAGTCTAGGCATCTGCTTCTCTGTGAACTGTGACAAAGACATGAAGAGGCATTTACTTGTTATCATCAGCCCAGGGAGAGCCGTTCTGAGAATGGAAATGCTAATCATCAATCTCCCTGTGCATGCAATGTCTCTGTTTAATAGCTGATAGAGCGTCTCCAAAGGGGCTTTTTTTTGCTCTTTGTTTAAAATGACATATAATGGACCTGGACTTATCAGTGTCTCTAAATGCATTTTCTGTGCTTTATCCTTACTAAGGGATTTAGTCCGTTCTAATGAATATGTGCAGAATTGATTTTGAGCTTGGTATAATTTAATCCATCAATTTAACATTAAATTAATATGCGAAGGGGGTCTCTTTGTGGATGAAAAACAGAAGGGGAACATTCTTATTAATTTAAAATGGACTTGAGAAATGGAAAGAGGCTGCTGCTATTAGTATCTGCCACTGGGCTTAACCACTGGTTAGAGAGTTACCGTGTGTGAATACTGCAACTGCAAAAGCTACGGTGACCGACAGACCCCTAGCACACGCTGAGCCCGCAGCCTGGGAGGTTGTCATCACCTCTGCGGGTTTCAAACTGCCAAGAGATGGCTTTCCGGGAACTCTGATGGCTGAAGGCTCCTCGGTATCCTCCTCCTCAAAAGGGTTTTCTATAGACTGTCACTCCCAAGATAGTTTTTCACATGGATGAGCCGTCCAAACCAAAGCTGTGTCCCAAGCACCATTGAGTATTTGGGGCTGTGATCGAATTTCGCAGCTGATCGCTCGTTCTTGACTTGGAGAAGATACCTAGAATGGGATGTTATGCAGCTTCCTCAAGCAGCACAGTTTTAAATGATGCTTTTAACTCACCTATGATGGTTTAAGAGAATTTGCAAAGATGGCCTACAGCAGCAGCTCAAGTTTAAAAGCAACGGATATCATTTTAAACAAGGAGATGCAGGAAGGACAGCAGGGGTTGATACAAATTTCTCCAGAGCAGGATGCTTTTGAAAGTTTTTATCAAAGGACCATTTTAATCACTCCTTTATTTTCCATGGAATAAGGTCAGGTTAACAGGCCTGTTAATTGATCTCTCTGGATTCCTGTTTTTGAGCAACAGCAGGATGATGCTAGGAATCCTGAAGGCCCAGGAGGAAGCTGCCCAGAGCCTTCCTTAGTTTCACCTTGCAGAGCTCCTGGAAGCCACGTGCTCCAGTCTTGCTGAATCTGTGGGTGTTTTTTTAAATTGCTGTTAGTCTTCAGGGATTATGGATAGAGAAGGAACTTTTTCAGCCATCGTTATATGAGATGAGTGTTTCATCTGCCTCTTGCTCCTAAGAGCGTTGGCTCCCAAGGGCGGGAAGGTGGCAACAGAAACACACTCAGGCTGATCCAGGAGACCCAGAAATACTCCTGAGAAACACAACCAGGGGAATCGGTGGTTTAGAGCTGCTTTCACGTGAAGGGAGATGAAAATAATCTAAGAATCCTCAGCTTGGACAACAGAAGATGTAACAAAGTGTAGCAGGGAAAAATCATTGGTTTATCCTATTGAGAGAACCCTGTGACAACCGAATTAAGTTATTGGGAAGAATTTAAAGCAAAGGTTTTTTTTCATAACATATGATTGGATTTTAGAAGGCATTGCTGTAGGATATTGGAGAAGATAAAGCTTGAATTCAGAAACACACGAGAAAGATTAGTGAACTGATCTGTGAATATGAGTGTTTTAACCAGAGGATAGGCTGCTCAGGTAGAAATGATACTGTAGAAGTACTTAGGTCACTGTTACGCTTTGTGCAAGAAAGGCATATTTTTATATCAAATCACCTTTGGGTTTTTTTCTAGGGCTTTTTTTCCCCTTACATGACTTCTGCTAGTGCACAGCAGAAATATGAACGCTTGATAAAGAAGGAATGCAAAGCACAGGGTGGGAACACGCTGATAAGTAACATGACACCCTGGTGAGAAAGACCGGATGGTCTTTACCTCTCTCATAATAATACCTGGATGATTTCTCTTCCAGTATTATCATACTAATGCATTAAGCTGTAAAATACTGCATGTGATGCAGATCAGGAGGATGCCTTCTCTTGAAATGATTTAACATCATTTAATCATTTTATCTGTTCAGAAAACTGTCCATCAGAGAGCACTGGTGAAGCCAAACATTGGAAAGCTGACTACAGCAGAATAGGCATTGCCTCAACAAATAGAAAGCTTTGCATAGAAAAGAGGGCAACCAAAACAAAGCTGATTATCTTTGGGTCTGTTAGCTTCAGCTACATACTGATGGTCCTCATCACAGCTTTAGTATGTAGCTCATCAGCTGAAACACCATCTGCCCACAGAATATTGTGAGTGACATGCAAAATGGAGATGAGAAAAAGAAAGGTGATGAGAAAGATTGGGTTTATTTTTTCCTGCTCCTTTGTGAAGTCCTTAAGGCTTCAGGCAAGACACTTGTCATCAGAACCAGTCCTCCTTTGAAGGGGTAGATCCATCGTCATAGTCTCGTAACCCTGGAGAAGGAGCCTGCTTCAGCAGCCCTGAGCACAGGGACACAGACCACTCTCTCTTCCCTCCCTTCCCACTACGGTCGGTACAGACTCTCATCTCAACCCTGCAACTCCAATAATACTGGAGATGAAGTAAGTGTGTGATGGGAGCATGCATTCATTTTTTTGTGTGTTTTGTTCTGAGTTTCCCCTCCACCACTTTTCAACACGTATGCTTAATGTGGTAAAAAGGGGAAGGTTCGTGTCCCTCACAGAATTAGTTACAATAAATGTCCCTGGCAGAAATTTGTAGCTTGTTAACAGACCTTTTACAATTGTAAATATATTCACCATCTCCTTGCATAAAAGCTCATTACCCTTCATCACCTAATGTGTGCTTATGGCCTTATAAAATTGCTCTCATGATGTAATTACTCAAGAGCCGCAAGCACCAGCACACTGAATGCCCTCGGTTGGGACTTGCTCTCATTAGAGACACTCAGGTCAGTTTTGGCTTTAATCCTCAGCAGAGGTGGCAATGTCTTGCCTGCAGATTTGTGAAGGCAGCAAAAGAGCCCTGCTGAGAGTCATCCCCCATCTGGCCTCTGCACCCCACTCTTGTGGCACAACACTGATCTTCCTTATCCCTTTGGGAGCAAATCCAAACATGTACCAGGGAGATGTGCTTCAGATGTGGCACTGGAGGAAGCGATGCTGCTAAATTTCTTCTGCTAGTGACAGAGATGGGAGGAAGCAGAAAGATAACTTTTTTTTTCACCTCAGTGGCATCTATGTCCTCTTCTGTTGCTCAAAAGTCTGTCAAACCCACTGTTCAGAGAAAGAGGAAGATCTGTGGTCTGGAGGGGTGAGTGGAAAGAGTCCTGATTCAGTCACAGGAGACAACTGAAGGATTTGCTTGGTACATGGGGCAAAATGTCATCCTGACCAGACATGTACTTGTGCTTGCAACATTCAGAGCTGTCTGTGCTGTTGAAGACTTTAAGCTACCTCTTACTGTGATCCAGTCCATTAAATACTATCTTTCAGTTTCTCAGAGTCTTTGGCGGAGGACTCTGACAAAAGCTTTTCAGAAATCTTAACCCCTTGTCCCTCAGGACAGCCCTAACCACACGGGTATCGCTCCTTCAATGAAAGCCAACGAATGCAGAGCCCATGGCTTGCCTTTGCAAAGGCTTTGCTTTGCACATGGCTTTGAATTTATCCCTGGGCTTGCCAGCCCTATCCTCTTGTATAATTCTACACAGTTTTCCTTGTACTGATGTCACCCTGTTGTTTCTTGGATTACCCTGGGGTCCTTTTTAAAACCTGATTCCACATTTGTCAGCTTTCATTTCCCTGGCACTGAGGCCAATTTAAACAGTTTATTGTACCACAGTCATGGCTTAGCAATGTCATGTTTAAATTTTCTTAGACTTCTTCAGTGGGTACTGTCTACTCCTGACAACTTTTTACTACTTATTTTATTGATTTGCCAAAAATCTTTTCCTAAATTTCTTCAGTTTAAGGATGCTCTTGCATGCTCCCTGAAAAGAAAGGTGTTCAGACTGTGACATTTCATTTCTTTAAGTATTTGTGCAGTGAACAATGAAGACTTTTATTTTTCATGCTATGACCTCACTTTCTGAGTGCTCTTATTGAATGTTGATTCTCTGGTAAGCTCTATGCTGTGGGCAACTTTGAAAATGTTTTCAAATACTGTAATTTCTTTATATATTTGTTATTAATTTACTATTGAGTAAATGTAGCTTCTGTTAATCTTGTGCCTCAATCTATTTTCTTCTGCCTGATTTTGTTCTTCAGAGTTGGGGGTTCCATTTTCATTTGTTTGTTTGAATGTGAGTTCCAGTTTTTGAAGGACACTAGTTTTGTACCATTGGTCCCCTTATTCTACTAATTTTTTACTCTGATTAGGTATGGGAGCATTTTTTAAGTAGATGTTGAAACTATACCCAGATTTTCTAAATAGGGGGAGATTATAATATGTTTACTATAATATAATTAATATGATCACTATGTTAAGATTAAATGTATAAACATTTATTATAATAATTTTACCCTTTTGAATGCTTTCATTTTTCACATCCCACTTTTATGCAGCTCTCCTTTTCAAAAGGAAAAGCTTCCACAGTAGATATTTTGGATTGCTTAGGGTCTTTTTCTCTGAAGGAAAAGCTGAACGCAAGACCTCATGTCATGCCAGTGCAGTTTAGGACCTGGCTGTGATCAGGAGCTGCTTCGTTTTGTGTGTGTGTGTGTGTGTGCCTGTGTCTATGTGCATGAGGTCTCGCACTGGATTCCATCAGGTCTTCCCTTCACGGTGTGATGAAGGCTGTGTGACCAAGTGTCTGAGCTGTGTGAAGCTGTCCTGAACCATCACCCTTTGGCCAGAAGTGTCAGAGAGTGCATATGCCCTCCAAAGTGCTGCTGCAGTTTCCCTGCTTCACAGGATGCCCCACCACCGGCAGCTCCTCTGTGCGCTGGCAGACACCCGCAGATTTCTGCCTTTCTCCCTGGTGAGCGCTTTGGTGGAGCAGGGTGAGGGGCAGAGCTTGGTCATATCTTGCCCTGTCCCTGCTGTAGTTCTGCGAAATGCCTCCAGAAAGAGTGATCCTGGGGATGGAGGCTGGAGAAGCAGTAAAGGCGGGGGTGAGCCACATGCTCAAGGGTTAGTGTTTTGACTGAAATGGGACAGCAGAATGGAAGTTATGAGGGAGGAACGTGTTCTGTGGCAGGAGGGATGACCTGATGGATAGGCAGATCACAAAAGACTGAATTTCATGAGAAACAGTGAAAATCCACAAGGCTGTCCTGGGCCATCAGAGGTACTGCTATACCTATATCACTGTAATGGGTTCCTGGGTACTAATAAAAAATATAGGATGACTCAGACTTTTTTCCCATGCTGGAGTGAGAAAAAGCTTAACTGTATATTTGTCCCAATGACATATATGGTTAACAATACTGTCATTTCTATTTCTGCCTATTCCTTTTCCATGAAAGTAATTTTTTTACCATCTTCTCCCTGTGACTCAGAGGTGAATGAATGCTGCTTTCACAGGTAGAGCTGTTCAGAGAAGTTCTCCTTAAGTGTTTTTAAAAGGATGACAGTGTGGTATGGGGATCACAGAGATGATGAAGCTTTGAGAGCAACTGGAAAGGTTCCTGTTTGAACTGCAAAGCTATGGAGTAGCTGAGATTTTTTATTTTTTTTTTCAGGGTTGCTGCCTAAGCACATTGGGAGAGGAACACGCTGACACTTTCCTGTATTTGAGGGCTGAGATTATGAGGTTATTATCCATGTGACTGAAGTAACAAACCCGTAAAATGGAATTGCTAAATGTCTGTTAAACACTCAATCTCCTGAAACATTATTTATGAAATACAGATATTTTCTCAGAATGCCAATATTTGAAAAATTTACCACTACGGAGCTGTAAGTTGCACCGTAGATTTACTGCAAGTCATAGTATAGCTCCATCAGCATCTGGCGTGCTTGAACAGCAGAGGTTCTGTGATCTGTGGTGTGAGAGCACCGAGTCAAAAAGGTAGCTGAGAGCAATCCCTGTAGCTAGACAAGACAGATGGTGAGGTTCGACTGTTCATGTAGGCAACTATATCCCAACAGTGACCATTATCCCACGATGATAGACAACCTTTTAAATTAGCCAGGTCACATAGCCATAGAAGATTTGAGATATTCTAAGTCCTTGAGTGTCTAACTTCCTAAGTGGTCACAACACCAAGCTTGGCTGAGTTCAGGAAGCATCTGGATGGTGCACTCAGTCCCATGCTCTGACTTGGCTGCTCCTGTGTGGAGACAGGAGTTGGACTCAATGATCCTTATGGGTCCCTTCCAACTCAGCATATTCTGTGATTCTATGATTCTAAGAATGCAGTGTGTGGTGGATGCTATGAAGAAAAGCAGTTGACAAGCATATCGTGATGCTTGTCTCAAATTCCACCTCACTACTGACAAAAAGCCAATTTTAACCTGATAATACGCATATGGCTGAAGAACTGTGGTAAAAACTGCTTTTGCAAAAAACACCTGATACCAGATACATTGTCCAGAAGCCACCTGCAAAGGTAGGTGACCAAAGGGGACTATGATTCCATTGGTTTTGACCTCATGAACAGGAGACTGTGTGAAAGCTAACATCATCTCAGCAAGCCAACCAGAACCATCACTGAGTTGTTCAGTACAGCCACAAGGTTGGTGGCTCCCAGTGGCACTTAACTCTTTGCTGTGTGGTGCCCATAGATAAGAACTGTGCTGCCAGATGGGTGCTACTGAAGTGGTGTTATATCCTTCCCCACCAAGTGACAAAATAGGAAGGAATAACTGACCACACTCCCCCACAGACTGACTCTAAAGCCTCTTTTCCTTTGGTTTAATCCATCAAGGAACTATCCAAGAGGTTGAATGTGGTGATACAGGTGACACATGTACCAGTAAAATAAGTCTAGAGCTAAAATCTTTCACATGGAGGGGATGAGAAAGTCCTGCCTGAGGCCATAGTTTGAGTGGGCCACAGAGGGTTTTTTTCTGGGGGAGAAAGAAGTTTATAGTATGCTATAAAGTACTGAGAAGAGCAATGGTTCAAGAAAGGAAGCTGGAATTGAATGAGAATGAGAACTTAATTATAGCCACAAATTGTTAATTAGCTAAAAATATGAGATGCTTTATATGTCCTTCTTTTATTAAGCTTTTAAGGCACACTTAGGTTTTAAACTCTTTTCTGCAGCCAGGAAGGCTAGGAACAGCTACCTTTTTTCCCCCTCTCTTCTAGAAAGGAAGTTTTCTTATATATTTGCAGCCTCTGTAAGGTGAATCTTTAAAGCTAAAGCCATAATGGGACATAATGGAAACTCACAAGTTTGCAGTGCTGACCTTTGAGTTAGGAGACCCGAGATCTACACAGACTTCCTCTCTAGCCTTTCAGCATTTAGCCACAGAGGATGAAAAGCTGGCAGAAAACTGACAGGTTACTGAGAGAGTCTTCGATGCGGTAGACAACTACACCAGATACCTTTATTAACACTTATTTCAGACTATGTTTTTACATTATATAGGTGTTTTGCCCTCCACAACTCCTATTAGAGGGCTGTTCCAGAACCTTGCTCCTCTGGCACTTAGAAACCTTTTTCTAATTTCCAGTCTAATTTTATTCATGACTAGTTTATACTAATTTGTTCATTGCTAACATTATCTTTTTCTTAAATAGCTCATTTCCTTCTGTGGCATATAGCCACCTGCTGAATTTATACAGTGCAGTCTTAACTCCTCTTACCTTTCATTTTTCTAGGCTAAACAAGGCAACTTCTTTTATATTTCCTCTTGTACTCTAGGCTGTCTGCTCACTTAATCATCATTCTTGACCTTTTTTGTACCTATTCCTATTTAATTTTATTTTTTTTCCAACAAGTGGTCAGAAATGTGTGTAATAATTTGTAGGTTTACTCAAGTAGTGTTTCTGGAGCAGAATTAAAAGTTTAGAGGGCTGCAAAGTTAGAGAAACAGACACACCCCCTCCCAAACAATCCATTCCATGAAGTATGTAAGGTGCAAAGCACTTTCTTCTTTTATTGGAGAATTAAAGTGGGGACAGGAAAAGGAGAAGGGAGTTGCTGAGTCTGATACCTCCCATGAGCAGAGTATCTTGCAACCTATTTTGCATTAAATGCCATATCTGTCACCTCTCTCCTAGTTTGGGCTGCAGGATAAAGATCCCTGTCAGAACTGCAGGTGACAACAGATTGTGAGCCACGTGTCCCTTGCTACGTCACTTGTCTATAACAGACTTGCACGTCTGGCCAGGCACTCCTCCTGCCACACTGAAGTGACTTTCTGCTCTTCATTACGCTTGGCTCCTAGCAGGAATGCCACAGCATTTAGCAGCCACATTCCAATCTTCTTACAGGAAAAAAAAAACAACACTCCAAAACATCCTCCGTGGATTCATTGCTTCTTGTGGTGTGCAGGAGTTCTGCATCCCAGGGAGTGACCCCTTGCATGAGGTAGAGTGATTGCTCATCACAAGTAAGTCCAGGTATAGTTTTATTGCTTGTGCTTTTCATACAGTGCTGCCATTACCATTTCAAATCCCTGAAATACGTTTATGCCATTTGATGCTCTTCAAATGCAGCAGAATGTGAAAAACAGTTGAAAACAGACGGACATACTAGTCCCTTCCACTCACCCCCCTTCTGTAGCAGAAGGGGCCAACCACTCCGATACAGAATTCCATCTGCCTTGTCCTATCAGGAAGGGGCTGTTCTCCTTTAGGTTTAGGTTATAGATAGCTTAAAGCACACAACACATGAGACCAAGGTTCAAATCCTTTCTGTGCTTAAGGAAGCTCCAGTGTAGAGTATAAAAATGCAGCTCCCATTAGTATACAAGGACTCTGAGGGAGAGGGACAAGGACTCTGAGGGAGAGGGAAGGAGGATATCAGATGAATATCCATAAAGATGACAGCATCTCAGATACCATCACTTTCTTTTCAAGGCCAGTTTTTACTTTTAGATTTTTATGTTGGTTGGTTTGGGGTTTTGGAGGGGGCAGAGTGGGTTGTTTAAATTTTTCTCTTTAACTTATGCACGGTCACTTTATAGGGAATCCAAATAATGCTTCCTTTATCTCAACCTGGATTTTAAAATCTTCAAGTGAACAGCAGACTGATTGATTGAATGCAACATCAAATCTAGACAGCCTTGTGAAGGTTTTATGCTGGAAACATGTATGACTGACTAGCTTTGCCTGGACCTCCTTAGACACATCCGGTGTTGAGCTGTTCTTTGCGATCTCCCTGAGAAAGGCTGAGCTCAGAGAGAGTAAACCCACACTGTCAGGTGTCTTTGCATATGCTGACATAGTTATCCTGCCAGACTCCTCTCACATAGGGAATGTGGAGCTCTAGGAGGTTTTAGCTAATAATGACTAAGACATGGGAGGTTACATAAATGGATATTTCGCCAGTCAGTGGAAGAAGAGTCTTTTTTCCACAGGCAGCATGTGACACCTCAGATCTGCCTATGAAACAGGCGAGGGCACTGATCATCTGCCATAAATGAAACTCAGCAGCAGGTCTTAGGAAAAAAAATAATCTACAGTCAGTGAGAAGACTCAATAGGAAGGATTTGCACTGCTGTCCTGAGGTACTGCCACTTGAAAAGCTATCCTCATGGAAAGATAAATCAGAAAGCAATTCTTCAAAGGTGCACATAGAGTCCTAGCAGAACCCTGAGCAATATGTTTTAAACAGGACTGGAGAATCAAGTCTGTCACTGTTTGAATCTCTCTAATTCTGTCTTCCAAAAGCTACTGACTGGCAGGAGACTGGCTGAGATTACGGCATGGTAAATTTAATGGAGAGATAACCTTCTCTGAAATCCAAGAGGCTCTGCTTCAGGGTGAAAAGATCTCATTGTAAAGCAAGTCTTCCTCACTAAATGACATTCCCTAAATCCCTCCAATAATAAAGAAGAATATGCCACCCTGGTGTTAGCAGTGCTGCTCAGTGGCTGAGAGCCTTCTTGATCCATGTTTATGTGCTGAAATGGACAAGCAGTCACCATGGCTCTTCACAGAAGGGACAGGATTGCTTTATTTGGGCTGGAGGGAAAAGGTCATTGCTCTGTGTCCTTTATACCACTCTATAACTTCTTAGGACCCTGCCCAAAAGAGAACCAAGTAGCTTCACAGACAAGATAGGCACCATAGGATCACAGAATTAGAGAATCACTTTGGTTGGAAGAGACTGTTAAGGTCATCAAGTTAAACCATTAACCTGCCACTGCCAAGTGTAATGACTCAATCTTTTAAATACCAGCCTGTTCCAGTGATTGACAACCCTTTTGTTGAAGAAATTTTTCCCAATATTCAAGCAAAATCTCCTGTGGCACAACATGAGGCCATGTCCTCTGTCCTACCGCTTGCTACCTGGGAGAGGAGACCTACACCCACCTCATTACAACCTCCTATCAGGCAGCTGTAAAGAGCGATAGCATCTCTGCCTCTTTTCTCCAGGCCAAACAACTCCATCTCCCCCAATCACTCCTCATAAGACTTCTGCTCCAGACCCTTCATAAGCTTCACTGCTCTTCTTTGGATGCTCTTAGCTGTCATACTCTTCCCAGATATCTTGGATAACATCACTTGCAGAGAATATGTCATCCCAAAAGTTTTTGGGGTTTGTTTTTGCATCCGATGGTGTTTTCCCTCAACTTTCTGATAATCTTCCTGACTGCCTACATAACTGTAACTGCCAGCCAGTGGCTCTGTTTTTTTATACAGTTGGAACTGACATGAGAAAATAACATGTTTGTAAACATGATGGTTTATCTGCAGATAGTTCATCCACGGGCTTATTTTTAATACTATTATTATTATTATCATTACCATTATTATTATTAGGCTGCTATAAAAACTTCCTTAAGTTCTGAGGCTAAATGCTGTTATTGACTGAAAAAACCTGAAATACAGAGTCCGTCAATAGCTCTAGGGCAATTTTTCACCAGAGGTAGTTGCCTGGAACATACTTTTTTCCCCCCTCTCTCTCTCTTCAGATTTTTTATTTTATTTTGGCAATTACATGAAACATTACTTCATCCCTTATTATTCTCTTGCCATTCCTAATAAGCTGTGTTTTAATTTAAAACAGCAATTTACAATTCAATTAATATATAACAACACAATCCATTGTAATCACAATGCGATAAATTTGCGTTTTAAGTAATTTTTAATGCTCAGAGCAGCTGGATCTGTGAAGTGTGGAAATAGCTACCATTTTTCACCATGTGCAATACTGCCTGTGCAAAGCACCACTTTTTAATTATATCACCACTAAAGCCCAATGTATGGAAAATGGGGTAACTGTAATTGCAAAGGAAGAAAATCTTTGTTTATAATATATAGTTAACACAAAATATAAAAGTAATGACAAGGCAATATAGTAGAGATGATATAAGGGTCAATTCTCTCTGATATTATCACTATTTAAAGATGTGTTTCAGATTTATATCTTTCAAAAAGTAAGGGGATGTGATTAATTTGCCACAGTCAACAAAGAATTATGATTACTACGGCTGATCAGGGATTTATTCTTTAGAAATTGTGAATAATGCATAATTACTTTACTGATGGATGGGAGGGGTTTCCCCTTCTCTTTTCAGACAGTTATTTACTTTTTTCAAAATTCTGCATTTCTACATTATGTAGATAAAAAACTCCCAAAGGGCTATGTCTTCAACAGGTTGGCAGTTCCTTTGACTTCAATGAAATTGCATTAATTCCAACGTATTTATTACTGATATTTGTCCACAGTTTAGATGTTAAATAGGAACCATTATATGCCAGCTGGAAAAAGTATATAAGCCCTCTTCCAAGTTCTACTCCAAAACAGGGGTGTGACTCCTTCAAGTAGACCCCCTCTTCTGCTCATACCAAAGCCATCTGGACTTGCTGTGAACACAAGCTCTTGCTACTACAGAGGTATATCATGAAGAGAGACTTTTCACTCCTCCATCAGTGTTTTTACTCTTTAAATCAGACGTAATCCTATTGTATCAAAAGGAATTGTAATGCTGTAAATGTAAAATCAAAGAGAGTTCTCACCATGTTTTTTCCTCTTCTACCTAATAGAGCATTTATTTAGAGGGGTTCTTTAATCCCAACATACTTCTAAAAGTGCTTCAGTACATCAACTTTCCTTTCACCTCCCATCCCAACAGTGTGTCCTATGTGAGTTTATTCCTTGTCACATGGATAGTACTCACCAGAATCAACAATTCTACTAATGAAATCTGCTAGATGTGTGCTTGATGCTTACAGGTACATTGGTTTGTTGGGGTTTTTTTAAATGGGAAATAAGCTGCTTTCAGCAAACTGCCATGTGCCATGTGGTTCAGAATCTTTTTTTTTTTTACTTGAAGACCTTAGAAAATTTTTCCCAGAATTATAAAAACCTTATATGCAAAAGAAAAGAGAAAAAAGCCAACAAAACCCAAGCTGGAATATATGCATCCTCTTAAGTTATGCATATCCAAGACCTTTCCTAATTAACACAATGCTATGATTTTCACATTTCTGAAGGTCAACAGGAAAAGGAAATAGGTATTATTAAAAATAAGATATTATATAGTACATCCTGTAGACAGGAGTGAAAGTACTGAAAATTGTCAAATGAGAAAATGAACCTATACATTTGTTATCCTCAAAAGTATTTATATGGACTGTTTCCGTACTGAGCTTATATAAATGCATATAAAAATAAGTATTCATATTCCTTTATGAGAAGCATCATTATAATACTTGTTGAAAAATACAGTGTAAATGAAATGTAAAGCTTTGATTATTGGCAACCTCTATTGTGTTGTGTAAGTCAGTATGAGTTTAGAAATTGTTTTTTCTTGGAACAGAATCAGGACCAGGACCCCAAAAATGTTAATTTCCTACTATTCTTTATGCAAATGAAAAGATACTGTCTCTGGCACTTGCACTATAGAGAGGGGAAAAAAAAAGAAGCTGTTCTTTTATGTTATTACTGCCTTTTCAATTCTTACATTTGTCATTGATATATGTGGCATGAAAGTAAAAAATGCATACATAACATAAAGGCTGAGTAAATATACATTAAGGAGAACTAACCCATCAAGTGATTTTACCCTTATCTGCATTTGCAGGTTGGTTAGATCCATCAATGTATGTACCGCCAAACTCTATAATTCCATTATAGAGGTAGGAGGAAGAAGGTGGGAGTCTTTGAGGTGACGCCATGTATTGTATAGTAAAATCCAGCAAAGTTTCATTTTCAAATATCTGGTGGAGAAGGGGCAAAGTATCTCCAGTAATTTTAAGGACATTTTCCAAATGTTTATTTAGATAAAAGATAGATAACAGTAAAACTATAAAACCTGCAGCCAGATAACTAGGTTTTATTAATGACCTGCCATATACCGTGGCCGGATAATTAAAGTTCTCCCTCCCTCCTAACCCCCTCCTCCCAGAAAAGGAGAGAGTGGACAAATTTATTTGATAGTTTGATAACCAGGGGACACTGGTTGAAAACTATTGATATAATCAGGGTCTATTCAATTTGCTCACGACAGACACTCCTATCTGCTAATTTCACCTGTGAATAGTTAATTATGCCCTGGATGCATATGGTCGAGCCATTAATAAAATTTGTCTGTCATAGGTTTCTGTGTTTTCTCTTTTTGTCATACTCATGTGCATTTTATCTATGGGAATCTTCCCCCCCCTCTTTTTTTTTCCTTTTAACATTGCACAAGACAGATGTTAGTGGTATGGGTATTTCAGCAAGGCTACGTTATAGATGGCATGCAGCATGGATCAGGATTGCTCTTTTAGCCTGTAAAAGACTGGGCCTGTGTACATAATGAAGTTGCTGAAGCATGAATGATAATGGAGTTCTTAACCATTTCACATTTTCAAGCTATGCTTAGGGAATTTGCTCCTGACTAAACAAATTCAAGGGAAAAGGCGTCTTTTTTTTTCCCCCTTTTTTTTTTTGGCAGGTTCATGAGGATTTTACATATATAGGATGGCTGGTTTTACTTTGTTTCCTTTAAATCTGGCTGCTGTCCCTTGTCTAAGACATTTCTTTGGGTGAATGCAGGTATCAAAAACCAGATTTTCTCCCTCCAGTCTTATGAATTTAATAAAGTGCTTATTGTATGCCAAGGCAATTTGTTTTAATCTCTCAAAGGCCTCTCAGGACTCAGAAAGCTTCTAAAATTCACATAAAATTTCCCTAATTCTGCCATTTCCTTCAGTTGGAACAATTTTCCTTCAGTCTTCCCTACATTATAAAGAGATTGCTCAGTTCATCAAAAATCATTTGTTTATTCATAATACTGCAGGCTAAAACATGCTGCTTCTGTCTAACGTCTCAGAATGAAGGTATCTAAAGAACAGTAATAAAACTGGGAGTAAGTAACTCTTCCCCAACTTCTGCTTTCTATTTTCTTTCTCCAAACACAGACCGTTTTGTTCACAAAGCAAAGGTAGTCTTTAAAGTTGCTGAGGGCTACTCTCTCTTTGAGGTAACACCTTTTTGCAGAAAAATCCTCCTGGTTACCCTGTCCAGCAGCTTTGTTTGATTCTCTGGCCTAAGCATTAGCAGTAGAATCGTGACTTCTTACTTGAGAAGACCAAGACAGAGAAGATCATTAACACAGGACAAAGGCTCTGGGCCTTTCTGCCCTCTGTAGCAGTGGAAATTATTCCACAATTTTCATAAAACTTAGCCATACCATAAACAATTTAACTTCACCTTTACTTCTTAGGTCTTCTGGGTCCTGTCACACATGATTGTGATTATCATGGCATGGTTTTCTCAACAATTCTTTCTCTCTGCTAGGCTGGGACAAACACAAGGGGATTTTCAGACCTTCTCTCCCAAAGAGCTATGTTGGCTTCATGCATTTTAAATTTTATGAAGTCATTCCTCAGAAAAGAAATCCAGAGAGTTTTGCTACCAAGTTTTTCCCTAGGCATATTTTTTTTACCCCTTCTTTAAAGGTTTCTAAGAGCTCTCTTTGCTTGTTGAAAGCTGAGTGGTAAGGCAGAACTTGGCTATTTTGTGTCTCTCATCACCTAGTCTGACTGGATGACAGTGCTAGGCAGCCTTGGGAGTTTGCCTTGCTATGTTCATCACAGGGATGATCATTAACACAGGAGGGCATAGATGCAGCTGGAGAGCAGGCACAGGGAAAGGACTTTTAGTCATGAGTGTGTACAATGCCTAGAGCAATGTAATTAAAGACAATAAGCACCATCACAGACATAAGTGTAATTTATCAGAGCTGGCTGAAATATCTCATTATCATTTTGGTCAAAAACCTGCATTTAAAGTCAAAATTTTGGCAAATGTAATCCAATTATGACAAGAAAATTTTGCCATTTATTTGAAATGGAAACAATGACTCTCCAGAAAAAAAAATGAAATTAAGGAAGATTTTAAAGGTTCTAAGTCTCTTGAGAGGAAATTGGAGTTGTTTTTACTTTTGTTAAACAATTATTGATATAGAATTGAGCCACAAACATATAATTGACATTTTAGTGAGGTTTTTTGGTTGTTTTTATTTTAATTTCAGAGCTCTAACAGTAATTGTAGTCAGTGACGTTATAAATAATCACCCTGATGACTGTAGCAAAGTCTGTTCTGATAAGTTGTCTTGTGTTCCACAGGTAAAACTCTTTTTTTGTGATCCCACTTCAAACAACAGCCTGGTACAGAAAAAGGACAAGTCAAGTATTTGCCATCCACTATCCCACTTATTTTTGTGAAACTGCTTTGGGTTGTCCTGCTACTGCTGCTGTTGCTTTGGGGGCTTCTGCCCGAATCCTAAGGGCTTGTTGCCAAGCCCTAACCTGTCTTACTGAGTCATGGCATTAAGCAACAGAAATCCAGAATAATGAATTACCCTGGATAGAAATAATGACTTTAGCTCAAAAAGCAAGAGGCTGATGAAAGAAGAATCCTGGGGTTACGTACAATCTAGTTTTCGAGACATTATGGTGAACTGAGGACACATTTAACTCATTCACCAGAGTACAAGGCATAAAAATGTACTTGTTTAAAATTAAGGCTGAGATTCTCACATGGTCCCATACCTCCATATGCCCAAACCTGGACTATGGGGCCTCTGCACTGGGGCTTAGGCCTCAAGAAAAAACAGGTCTCCTGGGCCAGCTTCTTTTCTGATCTTTTCATGCTCCTGTATGTAGGGTGGACATAATGACAGTCAGCATCATGTAACTTCTCGGAGTAATTAGGTCCAAATGAACATAATCAAGGGGTGTGTTACGGGGAAAGTGTGGCATGCCACCTTCCAGCTGTCTGTGACTTTTAAGTGTTCCTCTCCTGTTTAAAGGTTAAATATGTTAGCTCAACTCCCCGTAACACACCCCTTGATTATGTTCATTTGGACCTAATTACTCTGAGAAGTTACATGATGCTCAGGGGTCTTCAGTCTTTCCTTATGTCTCCCAAATATATCTTACAGATTTGGATATTGACCTTTTTAGACTTCTTGCCCAAGCTTAGTCTAAGAGGCTTTTTATTCTTCCTAAATACTTTGCTAGAGTTATTACTGCTTGTTTCCCTTTTGTATACTGTAGATGGAGGTTCTAATAGGATACTTTTGATGTGAAATTACCAGTTCTGGAAAGCATGCCTAGTCCAGAACAGTCTTATTTGACTAGGCAGAAATATGGATTTGCCTTGTCTGGACCCTGAAGAGAGACAAATGGAAGTATGCAGCAAAACATGTCAGGCATTTGACTAGGTGTTGCTGTTTAACAGAAGGTAAAGTTGTGGATTGTTTTGATTTTATTTGATTTGGGTTTTTTTTTAATTTGTAAACACCCAGACTGAAAGTGAGTGTGGTTGGTGGTTTAGAAAAATTAGATGATGGAGGAAGGATTGAGACCCTCTTTTTTTCCAGAAATACTTATTAGTTGAGTCTCAAGGTCTCATAAAACAAATATGGTGCCACAGACTGTGTGGTCATCATCTTCTCTGGCCTAGCTCTTCAAAAGCTCATAGTGGATGAATCTTTGTCTGAGGACTCACCTAAACTGTCCATGTTGACAAGCTGATCTAAGCTGACTTCAAGAGGTATGGGGGTCCATCAGTTTTGTGTGTCTGGTTGCCAAAGTGCAGTGTTGTAACCTTAAGAGATGGTTCTCTGCCTTGTTCTTCAGCATGGCATAAAAGACCACAATCACGGCAATTTGTCTGTGGTGTCTCTGCTAGTGATGGTGGAATACCCCATCAAGATATCTTGTATCCCTAACCACATTAAAATTACTAACTTATGTCTAATGAGGCACCTTATACATCAAGTTTACAGCAATTACTTCCCCCTCCTTCTCACTGACCAGAAAAACATAGGATAAGAAATATCTATTTTATGCAGCTATTTTCTTGTTGTCCTCTGCTTACCAGGGCTCCTCTGGATGCTGCATGATTTTGCGGTGGTTAGTCAATCTGAGCCTGAAAACTCTGATGAAAACCGTTATCTTTATTTGGGTTTCAAGACTGCTCTTCAATCCACCTCCTGTGACATCAAAATGAAGAAGGGAGAACAAAGGATGTTCTGAAGTCACCCAGAGTTACAAGGACGAACCTCTGCTACCTGTTTTCCCAGTTTTCAGGGATTGGACCCGATGATCTCTCGAGGTCCCTGCCAACCCCTATGATTCTGTGATTCTGTGATTCATGCTCCTTTGAGTAACAGGAAATGTGTGTGTGTGTGTGTGGGTGGGTGGGTGGGTGGGTGTATTTAATTATTTATTTATTTGTAACCACATTGATGCTATCAAGCTATTCAAAGCCAGTGACCGGTAATTCCTCAGTATTTCACAGCCATTCAGAACTAGATTTAATGATATTAACTTATTTTGAAAGCATCTTCTCTATCTCAATTACTTGGTTACAAAGAAGGTCTCCTGCAAACAGTGGAAATGTTGGAATTCTCAAGAATAGGTTTGAGTATTTCTTTAATGGAAAGTCATAAGTTAATACCAACACCCCTAATAATACATGTGCAGGGGACCTAAGAGGCTTTTCTTGCTTAATTGGACTGTTTCACTTCAGTAAGTTCATAGTGTGAGCAGGAAGCACACAGAGGACAGTGCACATGAAACATCTGGAATGACAGCTTGAATGCTCAAGACAGAGGTTGGTAGATGGATAAAATGAATTCATACAACCTTAGTGAGTGGCCAGCAAAAATATTCCAGAAAGAATACTAACTGATTTGTATTTTAAGAACTGTACTGTGTAAGAATTTATTTTTTGGCAAAGAGGTAATTTACACCTTTTTAATTAGATACAAATAACTCTTCTGTTTTGCTTGTGTTTTGGGGGTGAGGGAGTGTTGCTTATTTCTTTGAATATATATTAATGAGAAAGGATTTTGTGGGAGATTTCTGGAACCATCTGCTCAATACCTAGCTGTTATCAAAAGGCAAGTAGAATGGTATGAATTGTTGGGACAGAAATAGAAAACGACAGGGAAAGCATTATCATGTCATTATATAAAACACTGGAGTTCTCAGGGATATCATGTGCAGTTCTGGCTCTCTTCATCATAAAAAAACCCTATATTATAACCATAGAAAATATGCAGAGGATACCAACAGGAACAGGATCTGAAGTAATGATTTCTATATATGAAGAGGTTAAATTGCCTTGTTCTGCAAATTGTTGGAATCTGGGTGAGATACTGCAGGGAGATACTACCCCATCCTTTGCTTTGATGCTTTGTCTTTTGGTGTCCATTCATGGCCACAGTTAGTTAGAGTCACAGAGCAGAAATGGTCCCACAAATGGGCCTTTGGTTTGAAAAATCTGCAGATATTCTTATGAGTAGAAAGTCTCAGCCAGCCTTCCTCACCTACTGGGAGAAATGTGTGTGTGTTCATGTAAGAGATCGGATCAAAGCGTGGCTGCTGCGAAAGGTGAATATTCAGTGGTCACAACGGGAGAATCTTTCTGTAAATGCCTGGTAGCTGCTGTGGATACTGCGAGCAATGATATTGGGCCTTCTTCCAGGATTGATTCTCATAATGCTGCCTAAGCGCGGCCATTTGTCAGTGCATCCTGCTCCAAACAGGGAAGCAGCATCCTGCTCCGTACAGGGAAGCAGTACACCAAACCACCAGTGCTGGGGCTTGCAGGACTATTTACATTATACTGTGACTAGAAGCCTCAGTCACCTAACAGGGGGTCTTTCCCCCACCCTGTCTGCTAGCTGGGTTTTAGGTCTGTGCAGTTTGAAAGAGATGGAAGAAGCTGAAAGCAATAGCTGGCACTCCTCTGGAGACCAGGGCTGCCGTTAGTCAGCTGTGGAGAAGGCAGATGCTGCCTGTTCAAGGGCTCCAGTGAAATGGAAGTGTTATCAAGCCAGAAGACAATGCGATCTTTCTTTAGCCAGATGAGCTCCCATGTGACCCTGAAACAGTGGCATTTGTCATGGGAAAATGCTGAAGTGCACTTGTGCCAGCAAATGCCAGCAGTGAACTTGACTGGCTGCCAGATGCCATGACAGAGAAGGGTCTGTCTAGAGGGTTGTGAGCCATGGGTGGTCTTGAAATCGAAAGGAACAGAGTAAAGTGATCAAATAAACAGCAGTTAATATCAGCATTGACTGAGAAGTTTTAGTCTGGGAAAGTCAGAGGTATCAGGGCAGAAAGATGTCGCACTCTAACAGACAAAGAGGGGAAATTGAAGTGCTGCAACCCAAAGCGTCTAGGTCATGTAGAGATGACTCTCAGAGACATGACATCTCAGCGTGGCATCACAACTTTCCCTCCTCCGTCTCGCTTTGTTAGCTGGTCGGGGACGCTACTGCCTGTGGGGGCAGTCCCATGTTTGGAAATATAGGATATCCCTGCAGTACACGCACAGGCTGTGGGGTAGAGCTGCGGGGTACTGAGCATACCAGTGTGAAGGCATGGGAATGCTCAGGGTCAGTGAATGTCCCCAAACCCATCCTAGCATCCTCATCCCTGCAGAGCTCATTCCCACCCCTCGCAGAACTTCAGCCTCCTTTCGGGAAGGCAATATGGTCTTTGAGCCCCTCTTGAGACAACTGTGCATAGTCATGGAAGGATGCCATACTTCCCCATCCTTCCTCTGCGTAGAGAGGGGTAAGAAAAAGCAGAAAGTTCTAGAATGGTGCTCAGAATGGCTTGTTCTTAGCAGGGCTGCATTTCCCATGAAAAACGTGGCAATACATTTTAAATGTAACAAATCTTCTCTCTCACAGAGATGAAACATCTCCTGAATAAAAAGCTAGACCAAAAAAAATTCTGAATATTCATTTATACTAAAAGGTTGAGGAATCACTCTTTAGTAAATACAAATAAATAACCGCCCCTGCCCCTCCCTTTCACACATACCATCTGAAGGCTGCCTACATACAAGCAAATCATAAAACAAAATGTCATTGCACCTGTAGATGCAGAGATACAGATTTTTATGAGATACAATTAATAAAACAAGTGATATTTCTGCAGTACAACAAACTGCTTGCACACAATAGGGACAACCATGTTATATTTTTTGAACTAAAGCAAAACCCAACAATTAGATCATAGATATAATAGTCCTAGGAAGAGTCAAAGAGGGAGTTTTCCCTATGAGCTGTTGTTAGGAGATTGGGATCTTCCCTTTCTCTACAAGATGCATTAACCTCTGCTGCAACTCGTTGTACAAGTACAATTCTTCTTTTGATCCATTAGCAGAATATGCAGCAAGTAGGTCTATCTCACTGCCAGGCTTAGTCACATTAATCCTGGCACTTGTCATTAGGCATTTACATGCAATGTTATCCATCCTCCATGTGTTTTGCTAGACAACAAAGGGTCAGAATACATATTTATCACTAAGGATAAGCAAATTCTTACTCTGCCAAGCGCTCCTGCAGTTGAACTGAACCCTGTGAGCCACACGCCTCATTTGATTGCAGTGCAGGTAGACATTGTGAGTATCTTGTTGAACAAATCAGACTGGTTTCTTGAGACAAATTTTGTTTCTGACAACATTTGTAATATTGCTTTGATGTTCCCGTTAGTACTAAGGAGAAGTGATGGTCAACATTTTTGAATTCCAAAGCATAACTCACCGGGCAGAGTGCACAAAAGATGCCTGCTTAGAGTAACCTTGGTCCCAGTGGCAACACTAGGATGAAAGTGTTGCAGTTGTCCTTTCTCTGTTGCTTCTAAATCTGATCATTCTGTAAAAGATCAAGTTTTCCACCTGTTGTAGTTCTGTGTGGCTGGGTTCTGGTGGAGGAGGGGGGCTGCAGGAGTGGCTTCTGCAAGAAGCAGCCAGAAGCTCTCTGCAGGCCCCACAGAGCAAACACCAGCTGGCTCAAGGCTGAACCCGATGCTGACTAAGGTTGAGCCCATCAGCGATGGTCACAGCGCCTCTGGGAATCACAGCTAGGAGAAAAAAACCACAAGCAGCTGCTTTTTGCCCCAGAGAAGGGAGTGAGAAGATGTAAGAAACTGCAGGCACCAAGGCCAGTGAAGGCAGGGGAAGGGGCACCCCAGGTTCCAGAGAGAAAGATGGACCTGCAGCCCATGGAGAAACCCATGGTGAAGCAGGTGTCCCCCTGCAGCCCATGGAAAAGACTGAGACCCCACCTGCAGCCCATGGAGAGGCCCTACACTGGAGCAGGTGGATATATGCAGAAGACGCTGTGACCCGCATTGGAGCAAGGCTCTGCGAGCACTTGCAGCCCATGGAGAGAGACAGATACAGAGATGAGTGAGAGAGAGAGGGATCCATGCCAGAGCAGGTTTGCTTGGCAGGGGGGACCAGGCTGGAGCAGTCTGGGCCTGAGAGACTGAGAGACATTCTATGGTTTATGGCTGTACCCCAAAACAGTGACCCATGCTGGGGCAGCTGGTGAAGAGCTGAAGCCCTGTGGGAAAGGACTCATGTTGGAGAAGTTCATGAAGGATTGTCTCCCATGGGTGGGACCCCATGGTGCAGTGGTGGAAGGGTGTGAGGAATGCCACCCCGTAGCTAAGAAGGAAACCAACTTGTGAGGAACTGACCAAAACCCCCATTCCCCCATTCCCTGCCTCTCCCTGTTCCACAATGAGGGAGGAAGAAGGGAGCGAAATCATGACTAAAGGGAATTTTGCTAAGAAGGGAGGGGTGGGGGGAGGTGCTTTAAGATCTGGTCACACTTCTCATTACCTGACTCTGGTGTCACTGTGTGTGCAGGGCAGTGTCATAAATTGGAGAGTTTTCTTTCCTTTTTTTCTGTGCTGAGTCTGTTTTGCCCATGACACTGATTGCAGAATGATCTCTCCCTGTCTTTATCTTGACTCCTGAGCCTGTCAAGATATATTTTCTCCCCTGTCCAGCAGAAAAGGTCAGTGATAGAGCAGCTTTGGTGGGTGTCTGGCCTCCAGCCAGGGTCAGACCACCACACCACCGGGTCAGAAAGCATTTCCCATTACCTCCAAATAATTTGATTGCATTTTTTAAGCCAGCTTAACATGTCTCTTAGCTCAAATTAAAAAATGTAACGTGGCGATGGTTGTGGGCAAGACGCAGGGCAGATGAGCCTTGACAACAATATGTCTAGATGTGCTGGTGAGCAGGCTAAAAGGACCCTGGAATATGTGCTGAGGCAAATGATGCTCCAAGTGCTACGGCAGGTGGGGAGAGCATGCAGGTTAGGGTGTGTTACTTGGCCTGAGAAGCAGGGATTGCTTCATGGTTTATAGCCCACTACATTGGTTTCACACTTCCTGCAACAACCCAGAATGCATTCAACCCAGCTCAGCTTCATCTTCCTGGAATACATACACAAAATTCCAAGTAACATTTCAGTAGCAGCACAGGGGGGCTTGAAATTATCTGTAACTAAATAGGGCTGTATGCTTTAATGAGAACCTCTCCTGCATGCCACTGACATGTGAAATTTGGAGGAAAAGTGAAAGCAAGCTGTTATTGTAATTTATATTAAAAGTTCATGAAATTATTAAAGAGCAATTTTATTCATAAAAGTCCTTCAAGAAACAAAAGGATAAGTCAAGCTTTTAAATGAGCTTAATTTAAAAATTATTAAGATACAAAGTCTTAATTTCTTTTTTTTAAATTTGTAAACCACCTTTTGCCTTCAGATTAAGAAATGACAATATTGAACTAAAATAAGTAGCCAAAGACAGTATTGCAAAGAAGGATACCTATAGCTTTATAATGGAAAGTGACTACAATGTAAATAGAGAAGTTTCTGACTTTCCTACATCTTCTCAAGAGAGCATTATATTTATAAGCAGAAATAAATAACAGTTGTGCATCTCCTCAGTTATGTCTCTGTTGCAGAAGTGACTGAAGTGTGTCTGATGGAAGCCCTCCTGTTGAAGCACAAGGTTCAGAACGGACCCCTTTGCTTCTAAACTCCTTCTCAGAGAGGAGCCTAGCTGTGGCTAGGTCCAGTTTTAGTCCCAGACTTGGTCAACAGTTTGTATCTAAAGTATCATATATATAACCACATATCAGAGTCAGCATTTGCCTTTCAGAGCCCCCGAAGGACTTTCACTGAGACAGTTTTGCCAAATTGAAACTGATAGAAAGCTTATTTTAAAAATTATTTAAAAAATCACCATTGATAAATGCACTTACTGCAACAGAACTAATATATGACTATAATTATAATGCTAGCAAAATACTGTCCTGGATATTCGTCACCAAAAAGGTGAAATCCCAATGCTTACCAAGGAGGTGTCCCTGCCTTGGGTAGAGGAGAAGGAGCACAGCCCAACAACTGCCTCTTTGGGGTCTTCAATTTCTTCTCTGTCCCCATGGGGGTAACTTCTTCAATGCCCTTTATACCCCAACCTTAGATGTCCCCTCCCTGGGGTGATGTTTCACATGATTTAGGTCGAGAGTCGAGTTCTATAGTTATATATGTTTAGCATAAACTCCTTTTAGCTCAGTATCATATTTAGGGGTGTCAACTTCAATATTCATTTCACAGATAATGAAGTAAAAGGTCTCATTCCTGGGTCTGTGATCTTCAAGATTCAGTCTATCTGTTTACTCTGCGTTCCCTAAACAAAACTGGGCTGTCCTGCTGCCATAAGACTCCCTCCTTTGGCTGCCTCTCATACCAGCCTTGCAGATCTCCACCCACAATGTTTGTGTAAGAGACAAGCAGACACCGGCAGTTTTAAACCTCTTATGTGCAAATGTCACAGTCTCTTTAACTGATGCACCTGCTTCTTGTGTCTAGTTTCCTTCAATCTCCATCCTAATCCTAAAAAATTCCTTAGTATCTTGAAAAGTAACCAACAAAAAACAACTACTACAAAAAGCTACATCAAGCTGCCAAGGATATGTTTTTAACTGCTCCCAAGTTCTCAGCAAAAGTCTAGATGAAGCAAGACAAAGCCTTGCACAAGAATCACAAGCTTGGAAAAGAACCTTGATATCATCAAGTCCAAAGTAGCAGCTTTTCTATGCTTGAAAACTTTTATTTCACTTATTTATCTCCCAGAATAAAAACAAATACCCCAAAACCATGTTAATGAAAAGTTAATGTTGAGTATATACTTAACATGTTAAAATAATTTATAATAATAAAAAAGCATAATAAACTTAAAATACTTAATTTCCACTATCATATATGAAATAAATCAGATGTTTGAAGGTATGGAAATTCACACCAAAGTCACAGTCCTTTGCTGGGCTCTGTGTTACGGTATCATGATAAAAAAGATTAATCTTTAATGCTGTGGTGAATGTCATTACAGGTTATGTAGTTTCAGAAATTATTTTTCAAATGGCTACTTCAACTAAAACCAATACACTGGGTGCAGCTGTTTCCTCTGAGCTCGCTTTGATGTTGGAGCTGGTATTTCTGTTTTAAAAACAAAAAGCACACTAAAAATACCCAACAAACCAAAAGCCTGTTTGTAAAAGCTTGACAGATGAGAAAATAAAAGAAGAAAAATGTCCAATCCCTCTTTAAAGAGAAAGATAGACCAAATCAAACCGAACAAAATAAACAGAAGACTCTCAAGCGCAGCTTCGGCAGGCTTCATTTACATACGCTGTAATTCTCCTCCTGCCCCATCATTTCCTCACGGTGCTGCCTCATCCTGTGCTGAGATTAGGAACAGTAATCAGATGAAGAAAGGGATATCATGGACATAACAAAGTAGTTATGAAGTTAATGTATAACAATCATTTGTATATTAAGAATATCAAAATAATAAAAAGTCTGATTATGCTGTCAGTTATTCTGTTAAAAGCTAATAAAACCCTCCACTGTAGCTGATTCATTCTTATATAACTAACTGGAAGCAGATTTATCCATAAAGAGGTATTATTAGTCATATTTATAATACAATAGTAATTTTGTATTCTTCACGTGGAATTGTACAGTATTTGTATTCTTCAGAGCATCTGTCACAGATGAATACACTCTATTTTACAGATTAAATAAGGTTTCACATAACAGATACATTATAATTATGATAAAACCTAGAATAAGATCATAGAATGATGGAATAAAGTAGTTCGGAAAGAACCTCTCGTGTCATCTGGATCAAACTCCTGTTCCAAGCAGGGTTGACTTTGAAGTGAGATCTAGCTGTGAAGTTTGATCAAGTTGCATATGACCCTTTCTGGTTGAGTTTGGAGCATCCCCTAAAGCAGGAAATTCCATAGTTTCCCTGAGAAACTTCTGATGCCTGATCACATCACTTTGAAGTTGTTTTCCTAACATCAGATTGGAATTTTTCTTGTTCCCCAACTTAAGCCTATTGGTCATTGTCCTTCTGCTGCCCACCTCCCAGAAGAGCCTGGCTCTGCCCTTTCTGTAATGTTCCAGTACATAGTTGAAGCCTCTTAGCCCTCTCTTTCTAAGAGATCCCTTGATGTCTCCTACATGTGAAGAGCAAATGATTGTTTCTAACTTTTTTTGGGCGTGCATTTCTAAAACTACATTTTACGAGCCTTCCTCCTTTAAATACCAAATGGTACAGACCCTACTACTAAACTTTTGAGTCCCTAAAATTGCATAGAGCTAAGTAAATTCCCTTCAGCCCCATATTGGTAATCTAATGATGGTGCACTCAGTAGCATGCTAAACTTTGATGGCTGTACCTCATTTTGTGTTCAATAAAAGATAACATGAGAGATCATTAGAGTAACTATGTCAGATTAAATGTATTTTCTTGTACAAAAGTCAAGTCCCTTCAGGAATCATTGCAATTTACTTTGTCTCATGGAGAACAATATTTTCCCGCTAGACTTCAACACAAAGGGCCATTACAAAATGTAATTCATATTTCATATGTTCAGAAACGTTCAGCACAAATTACAAATGGAGACTTTAGTGAAGTATTTATGTTCTGTTACCAACAAGATATGTATAAGTAATATGTGTCCCAGGGCTCCAGCCTACACCGCTTACATTTATTTGTTACAGAGTGCACTTATACTTCGCAGTTAAACATAAGGTAAGTCATGTTGCTTCTTTGAAAACATAGAAAAGTGCAGCGGACAAAAACATTATTGTTTCTGAGATTTTCCAACAGCCACAGAGTGAAGAAGGTGCCACGCATCGTTGAACAGTTAAAACAGCAATTTCCTGCCCAAACTTCAATAGATGCTCCACAGAACTTCACCTCTTCCACCCTAAAAAACTTGAGGCTAGGTGGGTGCATTCAGGGATTAAGATGAAGCCCTTAGAGAGGGACAGTGAAAATCTTTGTGCCCTGTTTTGAGTACTGGCACTGTTAAACCTGCTGGAGCTGCCCAGAGTGCTACCTTCTCCTAAAAGTGCAGGTTTGTTTTTTTTTAAAAGTTTCTATTAGATAGAAACCGGTGTATCCAGAAGTCATATGCTGTTAGACAGGATCATCAGACAGACGGTGTTCTGATTCAGCATTATTCTGTTCTTATTATGCTTTCTTAAGATCATATTATTTTTTACATATTATTTTTAGTAACAGGACAGTTTAAAACTCCACTGACATTTGAGTTTTGCAATTCTTGAATTTCAATTTCAAACAAATTGTGAGTGCTGAGAATTACAGTAGGACCAAGTCAGGAAAAGCAGAGTATCTGACAACTATAATCTCATTGCTTTTCATTGCTTAGCAATTATAAATTCAAGAAAGTAGACATCTCATCCTGCAATATTAATTTTGACTCACACTCACTAGCTGTTACTGTCACAGTATTTTTCCTTCATTCAGGTGAGTCACCTATCAGGGACCACATTAATGTTTCTCTTTCAAGAATAAGACAGTCAGCAGTGCAGCCAAGCGGCAGGGTGGCACAGTCTAATTCCTACATTTCATTCCTAACTTTACTCCCAGATTGTACAAGAGAGAGAGAGACGATCCTTCCCGATGTACCCTCTGCTCCCACACAGGTCCTTCTTCCCCGCAAGGTAACGGTAGTGTCTGTGCACGTGCGTGAGTATGAAATCACACATGTCCTTACTTTGAAAATCAATCTCAGTGGGCCTGGATCAGCATGGAGGCACAGCACATTGGCACCATTCGTGGAATGACATTCTGCATTTTGGGCAGGGGGTGACAAGGCCAAAGTAATGGACTGAGAGCAGCCCTGAATGGACTGAGAGCAGCCCTGAATGGACAGAGAGGAGCCCTGAGGAGAAGGACTTGGTCATGTTGGTGGAAGAGAAGCTCAACGTGACCCAGCAATGTATACTTCCAGCCCATAAAGCTGACTGTATCCTGGGCTGCATCAAAAGAAGCATGACCAGCAGGTTGAGGGAGATGATTCTGCCCCTCTGCTCCTCCACTCTGGTGTAGATGTCCTGGTGGACACTGTGTCTAGCTCTGGGGCCCACAACATATGAAGGAGACCCATGAAAATGATGAGGGCTGGAGCACCTCTCCTATGAAGACAGGCTTGTTCAGCGTGGAGAAGAGAAGGCTCTGGGGAGATCTTATTGCATCCTTCCAGTACCTGAAGGGGGCCTAAAGGAAAGCTGGGGAGGGGCTGTTTACAAGGGCAAGGGGTAATGGGCTTAAACTGAAGGAGGGTAGATTTAGATTAGATGTTTGGGAGAAATTCTTACCTGTGAGGATGGTGGGTCCCTGGCACAGATTTCCCAGAGAAGCTGTGGCTGCCCCCTCCCTGGCAGTGTTCAATGCCAGGTTGGATTGGATTTTGGGCAACATGGTTTGGTGGAGGGTGTTGGAATGAGATAATCTTTGAGGTCCCTTCCAACCCAAAGCAGTCTGTTTGATTCTATGAGTATCACTCTATCTGGGCATGCTGACAACTCCAGTGCTCCCCTCATATGCACATGCTGATAGTGGTAATGATTTGTTAATCTCCTATTAATCTTCCAGGAAAAAAAAGCCAGCTAATAAGGGTGTTCAGTATAAATGACTAAGACAAGAGCAAGTTGCACTAGAAATGGAATTAGCACTAAGACTCAAAAAATTCCATCTCCATTCCTGTTGCCCGTGCTTTTTAAAGGTTGTGGGGAAACTGGAGAAAATAATCAAATTAAAGAGCTGGAAAGAATATTGTAAAGTATGAAATTCAAGGGGCTCAATTAATTTCTCAGAAAGAAGAGTTAGAAGGGATATGAAGGCAGTATGATTAAAGGTAGAGAATACCCAATAACAAAGGAATTCTTTAAAACCTGTGTAACAGTATAGAACAAAAAATGGAAGTTAAAATTAGGCAAATTCAAATTACCATGGGAAGCAATGGATTCTCCATCTTCACATGCAAAATTTATGTGTATAACACTAGGCACACCTGCTACAGTATAATCTGAGTGTAGCCTGACAGCGGTGATCTCTGTCAGGAACAAGAACAAGTGATACAGACGTGGGATGACACAGAGATTTGAACTGTTTTGCAAAAGATAAACAACCAAAGTGTAGAAAGAGCTAAATGAACACTAATAACGGTGTAATACAGACATGGCATGTCACGTGGACACAAACAGTCTCTTCCACCAAATCATCACTGCTACCACAGGAGATAAGACCAGTTTTGGCTTTGTCTTTGTTAGTGATAAGGACAATTAAGTAAATCAAAAACAGAAAAAAACTTGGTTTAGTGTTCACAAGTCATTTTTAGCTAAATAGAAGGCTAAACAGGAACAGACCTGTGGCTGAATACAGGTAGAATGGAAATCCCGGGGCCTTCAACATCAAACCCAACGTGCCATCACTGCTAAAGTTTTTCTCAAATGGGAAAAGGGCACGGGTAAAGGACTCCAGAGCTTCATGGATGGGTAGTCATTTCAAGAAGGACGTTAAGAAGAAGTAGAGGCTCAACATGACATAGACGTCACAAAGAACAGTGAAACAAATGACAGGACTAAAGGAGAAGTCAAGTCATTATTCAGTGACTATTTAACCTCTAGCTGGAAAGCATTTTTGGTTTAGCCTCAAAACTGAGCGAATACTTAGATTCAGTTTCAAACAATGTAATGCTGTAATGGGAGCAAAAAGGAAATGGAAAATATTAATAAGATTATGGAAACATAAATATTTTCAACTGAGACAGGAGTAACACTCCAGAAATATTACTGCATTCAAGATAGGGGAAATCAGAGAATCTTGGATTTCTCAAAGAATTGTCAAAGGAATCTCCAGTGATAAAAAGTCTTGCAATGAGATGAGGGGCAGTATATCAGGGTATGAACTAGTGTTAGGATCACTGAGAATAGGATTAAAAATAGTTAATGTAGTGTCAGTTTTACAGAATTTAAAAAAAAAAAGTTATCCCATTGCAAACCTGGAAACCTCATAGAACGTGTATATTGTATTTTGTAAGAATTTCTGAAAGAACATGTGAAAAAATACAGAAGGAAAAGAGAAAATGGTACAAAGTGCAATAAGAACAAATCAAAACAAAAACCCATATTGAGATTGATATAAAACAAACAGAGGGAGTGGATTTTGTTAGTTTGATTTGCATTAGTGGACTTGTAGAAACACCATGTGGGAAACCTCAAGCAGAACTGAGAAAACCTGAGTTACAGGGGGAAGAGGAAGGAAGGAGGGAAGGAAGGAGGGAAGGAAGGAGGGAAGGAAGGAGGAAGGAAGGAGGGAAGGAAGGAGGGAAGGAAGGAGGGAAGGAAGGAGGGAAGGAAGGAGGGAAGGAAGGAGGGAGGGAAGGAGGGAAGGAGGGAAGGAAGGAAGGAAGGAAGGGAAGGAAGGAAGGAAGGAAGGAAGGAAGGAAGGAAGGAAGGAAGGAAGGAAGGAAGGAAGGAAGGAAGGAAGGAAGGAAGGAAGGAAGGAAGGAAGGAAGGAAGGAAGGAAGGAAGGAAGGAAGGAAGGAAGGAAGGAAGGAAGGAAGGAAGGAAGGAAGGAAGGAAGGAAGGAAGGAAGGAAGGAAGGAAGGAAGGAAGGAAGGAAGGAAGGAAGGAAGGAAGGAAGGAAGGAAGGAAGGAAGGAAGGAAGGAAGGAAGGAAGGAAGGAAGGAAGGAAGGAAGGAAGGAAGGAAGGAAGGAAGGAAGGAAGGAAGGAAGGAAGGAAGGAAGGAAGGAAGGAAGGAAGGAAGGAAGGAAGGAAGGAAGGAAGGAAGGAAGGAAGGAAGGAAGGAAGGAAGGAAGTTGAAGGAAAAATAGGTGAGTGAGGACTGAAATGGGTGCTGAAAGGGACAGGTTGAAATAAAAGGCTGAAATTTGCTAGCAGAGGCTCATGAACTTTGGAGTCAGCCTTATTTAATATTCTCATGACTGAATGTCACAGTTGTATTGGCATTGCTCTGACGACACTGGTACAAAGTTGAAAGCTCCATCAATACTGAAGACTTCTGGATTGAGCAGTAGTAATGGACAAGAGCCGGTGCCATTGCATGTGGACATTGCCTGCTGACATCACAAGACTTCAACTAGCACAGGGCAGGCAATTCTTCTCACTCAAGCCTAGAAGTGGTGAGCTGAAACTCAGCACAGAGGGGCTACTAAGAGGACTAGGAAAAATAGAGAACCCATCTTTATGGAAAGGGCATTGCAGAAGGCTGGCTTGTTTATCTAAGTAGATTGTAGTGCGGAGGAGGTTATGATTGCAGACTATAAATATATCTAGGGTGTAAACACAGTGAGGGGAAATAACTATTTAAATTAAATAGGCAATGTTGGCATAAGCAGAAATAGAAATTAAGATTACAAATGCATTTAGACCTAAAACTGGAAGAAGGTTGTTACACATTAACCTCATTCTTCCAGAGAAATTGTTGCAGTTTAAAAGATCTAACTTTGAAATGAAACCAAATTTTTAAGTCAGTTTTAGGATAAAATTGTTTGTGATGCGAAGGGCCAGGGCTCAAGGAAGGTCCTAGTCCTATGTTCCAGTGAACCATATTTAAGGTATTTTTCAGCTGCAGGAACAGATTTGTGGGTACAGGACAGCAGTTATATGCACCTTCCTCTCTGTTTCTAGGACTATAAGCACGTGTCATTATTGAGGGACAAATGTAATTATTATTTTTCCAGGGTGGGAATAAGGCAAAAGCAAGTGCCCTTGTTACCAAAGGCATGCAGTTTCTGTCATGCTTTCTGCCACTGTACTTTAGAAATGTGTTGATTTACTTTTGCAGGTATTTGCAGGAGCAGAAGTTTGTTCCACATGAAGAAACATTTGGCTACAAATTTAAGACTGGACTGGGAAGCACCAGCTTTGTGTTAGACATACTTAGTACAAAGTACAGAGATACTCAGTACAGATGTATATTTGGTTGAAAGTAGGAACTTTAGGGCCAGTTGTGGCTGATGATGCAGTTCCTATATCTTTTATAGCCAGGCCTGCGACATACATAGTGGAAAAAAAACACCAGAAGAAACTGCAGACTTGGGATTATTTGTAGGACTCTGTGTTTGCCTTTCATGCAGTGAAGGTATTGTGGGAAGTTGCAGCCAATTTAAAGTCAATATGGGCTGTGAAGGACTGCTGAGGAGGGCAAGCAGTGCATCCTCTGGGATCCAAAGAATAAGGAAAAAAATGGAATGGATTAAAGCTAAAGGAAGGAAGGTTTAGATTGGATATTAGGGGGAAGTTTTTTACAGAAAGAGCGGTGAGGTGCTGGAACAGGCTGCCCAGAGAGCTGGTGGATGCCCTGTCCCTGGAAGTGTTCAAGGCCACGTTGGATGGGGCCCTGGGCAACCTTGTGCAGCTCCAGGCCTGAGGTTGGTGGCCCTGCCTGTGGTAGGGGGGTTGGAGCTCTATGATCCTTGGAGTCCCTTCCAACCCATGCCATTCTATGATTCTATGAAAAGATGCAAAGGCTAAATTACATGTTAGCTGCATGACCCGGATTACAAGCAAGAATTCAGAACGATCCTTAAAGAAAGCTTGAAAGAAGTTCTGAAGAGATTTGAAAATGTACCAGGGAGATTGTGTAAATCAGAATAGGCCCACACCAGCTCAACAGAGTATCTCAGGACCTAGTGACTTTCCAAGTGGCTATTTTAAGCTGGCTTTGCAAAATTAATTTCAAATGTATAAGCTCAATTCCAATACCACCATTGGAGACTCAGAGGGACGCCCAAGCAATGAAGCACACATCATTGTCTCTGGAGCTACATCTTCTATGTGCACCTTCTGTGTTGGGGAGCCAGCAAGGCTCATCCACCATGCTGGGACAAAGTTTCAGTTTGCATTTCGGTTTTCTCCTCGGGACAGCAGTCAGGATGCTGTTGTGCCATTATAGAGTTACACCTGAAGAAGTCATCCCAAATTCAGAATTGACTTTAGATCAACTCTCGCGATGTTCTTATGCATTATAGAAAAAAAACCCTATCTTCACTCCTTCCCTGACATCAGTATTGCGTAGCAAGACTGAGAAATTTAGTCTAGTAAAAAAATATAAAAATGTATAAACTCTTTTCTTTCTTAAGTATATGGGAGTCTGATAAAATGAATAAACCTACACATGGACACACAGAGATCCAGTGTTCTTGTATACTAACTTAAGTATGGTGATAACTTTACAATGGTTTATGCACATCATGTGTTATGATGCCTTCTCCATCACTGTTGCAAATTAGGACTGGAAATAAGATTTTTAAAAAGTTAAAATAATAATCAGAGATGGAGTGGAATTTGACTGTCAATCACAACACAACACTGAGCAGCAGTGTTCTTCAAAAAGAGACAATACAGTTCTATGTGTAATAGATGTTAGAGGAAGATGCAATGCTAAGATGTAAAAAGAAGCATATCTAGTTAAGCAGAAGGTATTGTGGAAGGAGAAAATGACTAGAAAAAACAATTTTTGACAGAATATTTAACTGAGACCTTATTGCTTGTGTTAAAGTTATTTTCCTCTTCATATATCCCCTTCTGGAAGAAATAGTTAAACTAAAAATATTATTATTGGGAAGAAAATTGGGAAGCAAATATAACTTGGTGAAATGTGTAATTTCTGTTTGAAAACTGTTCTGGTGACATTTCTCCACAGATACTATGTCTGTAGTTTACTTTCTAGTCAGACTTCCAGCTGAATCCTAAAATAGCCCAAGCATGTCTTTGAGGACATCTGAATCACCAACCCTATTAGAGGCAAGCTATTTATTTCAGTGTTTAAGTATGGGATCAGAACACTACCTATGGTCAAATATTAGGAAAAAAATAAAAAGCAGGAACTAGGCCTTCCCTAACATCAACCACAGGTTGTTGATTCTGCACAAAATGTTTCAGGCATTATTCTACCAAAGTTAACCACCTCTCAGGCCCCATCTCTGCCACGGACCATGCATTACCTTCCACTCCTCTGTGCATGCAGAAGAGATCCTTTTCTGCAAACTGATCTGCCCAAAACTTGTTTCTGCAAGAGTCCAGCTGGATGAGCTCCCTGAACTGTCTGTTCACCTGCCCGCATTAGTGCCAGTGTGGGGCAGGGAGCAAAAACAGGCACTGGGTTCTGCATCAGCCCTAGATCAGGTGAAATGTCTACAGACCTGTCTGCAGCAGTTTGGCTTTTCAGCAACTGCTCACGTTCATACACTCCCTTCTTCTTTCTGTGGAGACTATGGGCAAATCTTACTCTTATAAACAGTCTTAAGTAGTAAGTGTGGTGTTTCAGCCCCAAACAGCAGCCATGCACCACATGACACTCACTCACTCCCAGAGGAGAAACAGAGCCTCTGTGGGGTGGGGTAAGGACAGTTTGCCTGACAAAAACATTTTTAAAGGGGCACCGTAACAGCCTGCAGCAAATTTCACTCAGACCACTGAGAACACAGAGTGATGCAGATGTGTAACACTGCTGATGATAACACGGAGGACCACTTCCATGCCCCAGCCACACCCAGCCTGCCCTGGAGTCACCCAGGAGCACCCTTCCCCAACCAGCCGTTTTTATGGGGGAGTGATGTCAGGTGGTGTGAAAACAGTCCAGACCTAACTCAGCTCACCTGGACTGGCTGTTTGGGGGGGTTAGCTCTGGCCTGGCCAGACATGAAGAGAAGGAATATTTGGAGCAAATGAGAAAGGAAAATCTCTTCATTTCCTCTCTGTAGAGCATTTGCCTTTCTATAATAATCAAACATTTTTACAGAAGGTGATAGAATACTACCAATGCAATGAACACTCTGTACAGTGCCACAGTGTAGGCAAGTGCCCATGATACTGGGTGGTAGAGTGACTCTCACAAGCTCACTCTTTATTTACTGACTGAAACCGCTCCAGCTGGGGACACTGGGAAAGTAGTGACTGAAAGCCCATTACAGGGTAATGGGCAGGGTGCTGTTTGGTCAGTTCCAAATGTCTAGTTCACATTTCCCTAAAATACCCTTTTTCTGTTTTGTGCTTCTGCTTTAGTGAAAATGTGGCCTAATTGTGAAAAATGATCAGCTCAAAGGCGACAAAATTAGAAGATTAAAAAAATCAATGCTCCCTTAAAGATAAAAGCATATCTTAATGTTGGGGGTGACTGTAAGTATTTCCAAGGCATAGTCAGAAAAAGGGGATCCAGACTATAAAGAATAATCGGAAACCTATTGCTACTTAAGATAATGAAAAATGTAAATTATTTTCCCATTATTTCCAAGGGAAGTGAAGAAAGTGGTACCAAAACCTTTTTTCTTGGAACAGCAGGGATGTGTATGAAGCTTTTGTTTCCTTCATTCAATTGTCCAGTGATGATCAGGTTGTGTAGATGTTTAGGAAAAGGTTGAAACTGATCCTTGCCATCCTGAGTATATGGCGGATAAGAGGGAACAGGTATGAAGCTAGTTCATGCCAGTGGAAAGAGTTCCACTGACCACAGTATGCTTCACATGGAACTCCAAACACTGATTTCAGGTACAAAATAATTAGTTTATTTGGTAGGGAGTTTTGCAAATTTAGGTCTGTGATGCGTAACATAATGTTTGTAATTTTTCCCATTGAATTCCTAATGAAATATTTCCCAGGTTGTGTGCAGCCTACCCAAATGAAGTGATACCCTGTGTAGTCTGCACGTAAAGTGTTTCCCCAACCTGCCCTGCCCTCAGGATGTGAAATTCGTCCAGGATGTCCAAAATGACTGCCTGTAACTCTACCCTTGGCAGTCACAGCGACCAAGAACAATGAGAGAAGTGTCTTGGATGTCCCTGGTAAGGCAGATCCTGGTGCAGTTACGTTACTAGGACTTGGGACTGTGTAATACAGAAAGGTGAAGTAACCTGTGTTTATTCCTAACAAAAATGGAGTGGAAATAAAACCCAAAAATAATTACTAGTTTTGTACCATTCATTGTGATCCAAATTGATCAGCTGATTTTTGTTAGGTCCTCCAGAAAAATCAGGAAAAGAAAAAAAATTTCTGAATGAATGCAGATTCCACTAAATAATCCACTAAACCATGTTTCAGTCTCACAAGTATCTGACATAAATATCAATGCAGGGCCAAATCCTTATGGCTTTATCTAAGTAAAGCTAATTTCAGTTAGCTTGTTGGAGCTACTTATCCCCAATTTGCCTCAGAATATATAATAAATGCACAGAGCAACCTGATTTGATTGAGCCATTCCTAGTAGGATCTTGGAAACAGGGGGAAAAAAGTGAAAATTCAGTTGCAGGAAGAGAAGAAAAAAATGAAAATTATATTCTTAGATTTAAATTAGAGGGTTAGAATTATATTATTTTAATCTGAAAACGAGTCTCTTTCTAAATGCTGTGAGGGGGTGCACGTCTTCCCGTGTGCACTGAAGTGTTTGTTTTCGTTGCATCATACATTTTAAAGCCACATTGCACGAGCTGCTCACTTCACATTTGTCCTCTTTCTCCTGCCTTTTTTAATTTTTTTGCATAATGTATTGGTAAGTAATAAGGAGCAGCACCACGTCTACAATTTAATGGGAAACACCACTGTTTATTGAACCAGGTACCCATTATTAATTTAACAACCGAACACAAATGCTTCTGGCAATCAGTGCAGTAATTCTGTTTCCTTGATTACTCAAAGGTTCACCATTGGCTTCAGCAGAAGCGTAATCCAACCCTCGGAGGGGAGAAGCGCTGCGTTTTAACACTTGTAAAGGAGGAACAAGTACTGGCCTAGTTCGGTGATCTTGCAAGCATTCCCCCTGTCATCTTTCATAGACCTGCACATGTTTTAGGAAGAGATTAAAGCTATTCCCTTCCCCATCATTTCCCCAACATTTTACGACTCAGTTGGAATGTGAAATACGTACAGCAAAGGGTCAACAAGTCTTTTTTTTTTTTTGGGTAATGAGTTACCAGAGCTCATAGTAAGTGAAATAAATAAATAAATAAATAGAAAATCAAATATCCCCACCTTTGTCTTGAAATTGTATCCCCTGTTTTTTCAAGCAAGCATTGTAATTGCTCAAATTGGAGCACTGCATATTGGGGCCTGTACGGATGTACTAATTTCCCACCCAACCTGGAGCAAGGGGAGTTACACCAGAGATTAATTTGGCCCTATGAGACTCTAGAGGGCAGTCTTGGTATGGTAAAAGAAATAGATATTTTTCTGTCATCGAAACCTCAGTGCAGTCGCTACAGAATGTTGTCACACAGCTAAAAAAAACCACGACTCCCTTAAAGAATATTTTGATGAGGTGGTTTTAAATTTTTATTTTATTTTAGATTACATACAAATACTTTTTTATTTAAGGTAATATTTAATTATAATATAATCGAATTAAAATTCAGTGCATATATAATTTTATATTATATAAAAGATATAATTTTTTGTACAATTTATATAATTTTTATATTGCTAAGCAGGATGTGCACAGGGTGGGTATAATGAATGCATTGGAACCAAAAGTACAAACACATGGTTTGCTTCTCACTTTTAGCTAGCTCAATCATTACTCACTTCATACAGCACCTTAGCATCAGCAGTTGAAAACTGTACCAAGAGTCCACCAGAAGTCCTTTGCTTAAAGAGAGTAGAATGAAGTCCAATGTATGGTGCAGATGCAAATTTAATGCCAGTTTTTAAAAGATGTGTGTTACTTTATAACTAATTAATCTTTATACACAAGTTTTGACTATTGTTGGCAGAAATCAAAATTGCGTGCCTTGTAAATTTTTAATCGAGCAATTCCTAGATTAAAAAAATGCATTAGTCACTTTGACTGTGTTTAATATTTTAGGAGAAGTTGTTCTGCAAGAAAACAAATCATTGGTAATGAAAAACAATGTGCAGCTTGTAACTACTTACTGTGCAAACTTTTGAAACATGTAACCTTTGTTTCTTTCCAGGCAAACAATATTGCAGGCTTGTTTTAAAATGGAAACTTACTTCCTGTGTGAGACTTCCACCAGCTTGTTTGGAAACATTTCGAAGGGGAAAGAGAATCCTTCTTCCCATTTTACAGAGTGGGCACTCTTGCTCTGTCGGCTGCAGGAGTCGTACTGCAGACTGCCTGCATAGCGAAGCGCCCGTAGCTTCACCATTTTGGGTCACAAACACATGGAAGATGGAAGGCTGGAAGAGGTGCTGGATGGTGGACAAGCCAACATGCAATCCTGTCAACCTCTGCTCAGCTGTCCTTCATTCCCAAGGCAATGCCGCTTCCTATTTGCCCCAGTCTTTGACCACGAGAATTTCGAGGAAAGGAGTTTTACTTCTGCCAGTTCTCCAAGGAGGAGAGACTTTTCTGCTCCAGCTCTGCTTGTTTGTGCTTGAGATGGTATCTGCCTGTGCTGGTTTTGGCTGGAGCAGACTTAATTTTCTTCACAGCAGCTGGCATGGGGCTGTGTTTTGGATTTATACTGACCATGACACTGATAACACAGGGGTGTTTTTGTTACTGCTGAGCAGTGCTTACACAGAGCCAAGGCCTCTGCTGCTTCTCACCCCACCAGCGAGGAGGCTGGGAGTGCACGAGGAGTTGGAAGGGGACACAGCCGGGACAGCTCAGCACAACTGACCAAAAGGATGTTCCATAGCGTATGATGTCATGCTTGGCATACAAGTCACTGGAGGATGAAGAAGGAAGGGGGAACATTCAGAGTGATGGCAAGTAACTGTTGCATGTGATGGAGCCCTGCTTTCCTGGAGATGGCTGAACACCTGACTGCCCATGGGAAGTGGGGAATGAATTCCCTGTTTGGCTTTGCTCATGTGCACAGCCTTTGCTCTACATATTAACTTGTCTGTATCTCAACCCAAGAGTTCTCTTACTTTTGCTCTTCTGATTTTCTCCCCCTTTGTGCCAGGTGCGGGGCGAGCAAGGGGCTGCGTGGGGCTGAGCTGCTGGATGGGGCAAAGGTAGGACAGATTCTCTGTCCATGTCACATGAGAGGCTGATCAGCTATAGTCTTGGGGCCCCCCTACCGATTGGATTTCAAAGCCAAAACCATAGCTGCATCCATTTAAAATACAGTAAGACAAAAATAAGACCCTTTTAAGAAAAGTTGTCACCTGGCTACAGAACTATTTTTAATCTGGTAAGCGGAGCATTCACCCAGTACATGGAAGTGGGATTCAGTTCCCTCTCTGACCCAGGAGGCTTTAAACCAACACTTTGTGCACATTTGTCTCAATTTTAGTGGGATGTTAACATATGGGGGGGAAATAAAAAAAAAATTGGCAGGGCTGGTGGGAGAAGCTGAAGCGGGACACATTGTAGGGATCTCCATGCTAGCCAGGAGCAGGTTGGGATGCATCATCATCATTATCATAACAATAATAATAATAATAACGAGAACAAGAACAACAACTACTATTATTATTGCTGTTGTTGTTTTTATTATTATTATTATTATTTGGTACATTGTAATTCCTATTCTTTTTCTGCTTGTGGATGTATCAACTCTCCCTGAAAGTATGTGGAGAAGCTTTCTCAATTTATGGGTATTTTGGGTTTGGTATTTCAATTCCAAAACTGGATCCACAGTTCCTGGTGGTCAGTGATAATTCTGTTTTGCAATCTCTCTAGGAACTAGGATTCTTTATCTCATAAATTAAAGAATATATATTAAAAAAACCCAAAACCCAACAGCTATGCCATTCTTTGCCTACTAGAAAATGTCTTCCAGTTCCTTTTGATGAAACGGGCCCTTTTCTTCTGATGTCCAATTTCTTAATTCAAATTGTCATTGATTTTGTGTAATGTTTGATTAACATTAATACAAGAGAGCATAAAGTTCAAAATAAAAACAAACATGCAGCTTCTTCTCTGTACTTAATTTCTTGCACTTTGCTAAAATATAAAGTGTATGAACAAGCTACTTCATATTTTTGTGAAGTACATACATCTCATGAAGCAACTATAGCTTTTGTGGATTTTTCTCTTTTAAAGGGAGAAGTGTTTTTTAAAGATCAAGTTCTTTCAAGATGTAATAATTTTTAAAGGGATGTAAGGAAACCCTTATGTGCAAGTCTACTCTACTGAATAATGAAAAAAAATCTGTAGAAATGTTTATAATTTCTACTTAGACAATTAATTGGAATTTAAAAAATTCAGTCCAAGAAAGCAACATGTATTTAATGAAAATTTATTCTTCTGTTACAATTCATACAAGTATAACTACTGCTAATAAGCCTGCCTCTCATCAAAGTTTAAGCAGGTGAATGCCAAAAGCAATGCTTATTCTAGAGAAATACAATAGACAATAGAGTATATGGAAAGCAGTTCCCTTTAAACAAATACTACATTCTCATTATGTTGGTTTGCATTTTTAAAGAATGTTAATGCAGAGCAGCCCCCTTCAAAGAACAAAACGTATTACTTTATGAAGGTAATGGCTTTATCCAAACCAGGGCTCTCCATCCACATAGCATTTTTGTGAACCACGCTATGATTTTTTAACTGAAACTCTCAGTAGTAGCATACCACCAGAATTTCACTGTTGTGAAAATTCAAGGGGGAAAAAAATTATAAAATTCAGAAGTTATTTTATTTTCTTTTATGAGGAAACTGTCAAGATGATAAGGTGACTGCATTTATCATTTGTGGTCTTAAAATGCAGGCTTAGAAATATAGCCGATCATTGCCTCTCAAAAGCTTCCCGTTGATCTTTCCCCATCAAAGGCAGCTCATGTGTAGTAAGTAAAGCCAGGTGGGCTAGCCCAGTGTACTGGCTAAGGGAGAGGAGAGAAGAAGATCCCGAAGCTACTGTGGACACTTCCAGTGGAGCCACCATAGCAGAAGAGCAATTGAGTCTCACCTGGAGTTTGTTGGGACTTTGCTGCTTCTTGTTGGACTTGGTTGGAGGATTTGAGACAGAAGATGTTGGATGCTGCGTCCAGCCATTTAAACTGGTCTATTAAGACATATCACCCTTTTTTACTGGTCTTGCTGGTAGATCTGTACCAGCAAGTTAGGCACCAACACCACCCCACCCCAACCCACCCCACATTTACATGTGGTTTGCTTTAGATGTACACATAAAAAGGAAGTTTATAAAATTATTTCACCCAAATTCCTCGTTTCTTGTCCTTGGTAGGACACACTTCTGGGTGGACTTCACAGAAATCTACAGGCTTCTCGATGTCATAAAGTCCTATAGATGGTAACTGATGGTAACTGAAATGCCTAAATCCTTATCCACAAGTTTAGGCCCCTCTTAAGTGTTCTTCTACCACCTGTCAAAGTTTGCGGAAAGGGAAAGTGCATATTCCAATAGTCAAAGTTTAAAAAAAAGGATTTAGATACACTGGATAAAGGATAAAAATGTGAAAGAGTTTCATCATATCTGAAGTAACAGTAGAATTCCTTGAAAGTTTCCAATATAGTAGTAGAACACATCATCTAACAAGCTTCAGATTGCTTAAAATAAAAGCATATGGAACTAGTTAATCTTTAAGGTCCCTTCCAACTGAAATCCTTCTACGATTCTAAGTTAAAGATATGATATGGTTTGGTTACCTGATCCTAAAGCAGCAGCAGATGTATAAGTTTTGGTCAGGGGAGGCTTGTGCTGCATTCCAAACCTTTTGAAGATGAGTTGGCTGTTTGCAACAACACCTAGACACAACTTCTGGTTAAAAAAAAAAGGTTAATATCAAACTAAATCAATATAACTGTAGTAAAATAATTTATTATAGTTTGGTATCTCAAATGGTAATTGTAAATGACAATGGATATATTGCCCATGACATAGGTTGACTCAACGCTCATGGAACTGTAAACAGTAAGGTGCCTACATGGAACAACTGCATCTCTCACAGATCTGGGTGCAAATTATCATTGTATGTTTTGGTTCAGAGAAGACCAATATACATCACTTATCACATACAATACATTGGGGTGTGTAGAGTGTCATTTTAGAGGAAAGGAAAAGGCTGTTTATTAGGAAGCAGCAAAAGAGAAACATTTATAGTCAACTATGAATAACCAATTGAACTTGAACCCTCCTGTCCAGCACTGAGTGTATTTTTATAGTCCTTCACAGACAGACATTATCCATATCACTTAGCCCATGTTCCAAACCAAGCAAAAATCAGTTAGCAGCATTAATACACTGCTGAGACAAAGTCAATACATTTTTGTCTTGCTCAAGGCATTTTGTCTGCTCTCAACAAAGTACTAACTAGAGCCACGTGGCCATAAAAAGCATTGGAAAGTGGAGCTGAGCTTGCTCATCCTTGCCTAAAAAAAATAGAGCATAATGGAACCCTACAGACAGCTAATCTGATCTTGGAGGGAGAGATCTACTTTTCCAATATATGTAAAAAAGGAAGAGATAAGCCGTAAGTCTAAGGAGGTATGATACTGTGACCATTCTCTAGCTGACAGCATCTGCACACTAGTGCTCCATGGTTTCAAAAGGTATGCTGGCAAACCTCCAACAAGGAGGAAATTGGGGGAAATTTCCTCCAGCATTGCTTCTGTAAAACTGATGGTGCCCTATGAGGCAGCCAACCCCCCTTTTAGCCCTTTCTCCACTATGAAACACAGTTCAGTCAGGTTTGCAGCAGTTGGAGATGTTTCTATAGCTTGCTGGGTTTGAAGCCAGTCCTTCCAGGGACACTGCCTCTATCTCCAGGTAAGGGCAAGTACAACTTTTCGGAACGGAGGTGCTGAGCATAATTTGGTTGTGCTGTCAAAGTATGCTGAATGACTGTAACCACGGGTGTGATTGCATCAGCCTTTGCAAGAATTTCATTAGGCATAACCTTGAACTCACAACATTTTTCTGGTCCTTATAAAAAAATAACATGCAAATGTAGATATAAACCCCATTGACCGTCTCATCTGCTTGTCCATATTTACGTTTCCAGGAAGGAGAAGCCATCCTGTTTCTTCTACTTTCAGAGAAGAGAAAGATTTTTGGAGACCTAGGTCCCGAGTGAGGAATGGAAACAGAAGACACACTGCATCTGACTTTGGCTATACACACACTCAGATACTAACATGGGGTGGAAAAAAAAAGGGTGACCTTTTAGTCAAGGTCATTTATGCACTCAGGTGTGTTGGAACCTTGTGCTGTGGCAGCGAGACCAGGATTTCCCCTTCTGAGTGGAAGAGCTAGCAAACAGCTACAGCTGAAGATGTTCCAGTATGAACCCAGAGAGATGTAAATCACTGTCAAATTAGCAATGTTGACAAAGTGGTTCAGAAGTTCAGCACCGCTCTCTGAAAGTGTGAAAACATAGCGCAGAGAATACTAATGGAACCTGCAGGACTCCTCTTAAGGGTCATTAATCTTCATACCGTGCTAAAGCTCTACCCAAAGTATGTTTGCAACAACTGCAAGTAAGTATTAGTTTTGATCTGTAGAAAACCTAAAAAACCCATATTTAGATATGCACCCAAGAGCCATTGTAGGTGGGAGGGAGGAGGGCATTTGGGCCTGGGCAAATACAACATGCCAGATCTAAAATGCCTGGGTTATCACTGGAAGAAAGTGAAGAGACCTCTAGCTGCCTCTTCTCTGTGCAAAGAGAACCTTAGACAGCAAAGGGCTAAGGAATAATCTTTTCAAGTACTGGAACTTGAAAAGGGAACTGCCTCAGATAATGATTAATTGGGAAGGAGTGGCAATTCTCCTATCACAAACATGCTAGAGGATTAGGTGTCTTGCTCTTCCCTGTCGGGATGGAAGATTATTTGTGGTTGAAAAGACTGGAGCGCAAGCAAGGTCAGCATTATTCCTTTTGTTCATCATGATGTGGTGCGATGCTTCTTATTTAATGCTTGTTATTTGTATATCTTTGTGTTGTGTAAAGAAGAGCTGCCTCCTTAACTTCCAATTACCGTGTGTGACTGAGATAATGTGGATGGGACAATGCGAGTGGGAGTACGCCAGCACTGATGAATTCCTTCCTTCTGCCTTCTGCAGTTAGGCAGTTGTCATCTTGTTTATTCTCTAAAATTACTAATTGCCACACTGCAATCACATAAAAGCAAAATGAAAACACCACCCAAGCACTTCCACGATGTTCTTTAGCTGGTGCAGTCAACATATGGATGAGTTAGGGGTGAAGGTATTTTAGGGTTCTCAACTCTACGGCTCCCCAATGGAGACTACTATGCCCCCAAAGGGAAGGGCATTTTTAGACGACACTAGCGAGTAAGCATTTATCTGTGCCACTCACTGCTGTGAACTCTGTGCCACCTTAGCATGGGGATCCAAGCAGAAGCAGCAAAGCATGAGGTTTAGTTCATTTTACAAACAACAGAAGCATCAGAACAACGCTCGGCCCTTTCACTCAGAGGAAGTGACTCCTGTTTTTTCACTGAAATGGATGATGTATTTCCTGCCAAAATGAACTAAAATATCTGGGCAGCAGACAGGGGTGTAGCCCATACAAAGCAGTTGATCTGTGAAGAAATTCCATTGATAAATTCTATTTTTCTTTGAGCAGCCATTAGGAAAAAGTTCTTCCCCAAAAGTGTTATCAGGCATTGGAACAGGCTGCCCAGGGAGGTGGTTGAGTCACTGACCCTGGATGTGTTTAAAAGACGGGTAGATGAGGTGCTCAGGGATATGGGGTTAGTAGAGGATGGGTATGATTTGACTTGATGATCTCAAATGTCTTTCCAACCTAGTGATTCTGTGATAATTACAAGTATCAACTTACTTCAATTTTTAGTTGTTGTCCCAAAGTAACAGAAAACCGTTGTTGAACTAAATAAATTATTGCATTTTTATTTATACAAATTTTCAAGCGCATGTACAGGAAAGAAAGTGTGCTAAAAAGTCTAAGTTTGGCTTTAAATCATTAACCTGTTATATGGGGAAATTCTGAATAAGGGCTTTTAAAAAATGTGTACATGTGAGACTCCACAACCCCCCTGGGCAGCCTGTGCCAGGGCTCTGTCACCCTCACTGTGAAAAAGTTCTTCCACATGTTGGTGCGGAACTTCCTATACTCTAACTTGCAGCCATTGCCCCTTGTCCTGTCTCCACAGACTACTGAAAAGGGGTTGGCCATTTCCCCCTGCATCCCATACTTAAGATATTTATAAGCATTAATAAGTTCCCCCCTTAAGTCTTCTTTTCTCTAGACTGAACAGTCCCAGCTCACTCAGCCTATGTCGGCGCAGGAGAGGAGCCAGAGGCTGCGATTCTGCAGCAATCAGCACTTCAAGCCTAACGACTGTAAGTGGAAGCACAACCTGTTTGATATTCCATTAAATCAAAGAAGGAGTAGCTGATATGCTAATGGGGCCAACTATTATAGGCAGAAATCTTTTTCCTTTCCTCTTCATTTTTAATCTCTGCTCCGGGATCACGATTGGGGAGCACAGACACGCTTCCTTCTGCGCTGCCCCAGCACCGTCAGTGAGATTGCATCTTCTTTTAATTCTTAAGCAATGGGTTCACAAGGCAAAAGGAAGATAATATCTACATTTCCTACTCTTGTTTGAAGCATTTCAACTGACAACTAAGATCTACATAGCCGGTTGGTTTGCTTTGTTATTCTGTTGTGTTAAAATGATTTTATTTCAGGTTTTTAATGCTGATGATATTTTTAGCTTCATGTCCATTACTTTTTGATGTCACTTTTTCCCTATTTTAAGTTTCTGCTCATTTGGATTCTTGGTGTTCCTTTCTTTGTTTAACTGCTCTTTGTCATTCTTTTCCAGTATGTTCTCCAAAACCCAGTAGAACCCAAGACTTAGACAGTATTTAATAATGACTGCCAGAGTTTTACATGTGATTAAAATACATCTGTGGCAAATACGTACAGAAATTTCCTGCAATTCCACTGTAAGCAGAAAATCTGCAGGGTGCTGTGCAGCTGATGAGGGGAACTTGAGGATAATTTAATTGATCTAGAGAAAAAAATAAAAATATGTTCTGGAAAAGGCAAAGGGGATGAAACAGACAAAAATCACCCTGTGTGCATTTTATCCCCTACTCCGGAGAACTGCTGGCACACGACACCATGGATATTAGAGAGGGAATAGGGATTTACATCTACAGAAACCACTCTGTTGTGCCAACAGCAAAAGAGGTCTTGCCTCTGCCCCACCCCTCCTCCCCAGTGCTGCCTTGGTAAGAAACCCTTTTGCCAGCCTTTAACTCAGTTGCAGGGGGTTTCCCCACCATGGGCAAGTCCATGCAGGTGCCACCAGTGCAGAAGGATACTGTGCTGTTCCTCTCAGGGGCTCCTCAGCTAGGGCCAGCACAGAGAAGGACTTGGGTCTCAAACACTCAGGAGGGCACTGGCCCGTGGATGTCTACCCTTCTGACACAAAGGTGCCAGAGATGGCTGGAAGGGGCTGGGAGAAATGACAGCAGCAGGCTAGCTGAAGGAGGAAGACCATTTTTTCTTGCATGCTGTGGTTGGCTGACTGCTTCCAGAATCTCTGATATCACAGAGTCTTCATCTTCCTGGAAAATCCTCCTTCATCTTTCCTCCCAGGAAAGCACAAACCCAGGCTTAGGTTCAGCCCATTTTGGAGAGGGAGTTATCCTTCACAACAGCTGAGGCTGCTCCTGCCAGGCCCTCTGCCACACATCTTGACAGTATGTACCAGGCCCACCTGGCCAAGCCATTTCTGCAGTTTTCCCACTGGGGTCCTGTGAAGAGGAGACTTTGAAGAAGGTCTCTCACTGCCAGATCTTGGTTCCCCAGTGGCTCAATGTGAGCAGAAGCAGCTGAAGGACTGAACCCCATGAGGTGCTCCCATTCTCTTGGGTGCTCACTAGTAAACCCTGGGGCACTGACTGTGGATCTTTAGCCCAGAGCACCTCATGTTCCTGACCAAGTCCTCAGGAAACTGCGTGCTCTTCCTCATAGGGAGGTTCGCTGTGCTCACCCTGAAGTTGAACAACGACCTTCATGAGCTGATTGGCTTCCATGTTGACTACCTGGCATGACCTGTAAGAGCATAGAAAAGTCGTTTCACTTCAACATCCATCCAGTTTGAGGAATGTGATCAATTCAGGCCAAACACATACCTTCTCAGGCCACAACCATTTTGATGATCTATGGTGCTTCCAAGATCTCTAACTGATATATCATGATCCCTTGTTATTTGGACATCCAGGCTTTGCCAGAAAGAAAGCAAAGGACAGGCTGAGTCATTACTGTTTTATGAGCATCCTCTCAGCCTCCAAGGGCTCTGCTATCATTAGCAACTCTTCTACACCCACTGCAGGTTTTTCTAAGTGACATTTCCAAGTCATCCCCCCCCATTTTATCAGGACTTCCTCAGATCCTGGAAATCCTTTTCTGTGATCAGGTCCACTACAACAACTGAGCCAGGAAATTAAGGATTTCAAACAAAAGTAAAGTCTTCAAAGTAATGAAGTAAAACATTTTGGTACATAAAATTCCTAACAATATGTAGACTTAAGCAAAATGTACGCAGCTAATATTTTCCTTCCCAGTTTAATATTTAGTTTTATTCCTTTCAAGAAGAAGAGGTGGGAACTAGGGAAAAAAAATCTAATATTTTATCTTTAGGGTAGTGTTTCTGAGACACTTTTTGACTTGAATGAGTTTTATTTTTCTTGACTCCGGAGCCATAAGATTTGGGGTCAATCAAGTTTCTGAAGGAAGAGAATTAAGAACACTCATCTTTCTCCTTGCCTGAGAAAGGCTTTTAACGCTTCTGTACTGTCAACTATAAAATATGGAGCAAAAGGGTGGGAACATTTAATATACTGGAGCTGAAACTAAAACCTGGACAATGAAGCATGAAATGAAGTATGCTTGATATCACAGAGAAACAGAATTAACAAATAGGTAAGACAGAGAAAGTATGTAAAAGAACAATCTTTATGAATAAAAGGAGGTCGGGATGATTGTATCTTGAAGAGGACAAAATTAAAGATGGAACGTGTTTATGAAGAAATAGGTTACAGCATGTCTAATCATCAGAACAGATAAGGATGTATGGCAAAAATCTCTTTCCTCCTCTGAACTATTTCAGAAGTGATACGTGACTGGATTGTGGGAAGATTGCTTTAGAGGCGCGGGAATTTAAAGCGTAATAAAGCAATTAAAAATTACATTCATTACACTGAGCTGTTTGATGACAGCGTTATACACCAGCCTCTTCTGAAAGCAGGATGCTGTTTCCAGTGACAAGCTTTTCTTAAGGAGAGGCTGTAACAACACGGGAAACATAAAGAGTTTCTATAACCTTGTAATCACACGTCATACGCAATGTGCCGTTTTCCCTCTTTACAGCAGAAATGCTCTGAAATAATATATAGTAGATGCTTCAAATTATGTTCTCTGTGACAGAAGTTAATTCTAAAGTAAGCATTCCCTGAAAGAGAAACAGAGAAAACATTTTTACATGTCTATCATTTGTCCTTAGAGGACACAAAACAAATATGTTTTTTAAAGCTTGACACTGGTATTATTCCGTGTGGCCTCCGGCTATATGCTTTTTCCAGTTTGCAGAATCGAAGGGATAAGAAAACAGCTTTGCATTAAGAGGAACACATTGTACAGGTTAATCATAACCATGCAGAAATCAAAACGCTGCCAACAAAATAATGGCGTGCTGGTGCCAAGGGAGTCACCGGGACGACCGTGAGGGAAGCTGTGGGAGAATAACAACTCCATGGCATGCGGGGAAGCGTTTCAGGCTCTTGTGCTTCTAAATTAATTATTGATGTGGCTGAAACAGAAGTTTTTACTACTGTCGACAATAGCAAATACTCGTGAAAATTTAATTGGCTAAAAGTTAATTTCAGTGTTCCTCAATCATGAAATGCATTAATTGAGGAGAGCCTTTTTTTTAAGGTGTTTAAATTTTAAAAGGGAATAAAGCAGAAAAAGCAGAATCAGGCAAGGGAATTTAACAAATGTAAAAATGTCCACAGAAGTGAGAGTCATTACTTAGTCAATATTGTATCAATTAACCAAATTAACCATAGTCCCCTGTGAGAACTAAGTAGAATGTCGTAACTTTCAAGTTTGTCCGACTTGTTCCCATTATACATTATGTGTGTACATTAGTGTACACCAATCCGACAAACTAAAAGCCAGAGCCACGTAAAATGTGGAGGAATTAGACAAAATCGTGTTTGTGAGGATTTAAAATGTTCTAAATCCATTAAACAATAAATAAATCATACATTGTACCAGTGACAGTTGCTACTTTAGAAGGAGAGTGGCTAGCCTGCTTCCAGCTTCAAGCTTTCCTTAGGCTGCCACGGGAACATCTGAGAATCACTCGCCTGTATACTAAACAAACAGCATCCCGAGCCACTGGCAGAAGTACTTAGGGACTTTCAGGTTAACTAATTAAAGTGTAACTATGGAAGGAAGAGAAAAACAAAACAACAAATCCACAAGAAAAGTGAGCACGAACAAATTCTTTGTAAAGAGTTATGTCAGGCTGAGACTGACATAACTGCGACGATACGGTTTTTTAGGTCATAACAGCATTGAGTTTTTGATTCGGCATAGTATGGCTGCATTTAAATAATTGAATTGAGAAACTACAAATATTATTATGGGGAAAAGCTGATAAAATATTTTGTCTTCATTTGCTGAGTTTTTATTTTTAGCCCTGAGCATCTAACACCTCAGGTTAACAAATTAAAGTGTAACTATGGAAGGAAAAGAAAAACCAAACAACAAATCCACAGGAAAAGTGTGCATGAATAAACTCTTTGTAAAGATGTACCTCTGAGAAGCTGCTGCAAAGGGACTGTTCAGAGGGGACAACATGAAAGATAACAGCATGCAATTTCACCACTGGAGTAAAAGGACAACCTTTTGTTCTCTAGAATATAGGGACTTGTGGGTAACCCAGGATAAGTTCATATATATATATATATATATATATATATGAATTGTGCATATATATATATATGTGCTATGCCTACCAAGTGTCTGAACTCAGCAACCAACTCATGAAATATCTAAGAGGGCCACCAGCCCTTCAGATTCCTCATATGAGAAACTTAACTGTGCGGCAAAGCTTCCTTTGACACTGGTATGGGAACCATGGAGAAGTGTTAAGAGAATGAGCTCATAACACTGTGAGAGTCACTGTAACTTTCCCTTTCTGGACAGCAAGGAGAAGGAAACACTTCTGTGTGTTGCTGGAACACGGGCTCATTCATGTTTGATGTGTCTATTAGATTTGGCAGGTTTCAATGGAAAAATATGTTAAATTGATTTTATGTCATTAACTTTAGTATCAAGAGAGAGAAATGGGGGCATTCCTTAAAAGCTAACAACCCTATCATATCCTTACGGAACTTTCACCGTTAAAAAGAAAATGAAAAATGTTATTAATTGGTGAAGGCCAGCTCTTAGCTCCAAGCTGTGATTATTCACAAGCAAAATTGTTTGGATTAAACTGTACAGGAAATTGTCCAGAGATCATTTCATCTGTGAGGCTGGTGTAGGTAAAAGACACCACCTTTCTAAAGCTGTGCTGGTTTATGATGACAATGGTCACCTAAGAGGTGCCACAAAGCCCCTTCCCACTGTAACCTATTCAGGTACCGCAGTAAATTTGCCCAAGGTACACCCAGATTGCAGATGGGTGCAAGTCTCTTTGACTGTCATTCCATGGTTTGGAGACCTGCAGTTATATTAATTTGTAAGAGAAATTCAAACGATGCTGCAAACTACAAAAGAAGAAAAAACAATGGACAATCTTTTGTTCATACTTTTACAGATCTTGGTAACACAACATCACTATAACTAGATCTAGACAATAATATTATCCATTGAAAATTAACTAAATACAGTCTGAAGTTTGTATTTTTCAGGAGCAAATTTTTCTACTGTTCTTGTGAACTGGCTAAAATTATTTATATATATATAAATATATATATATATTCATATATGTAGGCAGTGGCAAATGTGCTAGGCAGTCTGTGCTCCTGTTTAACTGGGGCTGGATTACTTATTAAAAGAAAAGTCTTCTGAAGGAGCTTATTTGTACAGAAGCTCAAGATTTGGTCTGAAAAGGCTGCTTCATGGGTTAATGTATTCACCTATAAATAAAGGCAGTGACAGCTCTCCTGTCAGTACATGCTGATGGACGGTTCCTTTTTCCACCATTACAGCCTTGTGAATGTGGGAAAATTAATTTAAGTGGTAGTTAATTTCTAATGAATTCCACTCAAGCGGTTAATATGGTCGCTTAATGTTATGGTAACCTTCATGGATCATTGCATTATGTAAATAAATTCTACTTTATGCTGGTTTATTAAAAAAAAGGAGATTGGTGAATCCAGCCAAACCTTCACATACACAAGCGTGCGTAAAATTTCTTAAGAAATCACTGAAAATAGACGGTTTAAGAGGAGTACACTTGATATCCTACAAAGCATACCATCCATCTTTACAAGACATCTAATTTTTACATAATTTTGGCAGGATCATCGATTACTTGGAGCTGACAATAAGAAGACTTTTGGAAAGGAAACCCTCTTCACTCAAAATTGTATTAGAAATGCAGCACGTCCTTGAGGGACTCTCCAGGCCCTTATATCAGCTGTTTTGCACAGGCATGAATCACTGGACAGGCTTCACAACATCCCAGCTCCTACCATATTCCCTCTTCTTCTGACAGGGTGTGCTCTGTGGAGAAGATATACACAGCATTTAGTCCTCAAAGTCACTTAGCTTCTTCCCACTTACTTCACAGAATCACAGAATATTAGGAGTTGGAAGGGACCTCGAAAGATCATCTAGTCCAACCCCCCTGCCAGAGCAGGATCACCCAGACTAAATCACACAGGAACATGTCTAGGCAGGTTTTGAATGTTTCCAGAGAAGGAGACTCCACAGCCTCTCTGGGCAGCCTGTCCCAGGGCTCTGTCACCCTCACAGTGAAAAAGTTTCTCCTTACACTCACATGGAACTTCCTGTGCTCCAGCTTGCACCCGTTACCCCTTGTCCTGTTGCTGGCCATCACTGAGAAGAGCCTGGGTCTGTCCTCCTGACTCTCACCCTTTACATATTCACAAACATTAGCAAGGTCACCCCTCCGTCTCCTCTTCTCCAGGCTAAAGAGGCCCAGCACCCTCAGCCTGTCCTCATAAGGAAGGTGTTCCACTCCCTTAATCAAGGAGTTCTATGTCCTTCTTGAACTGAGGGGCCCAGAACTGGACACAATATTCCAGGTACAGTCTCACCAGGGCACACTAGAGTGGGAGAAGGACCTCTCTTGACCATACCCCTTCTAATATACCCCAGGATGCCATCAGCCTTCTTAGCCACAAGGGCGCATTGCTGGATCATGGTCATCCTGCTGTCCACCAGGACCCCCACGTCCCTCTCATCTATGCTGCTCTTCAACAGGCCAAGCAGGATCTCCATGTCCCTCTCATCTATGCTGCTCTTCAACAGGCCAACCCCAACCTATACTGGTACCTGGGGTTGTTCTTCCCCAGATGCAAGACCCTACACTTGCTCTTGTTAAGTCTCAGTGGGGTGTAGATCAGGCCTGTGCTATTTTACTGAAATTCTAAAACATTTTTTAAAAAACTAAAGCAGAATAGTGTGTGGCATTTATTTCCAAATAGTAACACATTTCAGTATCAGAATTCCTCTCCCTTTTGAGAGGTAAAGAAGGGTTCTTTTTACTATGCCATACATACTCACATAAAGCACAGGGATTTCTACGGCGTATGCATTTGGTGGCTAAGAAATACCTGTAATTCTCAACATCCCTGAGAGCATGTGTGGAAACTAAGCTTTTCTTGTCCTCATGAGGAATTGCATACACATTGGCTAGCATTTTAAAGGCCTGCTGTTCTCCCTTGTGAAAATGTGGCCTTGTATAGAGCTATAAGTAGGGGAGGGTGAAGAGAGCAAAGTAGCCTTACTTGGTGTTTCAAAGCAAAAAATAAAATAACAAGCGAGCTGTTCTTCAGTGTTTCAGTACCTTATGCAATCAAACTATCTGATGACAAACAATGAGTGTGTACCCAGGAATAGAAAGTTCCGCACCAATATGCAGAACCTTTTCACAGTGAGGGTGCCAGAGCCCTGGCACAGGCTACCCAGGGGGGCTGTGGAGTCTCCTTCTCTGGAGATACTCGAGACCTGTCTGGATGCCTACCTGTGTTACCTGTCCTAGGGAGCCTGCTTTGGCAGGGGGGTTGGACTCGATGATCTCTGGAGGTCCCTTCCAAGCCCTGCAAATCTGTGATTCTGTGATAAACACATGACAGCAGCTGGTCCAGGAAACTTATAGGGAAGAGACTTCAAAGAGCCATCCTGGGTTATTTTCAGCCAATTGATTTCATATATTTATTTTAAATGCTGAAATACCAGGAGCTGAAAGCAAGCACCACAGGCTTGTAAATTCCACGGTGTAAAAGGGTTTTGATATGGAACAAAATAATGACACGAAAATAAACAGAAAAGGGGATTTGATGAAACACGACGTAGAATGTGTGCGTCGTGTCGAGTGCAAGTATCTTTCTTTGGCTTTTTCTGTAAGAGGAAAATACAGAGGATCCAATCAATCTGGGCTTCAGTAAAACATGTGACAGTTCATCTACACAGTTAATTGAAACAGAGGAAAGGAGGACTGCCTAATGGCGTTTAAGGTCAGTAAGGAAGTGACTAAGAGAGATGCTAGACTGCTGTGCCAAAGCCCCCCAAACTTTTCTTTTAAAGAGAAGCTAGTGGTCTTCCCTGTCTGTCCTAGTGCAAAAAATGGGGAAGCAACAGGGAACCAATATGGAGGGGGTTGGAACTGGGAATGCCGTATTGAAATAATACAGTAACCCATGAACTAAAGTGCTGGCTACTTGTAGGACAAAACCCTGTGCATATAGGTGTCTCAAGGAAAGATGGGGAGGCACCAGCGTAAGCTGGCCCGTGAGATGTTCAAAGGCAAAGCTTAAAATTTTTAGGGTGAGGTCTGTCTCCAAGAAACACGGAGGTAGAATTTCATCTGTGGTTATTTGCGAAACCGGAAACATTTGGGAGGACAGAATTAAATAAAAATATTTCAGGAAAGATGTATGGTGTAGCAAATAACATCTAAGAATGTATGAGAGGAAACGCTTGTAGGCAGAGGCAATATCTTTTATTAGACAATTGAGATAGTTGGAAAAAAAAGGCTGGTAAGCTTTGGGCATACGTGAAAATTACTTGTATACCCAAAAGCTTTCCTATTTTTTCTAACTATATCAGTGATCTAATAAAATATATTACCTCTCCTTACAAACCTTATCTCACAAATTCAAAAGTTTCACAAAAGGGCTGTTAGGCTGACGAGAGGAGCAGAAAGTCTGCTTCATGAGAAAAGACTAAAATGACTTGTTTAGCTCAGGAAAACAAAGATTGAGAAAGGACACGATAGCTGCCTAGAAATAAATAGCAAGCAGGTAAATTCCCCAGGAACAGAAGTGCTATTTAACATAGAAGATAATGTTGGCATAAGTATAAACAAGTCCTGAATAAATGCAGAGGTGAAGTCAAGAGCAAAAGTAAGAATGAAGTTCTAGACTGCCTTTCTAAGAGTGGTGTTAGCAAAAAGACAATTTTCAATGTGGAACTTAATGAATTTATTTAAAGAATTACATTTAAAAGTTGCTGGAATAGCACAGAGTTGGAGTACAGGTATATATCGACTTTTTGACTCTTTCCAGTGATCCTCATGATCCCAATAAACTGGCCTGGGGCTGATTGTGACCGTGCTACCTATCACCACAAGCAGCATCTTTTAAAGTGCCTAGAGACACTACACTCTCATAACACTTAGTGATGAACTCCAAACACTGGATGTGCAGAAGGGCACAGTATGAGGTTAGGTGTGACATCCAGGCTGGCTGGAATTTTACCAGAGATGTGGGACGGGCTGGAGGAACTGCTCATGCTGTACATGCAAATAAGCTAGACCAGACTAGATACTGAACTGGTTCTGGGTTTTGTCTGAGGAATGAAAGGACCCTGGAAGCTGTCCATCATGCATGCAGAGGGCATGCATGATCAAGTGAACAAGATGCAGAATCACAAAACCAGAGTGATTCAAACTGACCTATGAGGTGCTTTATGTTTCAAAACTCTATGAAAACCCCAATATATGCATACGAATTAACACCTGTTTGAGTAACATGCCAAAACATAACTGCAAACAAGAACCATCATGAAATCTGAATGTCTTTCACTGTGGTTTCAGAGGTATTAGGACAAGTGGTAGATACCTTGTGTTTTTGCTAGTGATTCAGGAGTGATGTAGACCAAGCACCAATAAAACAAAAATCAGCTCAGAAGTAATAATGATATGGAAGTCACGGGGGAAATTTTATGCTGCTCAAGACACTGAACCTACTCAAAACAATTTTGTACTGTTACATTCACATGCAAAGTCGTACATCTAGCAAGCAGGCAGCGCAGCTACACCTGCAGAATGGAGGGCTGTAAAGTCCTAATCGGTGTAAAGCCTTTACTGGGCACAGAAAACTGACAACAAACACAAACTCCTCATGGAAAGCCACAGCAATAATGTCACCTTCAGATGAAAGAAGGAGAAGATTGGTGCGAGTAAAAAATCAGAAGCATTTTCTATGAAAATGACCTCTTTTAGAGAAGTCTGTCACTCCTTTTCTAAAGAGTAGCTTCCTAGGTTGTTTCTTCCATAGTGATGAGTCCCTTTTTAAACTGTATGGACTCCAACATTGCTTGCTCCCAGCCTTTTCAGGCACTATTTGTTACCTATCTTCAATCACGTACAACGGAGAGCCTTACATTATTCCCTGCTTGTTCCTTCACTTCTTTCAACCTTTAAATGGAATTAAGGTGTTTTTTAAAACAAACAACTTTACCAAGTTCACTTCTGTTTTTCTTTTTGCACAACGCAGCACGTAAAAACAGGCGGCCTCTCGAAAAGGACTGCTCTCTTTTGGCATTGTATTCACATTTCAAAGCGTGATGCACAAGCTTCTAGGTGAAATGGTGAATTTTCCATTTCTGGAGGCAGGTGGATAACTCCAGCAAGTGACAGCTTCATCTTGGGTGCCAATATTCTCCCCGTACCCACTTTCATCATTTTTAGATCAGGTTCAATGTCTTCACTGTGATGAAGCTCTTATAAAGATTGCTGCCTCCACTACGAGTGGGATACGGAGCAATAACAAAACTGCTGCAGTTTATCTCCCAGAGGTATAGAAATAAAACACCACCACTTAACTAAATAAACTGGGCTGTAAAGTGTGACAGTTCAATAGCAGCTTCGTAGGCAGCTTGGGTATTCCTGCAGGAAGAAAAATTCAGTCCTGGAGAGCAGAGGAGGCAAGGCAGAAGGGTGCATGATCCCTCATAGGTGTGGTGAGTTAAATAGCCCCCATGAGTTGGAAAGAAGCCAGCCCCTTCTCAGCCTCTGGGGCTAACATGTTCAGCCCCCGCCAAATTTAAGCTACTGGTATAGATTTCAAGGTCCAAGCTAATAATCTGTATAATCAGCCTTATTAATCCGAATTCTTGCTGATTCGAAACTTCAGATGATGGCACTGCAGATGGTGCAAACCAGCTTTGGCAACGAAATCAGATGCACTGAGCTCTCTGAAACCACATGAAGACCTTGGCATCACTCTGAAGGTATGCTGAGGACTGCCATCAGTTAGCATGTTGTGTCCATTTGCACTGCTGAACACCTAAGAGAAAGCAGCCTGCTTCTCCTTTTCTTTTCCTTGCTAAAGAGTATTTATGCTTTCATCTTGTTTTTCTTGCAAATTAATACTTTCAACTTTTAATTTCCCTTTGCCTAGCTGCAGACTCACGGGTATTACAAAAGAGCCATCTACTTCACCTCTACAAGCAAAGGAGAGTTTCCAAGTGTTAACCCTTTGCAATTCCTCTTAAGGTTTGCTCTTTCTTGTGCTTGTTTTAATCGCTGTTCATGTACATGGTATGATAAAATAACTGGAAAACCAACACAGCACCTACAGAAGCAAAAACTTGCTGTCATTTTAACTGAATCTGGGAAACTGACATTGGTGACATCAGAATCTGGGAAAGTCACCTGTGGGTCAACTAACCTCAGCATGCACCACCTCAACCCAAGCAGACACAGCTCTCCCACCACTACAGTTCCGAAAGACTTCTCCCTCACCTGTCACTGTTGAAGACCTATTGTCCTGAATTCGGCAGCCAATCCTGTAGTTCCCATACCCACTACCATAGGTAGAGCCTGACAGTCGTTACTATTCATGAGTTGTAAGAATTATTTTCCAGTTGACATAATTACATCTCCACCTGTTGCATATCAGGAACTGAACAGTCTCACTCCCTAGAATGGTTTCAAGGAGCTAAGCAAGTTCCGTAACTCACAACTGCAGATGGTTTTAGTGACTGCACAATGGAGACAGTCACAGGAGATGTAATTGGTCATGCTCCTCCTCCACTGTGGGGATTCTGGAAGAGGTAACTTAGACACAAAACCAGAAGCAAACTAGAAGCTGAAAATTTAATTTGAGCCCAGGTCTTACCTCAGTTTTCAATGTATGGATTCTTCTTTGTGCTATTGGGTCCTATTTCCCCCCTCTAAACTATTCTGTATTCTGTCTGCACTCTCCTTATTGTTCCACTCGCTTTCATCTTCTGCCCACACATGTGTGGAGGGGGAAGAAATAAAAAAGGACACATCTACAATTATGGAACTAATACAGACTGGTATTTTTGGCCTGGGTAGCTTAAGTATCAGTTGTGTACCTTATCCTTTGCAAAGAGCTGTTCAAATAGTACAGCATTCAGAAAGTCTGTCATGAAGGATGCGAACACCTAGATGCCAACAACTGGGCTACAAGCTGACTGTATTTCAGCTTCTCATTTTGTAACTGTTGTTGTAAACAAACCTAAAATAAACATGCATCACCATCAGCTTGTCACTCTCCTCATGTCCTCCCAATTACAGAAATGGAATTTTTCAGAACACCTCTGTAACAGTTTGTGGACATCAACTGAAAAAAAAGGTGCTTAGAAGGGTGAGATTCAGTCCTCCTGCCTATCAGAGGGAGAAAATGAGGCAAAGGCAAAATTACTTTTTCAAAATTATGCAATGGCATAGCAGACACTGGCAGAGTCCAATTACAATTCAGAGCCTTCTATTTTCTAATCCTATGATCTTCTTTCCAAAATCTATTAGCACAGCCAAACGTTGTGCTAGTAACATAGTGATTCCAGTGATGGCCGTGAACGCTCTAACCTGGGTATCACAAACTGACCATTCAGGTGACGATTAATACACAGCCACATTAAACATCTGGATTTAAGCTATTTCACAGCTCAAGTCTCTGACTACAAGCACTAAATTAAATGGCTTTAATGTAAAATCTTTTTTCCTAATTATAAGTTGTTGAAGTAGGCTGCTGAGTCAGTGCTGTGTACAAACTTAAGTCTTGGGCTGAATGGGGGGGGAGGTGAAACCATAGCAATCTGCGGCCCCTCTGCTGTACTGTAATTCTATCCCTAAATTCCACTCCCTGTTGCCGAGTGTCAATTGTATTTAACACTTGGACTTAATGATCTTAAAGGTCCTGTCCAACCCAAATGATTTGGTGAGTCTAGGATTCCTCTTGAGAGACACCAACCCAGTTTGAACAGATCCCCAGCGACCCACCAGCACAATTTGTCTGGTACCAGAGAGCTGCCTTTTTTTCTGACAGAACCAACAGGCTGGATGAAGTGTTTGGGAGGCTGCTAAGAACAGCTGCCAATTTCCTTTCCTAAAACAAAAACCCAACAAACTCCAACCCTGCAGACCCTCACTTCATCTGATGGCCAACTCATTCAATCTGCAGCCCAGTCCTCGTACATCCCTCATCATCTACCAGGAAAGTGGGTGGGCTTGAAAATCCGTGGGTTTTCTGGACATGCCAACCCCGTTCACCCTAAAGGCATGCCAGCAGCTACTCAGTAGGTATTGCAGGGGGTCACACCACAGGGGCCTTTTCTTCTGCCAGAACAAATTACACAGCACACACCTAGCAACGTGTACCATTAACTCAGCATCAGAGCTTTCAGATCTCCAGTTGCTGGAACTGCTTAACTGGCAAAGCCTGTTAAAGGTGTAAAACTTTTCCAAGAAAATTCTCTGCTTAAGTTTTATTTATGCATACAAACTACAGTTATTTAGAAAGTTGAAGTTCTGAGTTGTGAATGCCTAAATTTCAATCAAACCTTGTGAGGTACAGCAAGTCTTCCTGTACTTCAAGTTTCTTTGGATTTAAGGAAGCCTTTGCATTTTGAATCAGTCTGCCTCTCACTAGCCCGATGACACTAGACATTTCTCCTTTCACTGCCATGAACTTTTTTGATGGGGGTGTGTGTGTTAACCCGCTTCTCTCTCCAAACCCACACGGCCACTGATGAGAGAGATGAGTGAAAAGACAAACTGCCCAACACATGGCAGTCTGACAATAACTACTGCCTCCCAGTTGCTTATCCGTGGCTTTCCAGGCTTAAGCTTCTCACTGTCCACCTGGTACCTAGCAAAAAAAGACACAATTATAAAAGTTACTGCAATTTTAAAGTTGTAGGATTAAAACAGGGCAGAGCAGCTCTTCAAGGCATCAAAGTACCCAGCCTCAAACACTGCACTCGACTGTCACCTCTTCTAAGCTGAGGACACTCTCTCACAGTGCTCCAGCAAACTTGCAGCAGTGATCTGAGTTGTCCAAAAGTTTAGTTTGGTACTTTGTGTTGAGAACTTAAGGCTCACAGGGAGAGCAAACGCTCCTGCCTCAAGCATAGTCATACTGAGAAGCATGAGGACCACCTTTGTGGACTGTAGCAATTTTGGCTGTCTAATCTTAATCCATGGGTACCAGTCCATTAAAATTTACACTCAACAGCACGCTCAGCTGTGTGACCTCTGAAGTGCTGCTGTTCCCATTCTCCCCACAACTCTATTAGGGCAGAGCTGTTTCAAGGGATACAGGAAAAAGTGCCCTCTATTTTTTTTTAAAAAGGGTCTAATTAGAGAACCTCACGGAGTTATGTCAATGAACTTAAAGCTTTGCAGAAACTTAAAGGAAATTAGCTGGAACCTGAAGCTACTATTTTTCACCTTCCTTGTCAAGACACCTAAAAGAAAAATAAATCACTTATAACCTACAACCACAAGACAATTCCCAGGTACTGCCTTTTTAGTTGTGTTAAAGATTCAGGAAACGGTTTGCTAGTGGAATAGCAGGTGTACCAGATACATCAAGGGGAACTTCCCCAAAGAGGAGCCTAAGAACACTTCTAAATACACTGTGGACCATCAATACATAGTTAAATGATGACTTTAGACACTGAAACTGTAATTAAGGCCTCACATTGCCATACACTAATTAAAATGCCACCATCTTCCCTCAAAACCCACGATACTAGTCAGCAAGGGTTATTTACTCTGGCACTGCTGAAGCAAGATGAGGTCATGCCTGCTGTAACTCAGTAGTTAATTTTTTACCTCGCTTACAAACCAAGGCAAAAGCTGAGACATCAACTTCCAGCATCACGCATTTAATGCTTTTTGCCACTCAACAGCACATCTGAGTTGGGTGCTACTGGTTCTGTTATCACAGCCTTCAATTCCAAGGCGTGCTTTCCTCTAGAAAACTTCATAGGCCCTCACAATAACGCACGACCAGCAGTGTTTATTTTCATTTTCCTTTAATTAAACACAAATGCATCTCACAGTCCGACGACTGAGCTTTGCCCTTCGTAACCTGACGGCGAGGTGACCGTCTGCAAGGCTTCAAGGCTAACAAGAGGGCAAGAGAGCCGCGGCTTGCCACTTCAGCTCTCAGCATCCCGGGTCCGAAGTTAAGGCAAGGGCCGCCACGACCTTAACCCGCTCCTCGCTGGCGCTTCCATGAGCCGCTGCCGCCTACTCCCGCTTGGCAGCCGGCGTCCCCAGCTCTCAGACGCTGCCGGGCAGCCCGGGCACAGGCAGCCGGCCCAGCGGCAGGGCCGCGGAACGCGGGACTCCAGGCCGAGCAGGCGAACACCGCGCCAAGTCTTCTCCCCTCCGGGGTGCCGCGGCGGCGGTGGCAGCGGGGAGAGGCTGCCGGCCGCGGGGCTACAGCTTCCGTTGCTTGTGCCGGGGGTTGGTCTTGCAGTAGACGTAGAGGCGGCCCCGCCGCCGGACGATGCAGCAGTCCTTGCAGCGTCTCCTCAACGAGGTTTTCGTCTTCAGCCCAGCGAGGAGCGGCGGCAGCAGCCCGGGCGGCGGCGGGACGGCCAGCAAGGCGCGGGGAGAGGCCGCCCCGCACCACAGCGCCTGGGCCCGGCTGCCCAGCGCGGGCGGCGCCGCCGCCCGCCACCACGGCGCCAGGGAACAGAAAGGCGAGCGGCCCAGCGAGCGGAGCGGCCCGGCGGCGGCCCTGGCCAAGAAGGACAGCATACTCCGCGCCCTGCAAGGACAGCACACCGGTGAGGTCGCCCGCCCCCATCCGCCACCCGCGCCCCCAAGAGAAGGCACCAGGACCCTACCGCGCTGCGACCCACCGCTCACCTCCCGCCGGCTGCCCCACGCATGCGCGAGGGGGCAGGACAAGTGCTGCGCCTGCGCCCGCCCGAGCGGGGGGGGGGGGGGGGAGGTTGTGTCACGTGGTCGGTTCAAGATGGCGGCGCCCGGAGCGACCTTCCGCCGCCTACCGCCGCTGAGCCGCTTGCTGTCACTTCGCCCGGTGGCTGTTGCCGCCGCTGTCCGGCCTTACGGCGTGCGGGCCTCCGGTACCGGCGAGCTGGTGACGCACACGGGGCAGGTGAGCACGGGGCTACAGCGAGGAGAGGGCGGCGCGGGGGTCGGCGCTGCCCGCTCTGTTGCCCGGCGAGGGCGGGTGAGCCCGAGCCGCGCCTCCCGCCCTACCGGCGCCGGCGGCAGGCCCAGTACGCGCCGGGGGCTGCGAGCGGCAGGCTGCGGGGCTGCGCCCTTCGGTACGCGCCGCGGGCGTTAACGCCCGCAGGTGACGCGCGGGGTGCGCGCCTGTTAAGCGGGGGCGGGTCGCTAGGCGCGGCTGGGGGCCCGTGTGCCGCTGCCGGGTCGCGGGGTCTCTTTCTGCCGACACCCGCGTCCGCGCCGCGGCTGTCCCGCGGCGCAGGAGCTGGGTGCGAGCGGCGCGGCCGGGGCAGCCGGCCGGGGGGCTCCCGGCGTACTGCGCTCCGCCCGCGGCGGTGCGGGGCCTTAAACAGCGAGCCTTGTGTTTGCCCCTACGGCCTGAGCTGGAGCTTGTGCTGGCCGGCTTTCGGGGCGCACCCCCGCCCCCTTCCCACGCTGCGGTGCCCGTTCCCGTGCTTGCCAGGCGATGGCCGGGGCCCAAACCGGGGACGCCGCTGAAGCTGTTCGTTGTTGGCGGTGCCCTCGCGTTCCTGGGCGCTGGCTGTCGCCTTTTCAGTAAGCGCGTTTCTTTTGTGCCTCAGGTATACGAGGAGAAGGATTACAGAAGAGTGAGATTTGTTGGACGGCAGAAGGAGGTAACTCGTTTTACTTCTGCTGGCGTGGTCTGTGGCGCTGGTTGGTTGGTTTTAATACCTGCTATTGATAGTCTCGCATTAAAAAACAACCCAAAGCCACCAAAACTCCACAAAAATTCAACCAAACGCAAAAAAAAAACCAAACCCACCCAAACACAAAAAACACCAAAGTAAAACTGGATTGGATTTTGGGGTTTGGTGTGGGTTTTTTTTTGTTTGTTTGTTTGTTTTTTCCACTGCAGTTTATAGTAACTTCTGTTTATCTCCCTGCTTTTGGTAAATTTGGAAATCTCAAGGCTTGTCCTACGCCTGTGAAGTGCTTACAATTTATGCTGTGGAAGCTGTAGGAGTTTGAGCATCTTAAAACTTGCACCACTCTGTTTTAAGCATGTGTGTTTTAAAAAAAAAAAAAAAAAATTAAGCATGTTTTTAGTGCCCTTTGTGTTGGGAAAAGTCGTGTCGTTAAGTGCTCTGTTGAATTGTGCATTTAAGCAGATCTGTTTATCCCTCTAAACTGTGTGTCTGGAAGCTTAATTTGTTTCTGCATAGTTAAAATCTTGACCTTTAGCCAAATGGAATTTTAAATGAGGACACTTTATTTCCAGAGCTTGGGAAGCATTTGCTGAAACAGTGGTGTAATAACTTCATTATTTCATATTTTAGTTTTATTTATCTTGCAGGCTTGTTGCTGTCGCCCATCAGTAGAGTGGGCATGTGAAATTAAGTCCTTCAGCACCGAGTTCTTGCTAGTGATCAAGCAGCACAGCTCCATGACTGATCTGCTGGTCTTTGGGAGAGGAACAGTTTCAGCTAAATTGTATTCCTCAGTGCCTTAGCACCTGATCACTGCCTTAGTGTTAGTGCTAGAAATGTGGGTGTATGGTAGAGGCATTAAATGTAAGGTGAGGAGGACTTTTAATGTGGATTCCAAGTTAACCTGAAGTAATTTTACTGATGTCTGAGGTTTTCCTATTGAGTTTACCTCACTGTATCATGGATACCATTTACCTCATGCTGTGTGGCAAATGTAGGGATGCTACCTGGGAGGTAGTTAAATGAAAATGTTGCTTAAAATGCTAAAGTAGTTTCTTCTGAGAGGATAGTGGCAAAGAGTATGCCTCTCCCAAAGGCAATGCCTGTTTCTGTGCTATTTCTGTAACTTTGTAAGAAACACTCCTTGAGCTTAATTGTCCATAGGGCACCAGGTCCCTCAGGTGTGCCTTTGCTAGCTGTGGATTTTAGGCTCTCTGTGGTGAGGAACACCCAGGGTTTTAAGTTTGGTCCAATTCCTGCTCCAACAAAAGACAAGCTTTAAGTCTGCTAAGTAAGGTTTAATGCTAGGTTTGAACTGCAAGATCGGAGCAAAATTTTCATCTTAAACACTAAAACAATCCTCATCCATGCTTATTAAGGAGATCTCTCAAGGACCTTCCCTGTTATGTCCCAGTGTGTTTCAGCCTCTTGGGTTGGTGTTTTGCAGCTGTGTCTGTAGTCCGAACTTTGTCTTGTTTCTGAAGCTAAAGCTAGCTTGTGAAGTTGGTGACTCTTGGTCACTTTTCTGTGTGGTCAGTATGCTCTGGGTGATGGAGCCTGGCTTGTGATTAGCCCAGTCTGGCTGTGGCAGCTTTCTTGTTGGGGCATGCAGCCACTGGATGCAGGAGCCCTCTGTGAGGACACCTGGGCCTGTGCCTAGATACTGCACATGGCTTTCCCAGGCAATGGCCAGGCCCAGGGGCACATCCTAGAGCTCATGGGTATTGTCCCTTCAGTTCTGCCAGTTAATGAAATCCACGTGTGTTAGCTAAAACCACTGTTGTCTGTGCTGGATGTGCAGGACCGAGGGATTAGTGCTGTCAAGGGCCCAAAGCAAGTAACTGTGAGAGAAACTGACCATAGCAACTGCAAAACTGCATCTGCTGCAGTCCCACTAGCATCATCCTGCCCTTTTAGAGTCCCTAAGGTACCATGGCCTAATTCAGCACCACCATTCCTGCTACAGCTCTACCCTTTCTGTTGGACTGGTGCAGCAGCTGAAGCTGTGAGGGAGAACTGACCTCAGAACCAGTCCATTTTAAATACAACATCATCCTTCTCTCTGGATTTTTGGACTTGGATCTGTTCCAAGTTTGGTTTTATCTCTTGGCCTCCCAGTCCATGTACTGGCACAGACAAGTAGGTGGAAAGAAGCAGCAATGGGATTGTCAAACCGGTGCTGCGGGCAGGGGAAAAAATATTGCTCACTGAATTATGTATTGGCCAAGCAGTGTTTGGATGTGCTGAGGGAAACATCCCATTCCTGCCAACCACCTCTGTCCTTTAATTAAAGGGACACAGAATAACTGAAACCACTGTTTCCTTTTTTTCTCCTCAGGGATTTTTCTTAGGTGTCCTGTCCCATCCTCCCCCCAGCATATTTTCAGATGAATCCCTAGACTTTTTTTAGTAGTCAGAACCACAGACAAGTCATAGCTGTATGGTGGATGAGAGGTTCTTGCTTCTCCCATCTCCCCACAAGTAACTTTGTGGTTAAGAAGCATTTTGAAAAGTGAAGTTCTGCTTCTAAGCTTGAAGCAGAGGTGCGCCAATGGTGCTATCTCCTTCCTCCTTTAGAATGGAATGAAGGATGCACAAGTTTGAGCTTTATTAAAAGCAGCAGTTGGCAAAGTTATGTTACACAATTCTCCAGGTGGGGCCTGACCAGGGCAGAGTAGAGGGGGAGGATCACCTCCTTCGACCTGCTGGCCACACTCCTCCTGATGCACCCCAGGATCCCATTGGCTCTCTTAGCCACCAGGGCACACTGCTGGCTTATGGCCAACCTGTCATCCAGCAGGACCCCCAGGTCCTCCTTCACAGAGCTCTTTTCCAGCAGGTCATCCCCCACTTCACTTCAGGCAGTGTTTAAGAGGGATTTACAGAGTGGCATAGTGACATTTATGGAATTATTTATTTTAATGCTTAACAATTTCTTTCTGATTATGTACCATGTTCATGTTTTCCTGAGATTCCTGTGCAGTGATAGAACAAGGCATGTGGTGAGAGGCTCTAAATTACCAGCAGTTGTTTTATCTCCTGACTTTACTTGTCCCACTGTTATTTGTTGAGTTTATCAGCAGTGAGTCTCATGTAGTCACTACAGCATAATACAGAGACAGTGTCAGTCAAGTATCTTCTGTTCCTGCTTACCTCTCCGCTGAATCTGCTCCGGTCACAGTGTAAGCCTGAGCACTGACGTGGCCTGCATATCAGGGGAAAAGGGTATCTTTTGCAGATTTTAATGTGCATGGTTCACTGGTCTGCCTTGCTCCATGGACTAAGAGTTGGTGGAGGAGGTGGGAGGAAACCTATGCAGGAACTTCTCAAGATGACTGTAATGGAACTGCTTGGGGAGGTAGTAAACAGCAGTTGCTTTCTGACTGAGTGGGGAAGGTATCTGAGAGTTTCCTTTTTCTCCTACAGGTGAACCAGAGTTTTGCCATTGATTTGATAGCAGAGCAGCCTGTGAGTGAAGTTGAACAGAGAGTGATATCATGCGATGGTGGTGGTGGAGCTTTGGGACATCCTAAAGTATACATAAACCTGGTAATGTCTTTGTTCTGCATGTGTAGTCTGTTTTGTCTGTTAATTCTTGTTTGTAAGGTTATCTGCTTTTTGACATGTTAGTTTAACAAAGTAAAAGGAGTAACCACCCAAGATGCTGATTTTAATTGGTACCTAATATAAAGCTAAAATTTCAGAGCTGAAGAGTTAGAAGGCTTCCATTTGAAGTTACAGAAATTCCTTTTGAAATATTTACTTGGTTTATAAGACAAAAATTTTTAAAAAACAAATAAACTGAAGTAATATGAACAAACAGTGCCTTGAGAGCAAAAAATAATGTGCTTTTAGACACATACTCTAGTTATTTAAATGCCACCATGTGGATTGAGGTTACATTTGTAATATTCTTAGGAGTATGCAGCTTATTCTGAATCTTGCAAGTTCAAGGTAAAAAAGGAGGGGGAAGCACAAATCAAACCATTCTTTCAGTGTTTGGCAATCTTGGTAGTTCTCAAGATTGAACATGTCAGTCATGGTCAGAGAATCAGTGTAGAATAAATGTTGCCTTATCCTCCTATTGACAGTAGTGATAGTTGCCAGTATGTTTTTATTCCAGAGACTAAAACTATTGGGGCTGCTGTTGTGTAATCAGTGATGACCTGTTGTTTGGGTACTGTTCATAGTCAGACCCTGACTGCAGATGTCTTAACATCCATCTTTGCTTCCTAATCTAAACTTTGACATTTGCTTAGTACCCAGAAGAACAGTGGGGGCGAGCTGGTGTCCTTTGGTGTCAGTGCTGTTGTGATTCCGAACTATAAACACAAGCATTTCTGTTCTGAACAAAGAATGGACTTTGTAGTCATTCACTTTACATTATTCAAAGTCAAATGCTCAGAGATTGTAATTTGCAACACTTGGGAAGGTTCTGTTCTTCAGCCTTGAGTATAACTTATGTAGTTAACTTTTTTGTGTCGACAATCAAATGACAAGGTGCCTGTGGTTTAGTTCTTGAAAGCTAATGCCTGCAAACAGAGGGAATGGTGTTAGACCAGCTTCTTTCCCCTAGTCCTAATAGTTGAAATCCAGGCTTTCAGGGGTGGAGAGTAGTCTGGATTTTTCACTTCTAAGCCTCTATTAAGAAAGGAGAACCACGAGTTTCCTTTGGGTTTGTTTTCTGAATAGTTACATTGCTAAATAACAGAGGATCCCTGAGTGCTTATCTAACTGTCTATGTTTTGTTGTGTTAGGAAGGACTCCAACAACAGCTTGCAGTCAGTCACCCTTCTAAATTTAAAGAAACATATGTGTCTTTTGGAGAGAAGAATAAAAATCTTAATACAGTGGTAACTGCTACTTTTCTCCAAAATGCTTGCTTTCAGAATTTCTCCCAGAGCTCTACTGAAATTTCCTCCTTCTTGTAACTAAATCTGGCAGTTTAGATTACTGGTCAAAATTCCTGTCTAGATACAACTTGGAAATGCCAAATCCTATTCTGTATTTTAATAATTATGAAATGATCTTTCCAGAGCATTGAAACAGATATGACTGAACTGACTCAAAATGTCCAGTTCAGTAGGAGGATCCTTTATTACTGAAGAGTTATCACTTGGCTTGACATTAAAATTACATTGTTGAGCTCAGGTCTGGTAGTTTAAAGGCTGGCAGAGTGGAAACTGGGTAGGATACAGGAATTGAGCATGACCCTCATACCATCATTCTTATTCCCAGTGTTTCAAATAACACTACATGCTGTACTTCAGCTATATTGATCAATTTTAAGGTGGCATATGTAAGTAAGAGCAAACTTGTAACTTCTGAAAGCTTTGTAAAGTAAAACTAGCAACTGTTGCATTTTTGTTTTGTTTTTTTTCCAGGACAAAGATACAAAGACCGGAACATGTGGCTACTGTGGGCTTCAGTTTAAACAGAAACATCACTGAAGGATTATCCCTGCTGGCTGCAGATTCCTGTTCAGATGTTAATGTTTAACTATAAATAAACCATATAATTAGAAACCCAAGAGTAGTGTTTGTGTTTATCTTAACTATGGAAAGTCCAGTCTACCTTTCTAAAACCTACTTGTCAGGTATTTGAGAGCTGAATGGTGTTGCAGGATCTGCTTTCTGCTTAATGTGATTCTCATGGAACAAATGTCCAGCCTTGTTTGGCAGGCTTCTCCCAGGCTTGGAAGAGGCCCTTGGCTGCAGCATAAGTTTGCTTTGTATTGGGTAAAATTGTAGTCTTTTCAACACTGAATTGGATGTAAATGTTTACTGGGGGATTAATTATCCTACGTGTTTGTCTTTTGGCGTTGTTGGATGCTATTTGTTCATGGCCTAGTGTCTATAGCTAGATTCACAAAGGAAGCACAGAGATTATATGATACTCAGCATTACACCTAGAAGCAAGGCTGTCATCCCTGAATTAAGTAGCTGCACTTGCTACTTCTTTAAAAGACACATCCAGTGCCTAAGAATGGTAATTGTGAGCTAAGGTGGCACATGTGAAAGATGAAGACATTAGCATTTGACCTTCAGTTGAGAGGATCACAGTGTAACTAGCTGATTCTTCCTGGGGTTCACAACCTGGCAACCTCTTTAGGAACTGGGTCTTGTCAGACTCGAATTAGGAATTGCTCCATTACAGGTAGCAGCTTCTGCTCCTTTAATGCAGATAATCTGACAATGAGAGCATCCCCCTATGTGTAACACTACCTACACCATGTGAAATGGTTGTAGGACATCGTCCACCTGCTTGCACTTAGGTAGCATTCCAGCATACAAGTGTCACTCTCAAACGGTGTCTGCAGAGGAAGGTACAAGCTTTGGTCTCTACTCCAGAGAGTATTTTAATCTGTTGTCAGTCAGTGACCTTTTTAAGTGTTGTTGATGGGACATGGCTTCTGGTAGCAACTGCTGCTTGACCAAACTTTAACAGGACGTGATTCCAGACCTGTTGTTTATATCACTTGAGTTAAATTGATGTGGTGGTATCAAGTTGAACCAAATTATGTTGGCCTACAGCTGCTAAACTTGCTTCTGTTTTTATAGATGAAGTTGAGCCAACCTAGGCTTAAAGCAAGGTCTGAACTATTATTTCTGTAGAGGTGGTATTTAGAAACTATACTACAATTACTCACAGAATCACAGAATTGTAGGGGTTGGAAGGGACCTCAAGAGATCATTGGGTCCAACCCCCCTGCCAAAGCAGCTCCCTAGCTCATACTGCACAGATAGGCGTCCAGATGGGTCTTGAATATCTCCAGAGAAGGAGACTCCACAGCCCCCCTGGGCAGCCTGTGCCAGGGCTCCGTCACCCTTTACTGGGAAAAAGTTCTTCTGCATGTTGGTGCGGAACTTCCTGTGCTCCAACTTGCAGCCATTGCCTCTTGTCCTGTCCCCACAGAAAAGGAGCAGGCCAATTCCCCCTGCACCCCATACTCAAGATATTTATAAACATTGATTAGTTTCCCCCTCAGTCGTCTTTTCTCCAGGCTGAACAGCCCCAGCTCTCTCAGCCTTTCCTCACAGGATAGATGTTCCAGGCCCTTCATCATCTTTGTAGCCCTTCTCTGGACTCTCTCAAGGAGATCCCTGTCCCTCTTATACCAGGGAGCCCAGAACACAGAATCACAGAATTGTAGGGGTTGGAAGGGACCTCGAGAGATCTTTTTTCATTCATTCCACCTGTAAGAGCTTTACCTCCCCCTTGCTTCTTCCCATTCTTCTTCCTTTTTGCTCTCTTTTTTTTTTTCTTTGCTGTTGCTTTCAGTGATCATCTAGCTGGCCTGCAATTCATTCTTTGTAATGACCTAGATTTGGGAAGCAATAATTATGCATTGTAAATTCATTGTAACTTCAGGTTAGGTTACTGAGCACTAACTGCATAAGCCCAGGGTCTGAGTGAGGCTGGATGGCTGTTAGGATGGTTTTGGTTTTGTGATGTTAGTGCAGTGTCTGGGACTGAATGTACATTGCATTTTGAGTCGTGCTTGAGCAGGTACAAAGATAGTAAAGGATCCTTTCCTGAAACCCAGTAACTTGCATTCAGCCTATCCAACCTTATGAGAATCATCTGTCAACTGAGCATAATTCTGATGCTATAAACAGTCTTCTGGTAAGTCTGTCTCATTGCTCTAGTTATAAAATAATTACTTGAACTTGTAGTGTCTGTCTTTAGCTGTAAATCTGGTTGCTTTTCAGCCTGGCTCTCCACCAGTTTGTAGTGTGGCTGGCATGGTTCTCTCATGGTGTGATCATCTCTGGGAAAAAAATACCCCTGAAACAAGTAATCATACGTGGCCCTCTTTCTTGGGCCTTTGACTTTCTTATGAATAATATATCTGCTTGGATCACTGCTGCTCATAATAAATTAACACTGTTTAAATTGGCACAGCATCTGCTGAGGACCCAGACAAATCCCATCCCACTGGTCTCAACTATGGAATCCTGTTCTTGGATATCCTCCCTAAAGTACTTGTGATATGGGAAGCTGTTGACATCAGTGAAACAGAGAAGGTTTGTACTGTGGTGCCCTTCATAGGAAAGCGTTGATCCTTTTAGATTCATACATGCTACACTTGTGTATCTTGCTGTGAATGACTGTTCACGTGATGTCTTGCACTTTGTGCCACACCATCTGCATGCCTGTGGAAAGGCCAGCCCTGATCTTCAGGGAAAAGAAGTGAGGAAAAGCAGAAGCTTTTACTGTGATGGTCACAGATACCCGCGAAAATGGGTTTAAGGGGACAGACTAAAACACGTCAGTATCAAACCAGCATTGCAATTCTTGGGCGACAAGTTCAGGCATAGAAAGCAGTAAGAAATAAACATTTCAGACTTTATCAGCCACTGGTTTGGGTTGTTGGTTGGGGTTTTTTTTGTAGTTGTCCTGGTTTTCAGCTGGGCTGAATTAACTTTCACAGGAAGCTGGGAAGGGACACAGCTGGGACAGATGACCCAAACCAGTTAAAAGAGATATTCCATACCATATGACATCATACTCTGCATACAAAGGCAGCTAGGTGATGAGGAGCAGCAGCTCTTGGACAGGCTGAGTGTGCAATCCTCAGGTTGGGTTGAGTCATCAGGTGAGAAATTGCATTGTGTATCACCCATTTTCTATATCCCAAGCACTGTGGGTTTCTTTCTTTGCTGTCCCAGTAACCAGTCCTTTTCCCAAAACGTGAGTTTTACTTTTGTCTCTGAGTTCTCCCCATCTCACTGGGGAGGGAGGAGTGAGTGAGTGGCTGTGTGGTGCTCAGCTGCCAGCTGGGGCTAACCACCATGGTAGATAATTCATCCTAGGCTGGAACTGCAGTCTCTTGCTCCCATCACCAGAGTACAGGCCATGGTTGATATTTGCTAACTGTGGAAATATTGCAGTGTCTTAAGAACTGTATCTTGCCTTTACCTACTAAAATCAGATTGGCTCTTTACTGCTATGTATCTTTCCTTGGTGAAAAGCACTGTGTATTTAAACTTCCAAAGCAAGTAAGGACTATCAGTCCTTTTCTCCATACTGGTAGCTCTTTATCCTCTAATTAAAACATAACTAAAATGAATTTACACAGTAAGTCTGTTTATAATAGTGTTTTGTGTTCTTGTGACTATAGCATAATATACCAGGGGCCTGTTTTTAAGCTTCTTTCAGTTGTATGGGATCTGATTGTGCAAGTTGCTCTTGTAACAGGCGTCTCCAAATCAGCAGATATTATACCTATGCTTCTTACTCTGACCTGCCAGTAATCCTTGCACTTTGTTTGCTGCTGTTTCAAGTATTAGATAAAATGCAGTATATGGTAATGGCAGGACAAGATGTTTGGTTCTGTAATACCCATGTGGCCAGCATTCTCTGGTGCTTCCCCTGCAATAGGTCTACATTGGTTTGAGAGACAGTTAAGTCTTTCTGTGGCAGTGTCAGAGCACATACTCTAAATTTAAAGCCAGGGATCCTTGAGGAGTGCATCTGGCAGTTCAGTCTTGCCAATGGAATAGACTGACCAGGGGAAAATGAACCTGCCTTTGCCTTGTCATAAAGTTTGTGGTGCAATTCACAATGATTTTTCCCTCTCTGGACATCTGTGTAACTTGTGAAGAATAGCAGTTTCAGTTTTCATCATCAGAGGCAATCAAGTACAGCAGGAAAAGTAAAATTAGAAACATGATGTGTATCATTAATGTAATTCTGGTTTGGATGATCATCCTTTCACGTGCTTATATTTTTTTCAGGCATTGTCCAGTGTTAGCAGCATGTGCAACAGGACATGCCTCAAAGACATCTTGCCCAGCTAGTGGCTCCATGCATCTTCTGTTGATACAACCTCCTGCTTTAGAAAGTCCTTCCCATCAGCCTGCTGTGCAAATCCTTTCATTGATGTCCTGGCAACTGTATGCCTGGAGAGATGCTGTCAACAGCACTTCCTAGTGGACATCGTTTTAGTGGGCGCTAGAATTCAAGCAAAAAGTTCTCATCCATAAGTGGTGTGAATCCACTTGTGAAATGAAAATATATTTAAACATTACAGAAGTTACAAAATTAGCTGCAGTTTTATAGGTATTCTCCCACTTCTTTCCCCCCCCCCAACGTTCTGCTTTGGTTTGAAATTTCCATTCTTGTTCTCTTCCATTTCCTCCCCTCCCCAGTTCCTTTATTAGGGGCTAGGCCTTTGAAAAAGGAATGGTTATGTTATAAGCCTGTCTCTTTGTAGCAGCCTCTAATGCTTATCTCCTACACCAATAAGAGAGTGCCTAACTGAAAAGCCTGTTCTCTTGGAAACTCTGTCACTTGGTCTAAAGCATGAATTAAACTGATTTCAGCAGGCAGTCATTTGGTTAGATTTTCTTTGTTGCACGGATCAAGAAATCTAGACTGCTTTCACTACAGTCATTAATGATTAAAATGAGATCTCTTTATTTTGTTCTAATTACAAATGTAGGAGAAAGATCTAAGAGGAAATGTGAGACTTTATAGTGTAGCAAGCTGGAAAAAAATGACATAAACTGCTAGTCCTCACTTGTGATTTGTTTTAATAAGTCATTTCCATTTGTGCTGACTTTGTCTAAATATTGAAGTTGCTGACTTTCTTTGGCATGAATAACATTCAAAGATTTAAATTTGTTTTCTCTGTTGGAGATAAAAAGAGGGGGAAATTAGCATAGAAGCCTGATGTCTTCTATTTACTTGGGATTGAATGTTTGGGGTATTTTTATTTGGTTTGGGTTTGTTGTGTTTTTTTCTTTGTTTACACATGCAAAACTTAGTTTAAGATTTTTCTGGCCATTTAAATTCATCTTCTGAACTTTGAATTTTTTTCTTTGTGTATTTGGAGGGGCTTGTGGGGGGGTTTTGGTGTTTCTTTGTTTGGTGGGGCTGGGGGGTGGTGGAGGTGGGTTTGTTTTGGTCTTTTTTTTTTTTTTTAGGAAATAAAATTTCAAGTAAGATGGATCTTTGTTTCCAGCAAGGAATTGTTGATTAAGAGAAAAGAACACAAGATGCATCTTCTCTCTTCTCTTTAAATAGTCTGCAATTGGTAGCAGACCTATGATTTAGTACCTAATTAGGCTTAGGTAAGTACCTCAATCTCTGGACTGTGCAAACACTCTTCAGAAGCTTTCCACCTTTAAAAAATGCAAAACCTGGCTCTTTCAGCATCATCTATTGCAAGAAAATCTGAAATATCATTTAGATACTAAAAAATGGGTTTTTAAACAAATTGTAATAACAGTGACTGTAGCAGAAAACCTGAAACAGTGATAGAGAACAACATTATTAGCCCCAAGCATCTGTTTGTTATCTGTAGTTAAAAAGGTAACATACTGGAGAAGTCTGATGTGACTGATGGGTGCTGCAGATTTAATGTCAGCACTCCTATTTCTTAATCTGTTAAATTATGTCCTGAAATCTGATTTGAAACAGTAATATACTTTTTATGCCTTATGGTAAACAGCTGAGGGGTGGTGTTTGGCTAGGCTGAGGTTTTGAAGTGCTCTTTGTGGGTGTCCTTGTGCTGGCCAGGCCAGAGCTCACCACCCCCCCCAAGCAGCCAGCCCAGGTGAGCTGAGTCAGCTCGGGCTGTTTCCACACTGCCTGACATCACTGCCCTATAAAAGGGGCTGGTTGGGATGGGGTGCTCCTGGGTGACTCCAGGGCAGTCCGAGTGTGTGTGGTGGGTCCTCACGGTGCAGCACTCTGTTACTATTAGGTCTGTAAGGCACTCTGTGTAATCACCACATGTGAGTGAAATTTGCTGTGGGCTGTTACTGTGCCCCTTTCACAGGGCTTTTGTCAGCAAACTGTCCTTACCCCACCCCACAGAGGCTCTGTCTGTTTCTCCTGCAGGAGTGAGCAGCAGGTGGTGCTCAGCTGCTGCTTGGGGCTGAAACACCACAATGATTAGTGAGGCTGTACAAAAAGTAACTTCTTTGGCAGCATGTGAGTAAATACTGAAGCTGTATGGGGTGGGTGTTAAGGATAGGCATCTTGCTTGATATAAAGTTGCTTTCAATTTTAAAGTTCAGGGTGCTAGAATGCCATTATCCCTTTTGTGTATTGAAGGCATGTTGGAAGTACAGCAGTGTGAATGCAGAGTGGGATCTACCTCACCTAAGTGTAATTTGGAGTACCTGGGTGTAAGGGATTTTCAGAGGGGAAAAAGGTTTTCTTCTGTGAATGTTCTCTATGTGGCAAGAATTCCGCTTCTGTCCCCAACAGCCCAGGCCCCTCTCTGAAGAGAGAGAGCATGGATGCATTTGAAATGAGGCATTTTAAGGGCTGAAGTTGGCAGAGGAATGTAGCAGAGCTCTAAATCTGGATCATCAGCTGTGGCCTCATGCAGAGCACTCACAGAAGCGACACATCTAGAGTGGGAAGTGGATCTGCGCCAAGTTCAGTTTGTGCCAGCCCTGGAAAAGAAGCCAAGTGACATGCAGAGGAGTGATACAGGGGCTCATGTTTTGAATGTATTGTCTCCTAGTAATGAGGGTCAAGAACCAGGCTAATGCCTGCCTACATTTGGGAGAAGATTCTTGCCTGCTATTGTTGATTCATTATTTGATTTATAAACTTTAAGCTTGTTTTGAATCTTGTTCCTTCTGCACAGGTATGTTTCTGGAGGCTTCAAATACTTGATGTCAGTGCCTATGAATCGGATGTAGTGAAACCTGGTATTTTCAGATCTGGTAACTGAGTCTCCTACATTTCTGCGAGGGAGTTTAAATCGTCTCTGTTTGTACTTGGGAAGGAATGCTGAGGTATTTGAGCTGACTTGTTTTATTCCTAGCAGCCCTTGGCAGAAGGATTATGCACATTATCCATGCTCATGTATATTACAACGTATTCCACTGCTGCAGTCACCACTGATGAACACTGGATGTCAAGCCAGAACACACACTTGGGTTTATTTTACTTCATTTATGCTTATCAATGACCTTGCTTTAACCAAAGCAGTGTAGGATCAAGAGAAAGGACAGGACTTAATTTGGACCTTGCAGTGATTTGTGGCCAGGGCTTTGGAGTGGAATGAGATCCACGTCCCACAGCTGAGAAGTATCCCTGTGGGTCTGGTTCCTAAGTCACAGCAAGAGCTACTGGTAGTGCAGCCAGAAATTATTGTCGTATCTTTGCATGTAATAGAGTTGAGCCAGTGAAACACTATTTAACATATTTGTAGAAGGCCTGGGAAAGGGCTTGGAAAGTGATTGCAAGTCTCCCTTACCTGTTTATTAGAGACAGTAAAGAGAAAGTTATGAAGAATTGTCGAAGAGGCTTTTTAGAGTGACTGGGAAGTTGCCCACCCGTTAGGAACTGCATTGTGGTGTAGATAAATGTAAAGGGATGAATGAGAGCTTAGTTTCACATATAAAATTAAAAATCTGAGTTATTATCAACCATTGTGAGCTGAATTATAATATTTTTTTTAAAAAAAAAAACCAGCTCAAATCTCAGTAGGGCTCACACATTGGGAATTATTGTCAAAATAAGTGTGAAACAGAAAACTCTTATGCTTCTGCTGCTGCCTAAACTAATTTTTTTACTCACACCTTGTATTTTTCATACAGTTCCAGGCCTCCTATTTAAAAATAAATAAATATGTATAAGAATGGGAAACAGCATAGAGTTGGGCAGACAAGATAAATTTTTCTATAGAAGGAAGGACAGGTTGAGTAGTCTGGGGTTCTTGCAGTCTGCTTAGGGTTATGATAGAGGTCTACACAGTCCAGAATGGTAGGGAAAGGGTGGGTTAACTGTTTTAAAAGCCAAATCACAGATATTTGTAAAAGCCAGAAAATAATGATGAGCTGATTCTTTTGGTACTAAGAAGGTTAAAAAGTGGGTTTGATTTTTATTTTTTAAAAAGAGAAATCAGGTATGCTATATGGAAATTTGACTTGTTAGCTTAGAACCAGGCTTAAAGGAGGCCACATATTTTAAAATCTTATCCCCATGTTCAGAGGACAGCTAGTAGAGCTATAAAATTAAGCCATATTGTAAAAGGCTGAAGGAAAATGAAGAAAATGAAGGGGAACAAGTGATAGTGAACATAACTAAAGCTGCTGTGCAGCACTGAATTACTTTAGAGTCAGAAAGAGTTTTAATACATGTATTGGTCTAATGTGAGAAGGATGTGGTGAGATTAAGTGATGTAAAAAGATAGGAAAATATGTTATGTAATTGTATCATAGGAAGTCAATGAAATAATTTCCAGTACTAGGTACTCAAAGGGTTGCTCTTTAAAAGCTGCTAAATTTAGACATTTTTAAATGCCCAGATAATTAGTTTCAACAGGGCTGTCCAATGAGCTTCTTGGATCATTAATGTTGATTTTTTTTTTTTTAATAAGCTTTAGAATACTGGGGAAAGTGCATAAAAATGGCTAATGTGCCTACATTCAGATGGGGTAAAAGGCATGACCTGGATAATTATATGTCTGTCAGCTTGACACCACTTCTGGGCAAAATAATAAGGGACCTAATTAATAATGAATTAAAGAAGTGTTGTATAATTAGTGCCAATCAACATGATTTATAGGAAAATGAGACCATGTCAATCTAGCATGATGTATTTTTGATGAAATTAGAAGTAGTGGATGATAAAACTAAAAGTGTTACTTTAATATCCTGCAATTTCTGAGGAGGTTAGACTTAGTAATAGTCCATGATACTTTGATTACAGAACTTTCAATTCTGGATCAACCAGCAACACTTCACATGTTTCACACATATTAAAGAGTAGCTAATTCTTTGGTGTGAAAATGTCAGTGTAAAATGAGGCTCATCACTGAAAGGAACACGTTCCTCTTGGAACCTTGATGGCATACTTTCTCAACCCAATGGCACTTAGCTTCTTATGAATGTCCTAAAAACCTCATGTAGTAGCTACTGATGGTTGAAAGGATGAAGCTTTGTTAAGTAAGGAAGAGGATTCAGCAGTGGTATCATTTGCTGCCACTTACTCAGCCAAAGCTGACACAAAGCTGAATGGGCTTCATTGCAATGAACTGCACAGGGAAAAAATAAACTGTTGTCTGTATTTCTAGCAGGGGGGAAAAAAGTGTTTCTGTGAAGTGATAACTGTAAAAGCTGAAGTTGTGGAAGTTGTGATTTATCCTGTGTGAATAGCAGCCTTAATGACTTCAGGTAATGGGGTTCGTAGACTATTGCATTGGACTGGGGGAGTTTGTTGATTATCAGATCGCTATGAGTCTCCAGTACAATTTTGTGCCTTAAATAACTTCTATGAACTTTGGAGGAATAAATAGAGTTGTATTGAGTGGGCATATCTTTCTGAATTTGGCATGAGTGCATTTGTTACCTGGGTTCATTAATTAATGTGGATAAATTAGAGAAAGTTCAGAGAAAGCCATGGCACTAATTAGAAGAGTAGAAAATGTGTTGTGCAGTGAAAGATCTAACAAGCTTCATCTTTGCACTGCCTCATAAATGAGGTTAAGGAATGACTTGATCAGGGTCTACCACTACAAATGCAAGAAACAAAACCTTGATAATGGGCTCTTTAGTCTGGCTAAAAAGGGTAAGATCTAGTGGTTGGAAGCTATAGACAAGCAGGTTCAGACACGGGGACAGGAGGCTTCAAGGTAAGTGTGATTTACCAAGGATTGCAGTGGAATCTGTAGCACTGCTGATGAGATTTTTAAGGCTGGTGTTTTCTAAAATGTGTATTGAATGAAACAAGTTTGGAATCTGGGAATACCCCTACTTCTTGGGATGAAAATTAGAAAGGATTGTTTCCATCCAAACTCGAGTCCCAGCTTCTGGAAGTTACCATGTTTGCAGGACTAAGTAACATTGAAAGCAATGGTCTGAAGATCTTTTACTGTCACTGATACTGGCAGATTTAACCTCTTGGAACACAAGTAAGCCTTCAGAAAACGACAAGAAATCTAATGTGATGTGGAGATATTCAAGACTCGCCTGGATGCCTATCTGTGCAGTATGAGCTAGGGAGCTGCTTTGGCAGGGGGGTTGGACCCGATGATCTCTTGAGGTCCCTTCCAACCCCTTAATTCTGTGATTCTATAATGTTTAAAGGTGCTGTTGAGGGCAGCATCTTCCTGCTCGTTCTTACTGTTTCCTTCTCCATTCGAAGAAGGAGTTATTAGTGTCCAGTATTTTAACACCACAAAGGATTTTATATACGGTATCCTTTTGCTAAGATACACAGAATGAGGTGTGGGTTTGTTTTTCAGGGTTTCCTTTAATGACTTAATATTCAGCAATTTTCAACATTAAAATACGATTAGCTACAGTGAAGATAGTAGCTTGGCAGAGCACATTGCTGTTACAAGCAGAAATAAAATAATGGGGAGGGAATCCCTTTATTTACAAGGGATCGTGTTTACTGTCTTGGGTAGCATGGTGTTGGAAGCTGATGCAGACTTGGTTGTCCGCTTTGCCCCCATAGATGCTCGCTCATGCCAGTTGCTAAGATATAGATTTGTTCTGTATACTAGTTTTGTACCTGAATGCGTGACCTTGCAGTTATTTATTGAGCTTAGATGTGCTCAGCTGAGTGGTTCAGATCACTTTGTAAGCAGTTCTCTTGCTTTTACTCTGCAAATATTTGCATAATCAGACATGGGTTTATATTTCTTCCTAATTCTAGATAACAGTTTTGCTTGGTGTCAGGCTTTGCCTAATGAGAAGCACCCTTGTTTGACAAGGATTTCCTCATTTGGAACAACTTCTTGACATCTGCCACCTAGCAATTTCTAATTTCATCTAATGCTAGAAATACAACAAGACTAACAAACTCTTTCCAATTTACTCAGAGCATTTAATGACCTTACATACTTTACAACATGGATTTTTCCTTGTGTCCTCATGCTGTGGTTTAATTCCAGCTGGCAGCTCGGTGCCATGCAGCCCCTTGCTCTGTCCCCACCTGGCACTATGTGGGAGGGAATAGAAGACTAAAAGAGAACTCTTGGGTTGAAATGCAGGCAGGTTAATAGGTAAAGCAAAGGCTGTGCACATGAGCAAAGCCAAACAGGGAATTCATTCCCCACTTACCATAGGCAGGCAGGTGTTCAGCCATCTCCAGGAAAGCAGGGATCCATCACATGCAACAGTTACTTGGGAAGACAAATGCCATCACCCTCAATGTCCCCACTTCCTCCTTCTTCCCCCTGCTTTATATGTAGGGCATGATGTTATATGGTATGGAACATCCCTTTGGTCAGTTGGGCTGAGCTGTCCTGGCCATGTCCCCTCTCAACTCCTTACTCACCCCAGCCTCCTCGCTGGTGGGGTGTGGTGAGAAGCAGCAGAGGCCTTGGCTCTGTGTAAGCACTGCTCAGCAGTAATGAAAACACCCCTGTGTTATCAGTGCCATTTTCAGCACAAATCCAAAACACAGCCCTATGCCAGCTGCTGTGAAGAAAATCAAGTCTGCCCCAGCCAAAACCTGCACACCTCAGTTCTTTAAGTTTTGGTTAACTTCTGTAGAATGTATTCTGTGTTCCCTATTTTTTATTGTTTTTTATCTTTTATTTCAGTTGTTTTGTTATGACCATGTGCTGTAATTCTTTAATTGCCATGCTCTTCTGTATCCTAGCCTAGTTTTCCAAATAAGGTTTCATGTTAAAGTACAGAATAATCTTCCTCTCTTCTTTCACTTCATGACTGCTTGGTATAATTTAGATCCAAGCTGGGGAAGAACTGTTCAAGAGGGCATGTAGCAATAGGATGAAGGGTAATGATTTTAAACTAGAAAAGGGGAGATTTAGGTGGATAGTAGGAAAAAAGTCTTCAGTGTGAGGGTTGTAGGTCACTGGAACTGGTTGCCCAGAGAGGTAGCGGGGGCCCCATCCCTGGAGATATTCAAGGTCAGGCTTGATGGAGCTCTGAGACCTGATTCAGTGAAGACGTCCCTGCCTACTGCAGGGGGCTTGGACTAGATGACCTGTAAAGGTCCCTTCCAACCTAATACATTTTGTGATCATTTTATTCAATACCTACTTTCTCTATTGTCTTTACTGAGTCATACTCATTGCGTGAGGATTTCTCTATATAGATATCCAAACAATATTTTAGCAAATGGATAGATAGCATTTGATGTTGGTAAATCCTAACTTTAGCAACAAAGCAAACAAGATGCAATAATTATGAAATAAGAGGGAAAGAGCCTTATGTCATTCCAGTAAAAAAATATATGTGTGTATTAGTTGTAAAAATGGGGGCTGGGGGAACTCACAATGATTTAATACTTTTTTTGGTGGCTTGCCAGTGAAGCCAAGGCAAGTCACATTGTCAGCTCATCACTCTGAACCCCATGGTACTATCTGAAGTGCTTCATGTATCATTCATTACAGCAGGTAGAGGAGCGGTGAAATGTGGTTCGCTTTAGCAGTAAACTCCTTTAGGACTGTTTGGTTAAGTGACTTAATGGCTTATTCTTAATGTTCTTTTCTTTTATCTTGAGACCTCATAACTCAAAATAACCAAAAATAATTCAAATTGTTCTTGGCAGCAGGTCACCTGTGAACTATTTTCTGTCCAACTTTATTACTTTTGAATACAAAATACCAAGAAAAATATGTGTGCATGTTTGGCAGTATGAAAGACTTACTGATACATATATCATCTGTGTACATCTATGGCTACTATATATCTTCTAGATACTCTGACTTTTTACAGTAATAACATAGAAAAAATGTTTTAAATCATACAATCTGTACCTCATTGTAAGTCTGCTCCATCTTAAAAGTACTTGAGTATTGAAGTAAGCCACTGATAAGTGACATAAAAGTAGAAACAAAGGATAATTAAGAGGCAGTGGGACTTATTGTGGTAGGAGGGGGGGGAAAAAAGTAGTGAAGAAGAGATTAGAGCTACTGAGTATGGGGGGGAAAGAGGGAATTCAGAGGCAGCAAACTCTGGTCTAAATTTTTGACTGTTTTTTCTTTCCTAATATTGAAAATGTCTATGCATGTTACGTGGAGGAATTTTTAGAAAATAGTCAATACCAAACAAGAATTTGGAAATGCTATTTAAAAATAAAATGCCTCTGAACTGCCTAGAAGGATAATTGTATTCATTCTTCATATATCTTTGAAATTACATTATCACAAAAGATGAATGAAAAGTCGAAATGAACATTTTATGTAAATAGAATTTTCTCAGAGGGGAAAAAAAATCCTCTCAGGTAAATCTGCAGTTACATGCAGATATAGAAGAACTGGCAAGTTTGAGGGTAGTGGTGTCTGGGGCTGTGATCAAGTAAAACAGAGCTAATAGGTCCTCTCTGTAAGAAAGTCATGTAATTATACATAGACTAAGCCAGATTAAATACAAGTCTGACAAAGGGAAGTGAATCCAGGCAAAACATACATAAGGTCTCAAACACCAAATACCTGGAAAGTAGCACTTACCTAGCTTTTGGGTTTTACTTAGCCAAGCAAAATGAAACCTATTTATTAGCATTTTTTTGTCTACCTATTAATAGCAGCAAATGGGAGAAGTTCCAGGCAGCTGCTAGGGGCAGAGCAGGAGGTCCTGCAGCGTTTCTCACATCTGCCCCAGACCCTGACTGTAAAATGGCTGTGCTTCTCTTGTACTCTTTTCCCTTATGACACAAACCATCATCACAAAATGTTAAAGGAAGCAGCCTATTACATTTAAGAAAAAAACTAAAACAAAACCACTATGATTTTTCCTTTGAAGCTGCTCTTCTTGGAGCTGATGCACGTATAACCTTCTACCACCTGTATTAAATATATAAACTAATTTATTTGAAAAATGAAAGCTTCAACACGAAAATCTAGTTGTGAATTTGCAAAAAAAATACCCCCAAACTCCCCTATCTTTAACAAATACCTTGCTCTTTTAAAATTCTTGGTCTTTGGCAAGGCAAGAATTACACTGTGTGTGAGAGGGGGTGAGGGGGAAACCTTTCTTCTGTTTTGCAAAAGCATGAGTTCAGATTTTGGCAGAATTGTAAATCCTGGGAATAAGGCTTTTGCCATGGGCCAGGAGACCTGTTAACAGCTGGCTTCTATTTTTTGGAGTGTTCTAGCCATAGCTGCTTTGAGCTCTCTGAACCTATTCTGTCATACCCATCACCTCAGCAGTTATGGTTACTGACAGGACACAGGTTTAATGAAGAGGCCAGGACATGTTAGGAAAGAATTCAAATGCAAAGATTTCAAAAACAAGGTTAGGCTTGCAATAAAAATGGGAACAGGTTGGAAAAAGCCATGAGCTGCCCTGCCTCATAGTACTGTGTCATCAGACAGGTTCTTGTAATCTGCCTGATTTCTTAACAGCAACCCATGGCTGTCAAATGCAAAGGTGCCCAAGCCCCCTCCTGGAGCAGGCAGCGTCGGTCCATAGTCAAACCAGCATTTTTAGCTGAACTGTAATATGAATCTCATTAAAATACACCTTTGCAGGGGTCTTAGAGATAAATTCTGGCTTTGTTTCTTCTGCTTTCTGATGGACATCACAGTGTGCAGGTCTCTCATGGTTTTTCCCAGCTGAGTCAACATCCTAAAGTTCTTCACACGTGGTCAGAGAGGACACTGTGGGTTGAACTGGTGAGAAATGTCAGATCTGTTACACACTTATTAGTATTCTAAGTGGAAAAAAAAGATGGTGGTTGTGTGGAGATCTGTTACCATCTCATGGCTGCCTGCCTTAGCTTGCTGTAGGCATATTGTGTGGAATAAAGCATGCAGCCTTCTTACTGGTGATATGTAGCTTAGTAGATAAAGGGGGAGAAGTAATTAGCCTGCTAAGAGGGGAAGTTAATATGAAGAGCTGTTGGCAAAACTATATGGATTATTTTGTGTGTGATGGTTTGTTTTGTTCTTAAAATTACCTCATTCTATGTGATTGAAGCGTATTGCCTAATAATATTTCCAGGGATTACTGTAAAGAAGGTTCACGTGTAATTCCTCAAGTAGTTTATTAATTTATTTATTGTTTTCAAAAAGTAAATGCAGAGAGAGGCTGTTTGTCAAGACAGTCCTCTAGGACTTCTCTTGCCTTTTGAGCTCTCAGGGTAATGGCTAATGTTTAGATTCCTTTGGTCAGTTCCTAGGAGGAATATCCTTTGATAACACCAAGCCAGTGTGGTCTGTTTTCTTTAAATGAATGTATACGATCTTCCTATATTCTGGCTTGCATCTCTGTCTCCTTATTAAGGCTCATCTCATTAAATGTGTGGTTACAATTTATCTTTGCTGGACCCTTCACAAAAATGGATATGATTTCTTCAGACTTACATGTGTTCTCAGCTAGCTGCTTCTTTTTCTTATCTATAAACCAAAAATCCTTTTACTTTCTGCAGGTCCAAAGATGATCCTCTGAACAGACCATGGGAAATAAATGAGCAGATAGAAGTACCAGTTTGTGGTACTGCAGTGATGCAGAATATTAAAGGAGGGGGAGGAGTATTTTCTTATTTCTAGGAAAATGTATGACAGGTGCTTTCATTTTCTTGACAGGCAGTTCCTTAGTTACTGTGGAGTCAGTCACAGAATGATCCTGAGTATTGGCTCTTTAGCTGGGGGGGGAAACATCAGGCAGAGCAGACACATTTTTATACATTTAAGTAAGACAGATAAATGCCAAGAATACTATAATGTTAGGGCAGAGAGTATGAGTAAGAGGAGATGGGCTCTTTCTTTAAGAATCAGCAGCAAAGTAAGGTTCATGGTTAGGTGCAGTCTGAGTAGAGATCCCTTCCAGGCCACAGGAAGGTTCCATACCTCTTGGTTTTCAACCTCCTCTTTACCAGAGCTTTTGCAACCAATGTGATCACTTAAACTCAGGTTTGAGGTAGTCTGTGGGAAACTCAAGGAGATTTACGGCTTAGATGCATCATGTATGCTCCAGCTTTATGTACCATAGGCAGCTACCCACAAAGCAGTCTAGGTGTTCAAGAAGTGGGATCAAAATTACCCTTACTATTATTTTTAGTAATAGGAGCTACATCCAGTTCCTTCTTTTAATGCCATTAACCACTGTTTTCTTTAATGTCATCAAAGTTTTCCACTGGTGCACTGTGTAATTTGCTTTTTCACACATGCAGTCAACAGGCAGCTCATCTGTCTCCAAAGCTGTACCTTAGTTCATTTATAATGCTGTGTTAGTACAGTCCTTAGGATAACAAATGATAAAATATAAGAGTTTGAGTAAAAACCCGTATGTATAGAAGAGTCTCTGGAATTTTTGATACAGTGTATTTGGTTTACAGGGCTAGGGTGTGGGTTTTGGTTTGGGTTTGGTTTTGGGGTTGTTTTTATGGAGCGGGTGGGTGGTGTGTAACAGGAATGACTTATGTGAGAACATACCAGAAACTTCCTGTATGTCCCATAAAGCCAATGCCAGCCTGCTCCAAAATGGACCAGCTCCAAACCAAGCCCATTGGTGACAGTGGTAGTGCCTTTGGGATAACATAGTTAAGAAAGGGTAAAGACAGCAGGCTAGAGAGAGGACTGAGAATACGTCAGAGGAATAACTCTGGAGACACCAAGGTCAGTGAAAAAGGAGGTGTTCCAGGTGCTGGAGCAGACATTCCCCTGCAGTCCCTGGAGAAGGCCGTGGTAAGGCAGGCTACCTCTCTGCAATCTATGGAGATTAATGGTGGAGTAGATAACTACCTGCAGCCCATAGAGGACCCCACACAGGAGCAGATGGATGTATCCAAAGGAGGCTGTGACCTTGTGGGAAGCCCATGCTGGAGCAGGCTTCTGGCAGGGCCTGAGGAGTCTATGCTGTTCAGTCTGGTCCTGCATCCTGTGGAAAGGACACACACTGGAGCAATTAATGAAGAGCTGCAGCCTGTGGGAAGGACTGGTGTTGAATTTTATGGATGACTGTTTCCTGTGGAAGGGACTTCATGCTGGAACAAAGGAAGAGTGTGAAGAGGGAGGAGCAGAGAAGATCATGTGATGAATTGATCCTTATTTCCAATTCTTCTGTGCCATTTGGGCAGAGTACGTAGAGAATTCAGGAGTGAAGTTGAGAAGGGGGGGGAAGTATTTTGCTATTTGTTGGGGTTTTTTGCTACATACCTTGATCTGTCACTGCTTTTATGTCACTCAATAACAGGTAATGGCACACAGAAAGGTTAATCCATACTTCTTGATCTTGGTTGGATGATGTATCAAACTTACTAAAGAATTTAAGTGTTCAGTGTGAAAATTCATACCTGTGCAAAGACCCATTGTTCCTCTCCAGCAGCGTGGCCACTTCTGGGTGTCTTTCCAGCATCTTTTGCAATAGTTACTGAAACTAGTGAAACAGGCAGGTTTCCTGGAGCTATATTTTGTTTCCAAGTGTTTATTTTCATTGTTACCAGAGTGTTCTGGTTTCAGCAGGGGTAGAGTTAATTTTCTTTCTAACAGCCGGTTAGTGCTGAGGTTTGGATTTAGGGTGAGAACAATGTTGATAACACACTGAGGCTTTTAGATGCTGCCAAACAGTCAAGGACTTTACAGCTTCTCCTACTGGCCTGCCAAAGAGAAAGCAGGAGTTGCCCAAAAGGTTGGGAGGGGACACAGACAGGACAACTGATCCATGCTGACCAAAGGGATATTCCATAACCTGTGATGTCATTCTGTGTTTATAACTGGGGGTTGGCTGGGAGGCAGGGCAGCTCAGAAACCAGCTGTGTATTACCTTCAGGTGGTGAGAAATTGTGCTGTGCATCACTTGTTTTGTATAATCATTGTTGTCATCATTATATTTATTTTACCTTTTCTGTCCTACCAAACTGTCTTCATCTCAACCCATGAGTTTAACTTTCTTTCCATGTTCAATTCTCTCCCCTGTCCCACTGGGAGGGGAGGAGTGAACGAACAGCTGTGTGGTTGTTTTAGCTGCCAGGTGAGTTAAACCACAACACAGATGAAGTCTAGGGAATTCTATTGACAGGTGAACCTGATCTCACTGAGCATTCTGCACAGCCTAAAAAAGAAGCATAAACAAATGCAAAACAACACTAATTTCCCTTCTTTTGTCCTTCTCATAGAAATAATCCCAGTAAGTAGTTGAAGTTGAACCTGTGAAGCTACTTAGGTACTGTGTAGGGATAAACTCCTCACCCCACAAGATTTTCTTAATCATGTCTTTAATCCATGTTAAAAACCCCCAAAATTACTATCTTATATTAAATGTTTTTTAGTTAACTAACACTTATTGTACTAGATCTCCTGTTATTTCTATATGCTTCATAGAACCTTGCTAAGACCATAAGAGTCTTCAAAGAATTGCAGCCATGTGTTCCCCAGACCACACACATTGTAGGGAAAGCACCTGGTTTTGGGGATTGCATTTTCTATTTTTGACATGTCTTGACAGCCTTGTTGTGAAGACCCTGATTGATCTGTGTGTCCTTTACAATGCAAAGGAAAATTGATAAATATCCTGTATTTTAGGATATCTATTTTCTGACATTTTTAAAGGATGCTTTTAAGTGTTTCTCTGGAAAAAAATGCACATTGGTATTGTGTGTGTGTGTGTGTGTGTGTGAAATACAGCTTTTGATATTTTTCAAGTAGAAAGGTGTTAGGTTGTGGAAATTCCTTTAAAATTGTCCTGGAAAATTTCATTCCTATACAGTGGTAAAATTTCAATTCCTCTTTCCTTTACCATTCTTGGGATTATTCAGTGTGTAAAAAAAAAAAAAAACCACAAAAAACAACCCAAAAAAACCCAAACCAAAAAACCAAAACTACCTGATGAACATCTGAAGAATCTAGGTTGTGCTACTGCCAAGGCAATAACAGATGCTGTTGCAGCAGCTGAAACTGCAAGCACAGTGGCTGCTTCTGTGCTCAAAATTCTGATGTGTCACTGTAGTGGAGCTTGGAGACAGTGGTTTCTGCTGTTACCTTTTGTACAGAGTACTATCAAGTTCAGTGGTTGTTTTCTTTAAGATTCAAGCAAACAGGGGGTTAATCTTAAGAATTTATTTTTTCTGTTGTGATTTTTTCAGCACTCAAGGTCTAGAATGAAACATCAATTTGAATGGTCATAGGCCATTTTTCCCATTGTTAATCTTGACTCATTTAGAGTCCAGAGTAGAAAAATCAAGGGGCTGAAACCTGGTTGTGTGAGAAACAGTAGTATTACTTTTTAAGTATTTCCCTGTTCAGTAACAACCTCCTAATGTAGTCCCTTGTATGTAACTTGATGTGGTTTATTATGTGTCCCTTCTTATTCATCTGTTTGCTAAGATGACTGATTCTAGTTGTAGAACCAGAGAATGGTTTGGGTTGGAAGGGACCTTTAAAATCAGGTAGTTCAAGTTGCCCTGACAAGGACATCTACTAGACAGTATTACTTAAAGCCCAATCCAACCTGGCCTTGAACAATTCCAGGGAAAGGGCATCCACAACTTCTCTGGGTAACATGTTCCACTGCCTCACAAACCTAATAATAAAAAATTTCCTCCTTATATAAACCTATCCTCTATAAATTTAAAATGTTTAGCTCTTGTCCTTCACAACAGGTTCTGTCTGTTGTAAAACATCTCCATCTTTTCTAAGTTCCCTTTCAGTATTTTAAGGTATAAGTAAGGTCACCACAGATACTTTTTTTTCTCCATGCTAAACAACCCCACCTTGCTGACCCTTTCTTCATATTAACGGTGTTCCACCACTCCAGATACTTATGTGGCTGTCCTTTCAACATGATCTAATAGACCCAGGTCTCATACTGGGGACCAAAGCTCTGTAAGTTCTGAAGCTGGGAAAAATTCTTCACTTATAGGGTGACAGAATACTAAAAGAGGTTGCCAAGAGAGGATGTGGAATCTCCTTCTCTGGACACACTCGAAACCTGCCTGGACACAATCCTATTCAACCTGCTTTGGGTGATCCTGCTTCAGCAAGGCAGGGGGTGGACTAGATATATCCAGAGGTCACTTCAGATCCCTAGCACTGCTTCTGTGATTCTGAATACAGTCCTCACGGTAGGATCTCACGGGAGTGGCACAGAAGGAATGACTCTTGTCTCTGCACTAGCCAGGCTTTCTTTTACAGAGCTTGGCATATGTGTGACTTTATGGTGCACAAGGACACATGGCCAATACTAATTCTGGTGACTGTGGTAACCCAAGGGGAAGGCCTCAGGAAAGGCCATGAACTACATGAAGATCAGTCTGGCTAGCTACTCAGGCCTGTGAAGGTGTCTCTGCAAAATTTCCTTCCAGTGTGTAAACTGTAGCTTGTTATTTTCACAGTTTCTCCCCAGTTGGGAGTTATAGTTCCTACTAGATGCTATGCTGAGGCACATGGAGAACAGGGAGGTGATTTGAGACAGCCACCATGGCTTTACTAGGGGCAAGTCGTGTCTGACCAATTTAGTGACTTTCAATAGTGGAGTAATTGCACCAGTAGACAAGAGAAGAGTTGCAGATGTCGTTTATCTGGATTTCTGCAAGGCCTTTGACAGGGTCCCCCACAACATCCCTCTAAGTTGGAGAGATATGGATTTGATGGGTGGATTGTTCAGTTGCCTGCATGGTCGCATCCAGAGGGTGGTGGTCAATGGCTCCAAGTCCAGATAGAACACTGTGACAAGTGGTGTTTCTCAGGGGTCTGTGCTGGGACTGGTGCTATCTAGTATCTTTATTAATGATATTGACAGTGGGATTGAGTGCACCCTCAGCAAGTTTGCTGATGACACTAAGTTGGGTGATGCAGTTAACATGCCAGATGGATGGGTTGCCATCCAGATGGAGAAGTGGGCCCAGGTGAACCTCATAAGGTTCAACAAAGCCAAGTGCAGGGTCCTGCACCTTTGTTGGGGCAATCCCCATTATCCATACATGTCAGAAGATGATGTGCTGGAAAGCAGCTTGGAGGAAAAGGACTTGGGATGAGAAGCTGGACATAAGCCACTAATGTGCATCTGCAGTGCAGAAATCCAACTGCATCTTGAGCTGCATCAAAAGAAGTGTGGCCAGCAGATCAAGAGAGGTGAGTCTGCCCCTCTACTCTGCTCTGGTGAGACCTCACCTGGAGTATTATGTCCAGCTTTAGAGAGCCCTCAACACAAGAAGGACATGGACCTGTTGCAGCACATCCAGAGTAGGGTCACAAAAATTATAAGAGGGCTGGAGCACCTCTCCTGTGAAGACAGGCTGAGAGCTGGGGTTATGGTTTTAAACTAGAAAAGGAGGGATTTAGGTGGATAATAGGAAAAAAATATTCTTCAATATGAGGGTAGTAGATCACTGGAACTGGTTGCCCAGAGAGGTGGTGGAGGCCCCATCCCTGGAGATATTCAAGGTCAGGCTTGATGGGTTCTGAGACCTGATCTAGTGAAGATGTCCCTGCTTACTGCAGGAGGGTTGGACTAGATGACCTGTAAAGGTCCCTTCCAACCTAACACATTCTATGATTATGAACCGCACAAAGTCATGTCATAACTCCCTGAGTGGGATTGGGAACAGAATTTGAGGGTAAAAAAAGTGAGAAAACTCACAGGTTGAGATACAGACAGTACTTAAAAGTGTGGGCAGGAGAAAAGTGTATTTTCTTTGTAACCAACTTGTATTTTACTTGGAGAGGGAAAGAAAGGAGAGAGACTCAGAGAAAGCTATCACCACCCATCGATCCAGTGGTGTCCCGTTTGTCCTCTTGATTGTTAGAGTCTTGGTGGTGGGTGTCCTCCTGTCTCACTTCTGGTGGCACCATTTTTCCTATTTCCAAGAAGATTCATGCATGTGGTATCGTGAGACGGTAGGCGCAGGCTCAGTGTGTCTCTGGGTTTGTGGGTTGCATCATACATGGTTCTCCTCAAGGGCAATGACCTAGCATCCTACGCTTGCCTAGTTAGTTGTTGACAGGCATTAAAAATTGCTCAGTCTCACTTCCACAGGGCTGGAAACTGGTGTTTTGTTCTTGCTGGTGATCTCCTCCATAACAAGAAATATTGAAAGTCGTCCATGCATCTACATGTCTGCCACGCCTAAGTAACCAAATTTCTGTTTAAACTCTACTCTTTGGATCTCTTAACAGATCTGTGGCCTTGGAAACTAGAAATTTCTAGGCTTCAGAGGCTTTCCTGATGATAATTGTCCCTCATTTAAAAAGCAGTTATCAGATTATTGATGCTGATGCTTAAAAGACCCAGAAAGTAAGGCCCACCTAGAACAGCCCAGAATGTAAATGCAAAGGAGGTCATGGAAACAGACATTTTCCTGATGGAGCATCCTGCTTCAAGCCAGAAACTATGAGGGGATACAGGCATGCAGACACAGCCACCAAAGTGCCAAAGAATAGAGGACAAAAACTTCTTAACTGGGTTTATTTATCATTGTACTATAAATGTGCAGAGGCTGAGCTGCTGGTAGGGATCTGGCTGGGTGCTCCTGTGACGCTGCCAGTGCCATCTTGCATGAACGAGCCTCGGTGGCTGGGGTGCTGCCAGGTGAACCCTGGGGCAGGTGAACCCAGTGCCGTGGGTGGATCCACCACCATGCTGCTCTCTGTGGGGTTGTCACGCCTGGGCAGCAGGCCATACCATGTCAGATAGGTGTGCCAGGGCCCCATGCTGTTCCTTTGTGTGCCCACAGCTGTGCAACAGCCGACATCAGTTGCACGAGTGCAGGTAGTGGCTCTCCTGGCACAAGGGGTGGTGTCCCCCCTGCACTGCTTCCCCCTCTTACGGCTCATGGGAGGTGCATTCCTCCTCTGTCTTTGCGGGAACCATCTCTTGTGCTCTTGGATGCAGCTGCTGCCCTGCAGGCACAAACACTTGGGATCTGGTGGGCTTATGACCAGGTGTTGCATGGCATCGATCCCAGGAGCCAGGAGGTTGGTTGAGCTTGTGGCACAAGGGGTGGCGCTTTGATTCCTCGTGGGCTGCTGCCTCTGATGCAGTGTCGTCAGCCTTGGAGGCAAGCTCTTGCACCGTGGTTCTGGGAGAGGTAACCCCATTTACTCTTTAACTCTTTGAGCCCGACCTGTCAGCCAATTGCTCGCCTAACGTGACATGGTTCTCTAGCTGTATGCTGGACATCTTCTCCAGAAGGATACTGTGAGAGCCAATAGCAAAAGTTTTGATAAAATCCAAAACACCCCCCACATCTGCTGGCTTCCCTTGGTCCACTACGTGGAGGAGATTGTCATAAAGGGAAATGAAATATACGGTTTTTTTGTAGAAGCTACTATTCATTCAGAAATTGTTTTATCTGAAAAATTCAAATGCTTAGGTTTACTCTTGGTAAATATATACTGTAGAACTTTTTTTCCTTGTCTTGCTTTTGTTTTGCCTTTTCACTTCTTCCCCAGAACTGGTAGTTCCCTGAGTCCCTGCTAGATGGCATGGCAAGCCACCACAATAATAATAATATGATGAACGAGCACGTTTTGCACAGTAGCCAAGTCAACTGCTCAGCCAACATTATTCCCTTCCTTTTTTCTTTTTTTTTTTTCATATTTTCCATCATGTTTTCTTACTTATATATGGGAGATCACAGCCAGGCTTTTAGTTTCTTAGTTATTAAAGCAATGATAAGCAGAGGTTAAGTTCGTCTTTCTCCTGTATGGATGAAAGGAGATGAAATCAATACTGCTTGTAGCTGTATTTCAGAAAGCACATTTGAGTCCTAATAGATGTTCTTTCTCACTGCTTTTTCTATGTTTCCTGCTATAGAAACACTATGATCTGAGCTGTAGCAGTGTAACATTCCCTTCCTCATGCTCAGCTGCAGGTGAGACTTTGTCCTTGGTCCCATAAAATGAATGTACAGTGTTCTGGCTGCACATCTCTGGTGTCACAAAGACCATGCTGGGATGAGGGCATGATGTTTGAATGCTGGTATTAACAACGCAAAAATTCAGTGTTGCTTTTCAGTATTTTTTTCCCTCTAAGTATGTTAAAGCCTGATTCTCCTGCCACTTCTGTTAGAGTGAAATTAAGAGTAATTCCAAATGGCTGTTAGCAAAAGCCCAACTGTAGTGCAGAAGATTTACATGGGACCTTTTTAAAAATACAGTTTTGAATTAAATTTATAAAGCAATGTTTTAATTACTGTTGCCTTACATAGTAATTACTTTTAAAACAAACGACAGGTGCAATAGGGAAGGACCAAAGATAGATGATATGGGTATGGATTGGCTATGGGCAGGTTAACTGTAGTAGAATTCAATCAATATTTGCAAGTGCAGATTTACAGAAATGGATAAGGGTGCAATAGTCCCATCTCCAGCTCCTTGAGGAGCCTGGGTATCCACAGCACTGCAGTTTGGGGGTTGGACCCGATGATCTCTCGAGGTCCCTTCCAACCCCTACGTCCCTTCCAACCCCTACGATTCTGTGATTCTCCTGGGCGTCTTGGTCACAGGAGGCAGATGAAGGTCAGTGAAGGGGATCTGTAACTCCATGCAGCAGCTGGTGAGTGGGAGCCTTGCCCTGACTAGCGTATGATGGGGCAAGAAGGATCGTGCCCTCAGTATGTGATCAGCTGTGCAAGCTCATCTTCTGTCCTTCGCCTCTCCCAGTCATGTGGAGACTGCAATGACCCCTGCTGCAGCTTGACTGGGCATAGTGCTCAAACACTAAAGAGAAAGGCTACAATATTAAAGAGACTAATGTATAAAAAAGTCATGTGAAGAAATTCCATGCTGTCTTTTGACCAGAGTGTAACAGAAAAAGCTTTACTACACTATAGTTAGCAATTCTGTGCACACAGAAGGTGCACAGAACCAGTGAGTCTATTATAAATAGTGCTGAGTGTATTTGCTCTAATCTCATTTGTTTTCCTAAAGAAAAGGTAAGTGTTAACAGACTTTAACTTGTGATAAACGAATTCTCTTGCGCTGCGTTTCAGGAAGAATCTAGCTACAGAAAACTCGGGGGAAACACCTACTTAGTGTAGTAAAAACAGTCTATTTAAAGCCTGCACAAGTAATTTCAGCAGTGTTAGTGCTGAAAGTATTACAGAGAATGTGAGTAATGGGTATGAAAATATGGTATTGCATTGTAGAAAATGCCCTGGAGAGGCAATATGTGATTATAGAATCTGAAGGATCTTTTGTGTGAGTCTTAATGTGAAATCTTTATGTTGTTTGAGTCAGTGGCAAGGGCTGTGTAATGACACCTGAAGGGAGAGGAGCACTGAGACAGTATATTGATTATTGATATTGTCTTTCATTAGAAAACTATTTGAAGCAATGTATACCTCCATGGGTAATCCTGTAGATGACAAGGGCTAGATGTGTGAAGAGACTTAAGCATCCATGCATTCCTTTTGGTGCATAACTTTAGTCTGAAGGAACTAGCAAGACCCTTAAAATTGTAGTTCAGTGGCTAATGGGATGCATGAATGAATACCCACAAACAACCTGGTCAGGTTCCTTCTTCATCATGACTTCAGTCAAATTCCTGTCAGATTCAGTCTCCCTCAGCTTAGCCAAAGGAAGAGTCTTCAAGGGCTACCTTGCAGTGAATATGGCTATTCTCCATGCACCTCTTCTCAGACTCATTATTACATGTAATTCAGAGGAAAGACTTGAACCCAGCTCTTTGCCTGTGCCAGAAGGAATTCTGCAACCTCTTGGCTGTCAGATATTCAGCAGGGAGGGGAAGAGGGAGGGGAGCTGTCTCCTGTTAAAATTCTTCCAGTATATACAAATAATGACAATTCATTATAGCAGAGACAGAGATTGATGACATAGGCATGTAATTAGGCCTATCACCTGGGAAGTGGGAGAGTCAGGTTCTGGTCCATGCTCCAATGAATATTTAATTATTAACATGAGATGGAACAGCTCTGTCAAGCCTGGGAAGGCTGCACCTGCAATTCTTCAATGGTTTTCTGCTGCAGGCGGTCTCCTGGACAGTAGAACTGGATTGAGCTCCTTGTTTTCAAATTAATAGGTATCTCAGAACAGAACTTTCCCCTCCTAACCAAGAGCACTCACACTGAAAAATCTTATAAAATGGTAAAGTTTTGAGTAACTTTTTTTTTGTGAGAGATCATGTGTTTTAGGCATTTAATTTGAAATGAGATGGAAAATTTTAGCAAATCCTGACACCTCCAGGAGGGATTCCCATCGTATTCCACCAGGTGAGGTATGAGAACCCAGCCTGTGCATCCCATAACTTCTGTGAACTCCTAAAGAGAAAGAAAAGAAGCAGAAGAATCTTTTTTCCCCAGTCTTTTCCCAGCTGAATAACTGGAAAATCACTATCTTGGGGTACAAGATTGTGATGCTAGTAGCTACTGCCCCAGGTACTCCACGGAGGTCAAGCTAATTTATACTCAAGGAGGCTGGGAAGATTCAGTTGTCTGAACTGGAGGGTCAGGTGGTCACTTTTGGTATTGGCTCTGACATTTTAAGCCTTCCTGGTGTCCACTTGCTGTTTTGCAAGGGAATGGATCTCCTTGAAGTCCTACCTCAGACCTACCAGCTCTGCACAGATGTTGTGGCTGCCCTGGGGCATCTCAGATGGCACGAGGTGACAACGTTTAGGCAACTGAATCCCACCCATCATCAAAGCAGTGCAATTCCTCTTGTCGTTTTGCTTTACCAGCAAGACCAGTGACTACAAATGTGATAATCTATCTCAATCTACAAGTTGTTGCAGAGGAAGGAGCAAAAAATAAATCAATCTCAAAACCCTTGTCATCGCGTAGCTGCTCCGGTACCACTTTTTCACTGATACAAAGCATTACCCTTTCCTTTTTATTGCTCAGAAAGAAACTTCACAGTCTCCACTACAACTTTTAAGATGTGTTTTGTAAAGAGTGACTGCATTTTAATAGGTGTGCATTAGAAATACATAATTTTCTTTGTTAGTATTTTCCTTACTGGTTTTATCAATGTTTTTGGAATTAATTTTAGAAGCTTATGCTGTACTAAAAAAGAAAAATGACAAATTCAGTTCTAAGGGATTAAAAAAAAAACCCTTCCTGTTGGAAAGATAGTAAGAATGAGACAAGGAAGGTCAGAGTGGGGAAAGATACAGATTGGGAACACTGTGCAAGATGTGTGAATACAGTGTGTACCAATAACAAGCAGTTTCAGTTCTGAAGACTTAAAGACATGCAGCTTTGCATCTTGTGTCATTCTGATTTTCAATTCATCTTGATTGGCTTATATTTAAAATGCTTTTTTCCCTTAACATAAGGAGATTTGGTAAGATTTGTGATTTCACTGGATTTCATGGTCTAGGATTCTTGAACTTGAGTGACATACACCTGACCATGAATTACAATTTATTAAAAGAAAATCCTTTTAAATATAAGCACTTCCTCCTTCCTGCTTGCATTAATAATGCTTGCTGAGAACCAGAAAAAAACCCAAAAAACCACAGGTCACACTGATACAAAAAGGCAAAACTGATTGGACCTTTTTGTGAACAATGTTCTACAAAGTGCTCTATTTTACACATAGTTTCTCTTCAGTGTGAACATGGGTTTAACATTGATTTTTTTAAGAAGTTGTGTGGAGCTACTTGTTACCAGTCATTCCTCTTGGAAATGCCACCCAAGACCTGGGACTTGTGTGCCAGACCTCTTTTGACTGTTCGTTGGCCGATGAGCTAGGTCCTGTCTGAGGCTATTGCTGAACACAAACCTTGCTCCTCCTCCTCTGGATCATTTTCAACACTTCTGTGGCAATTTGTATTCCAAAATGCTTCATAGTGTGTCATCTATTTTCACAGTAGAAGGTGGCCAATTCTGCACACAGGCTGGCAGTGAGCTTACACTCAAGTGCTTACCTAGTGTTGGTACATCTCTGACAGCTCAAGCCTTGACTACTTTCACACTCTTGCCAGGTTCAGAGACTGGCTTTCTTTTCCAAACAGTCATGTGTGCATCATGTACCTAGAGAACTCCACAGTAGTGAACTAATGGAAAAAGAATATTCATTAAAATCTTGAAAAAAACCATTTTCTGGTACAGAATTTTACTGCCAGCAGAGAACCCATGCACAAGACAGAAGGCTTTGAAAGGTCATTGACTGGTTGGCAAGGTAGTTGTGGTGGAATTTAGATGACTGCTGGCCACTCCTGGGGTCAGTAGAGTAAGAGTTTGGTGGGAGGTGGTAGCTACATATCTTGCTTTAACCCTGGTCAGTAACAAAGCACCACGCAGCCACTAGCTCACCCCAGCCCTCAAAGAGATGGTGAGAATAATGGAAAAAAAACCTCATGGGTTGACATAAAGACAGTTTTAATGGATAAAAAAAGGAAGAGAATTATAATCTTAATAACAGTACCAACAACAACAATAATAATATTGTTTATTTTATATATAAACAAGTGATGCACAATTGCCCACCACATGTGGAAAGGGAAAAAAAATTCCCAGTCTGTTTCCAAGCAGTGATTCTGCCTCCAGGATAGCTTCTCCAGTTATATACAAAGCATGACACTGTATGGCAGGGAATATCCCTGCCTGGGACATCTGTCCTGGCAGAGCTTTCCCAGATTTCTGTACACCTAGCAGGGCTGGACAGTATCCACCCCTCATTCCATACCATCTACAACATGCTGAGGTATCATACTTGTCAATACAATCCAATTAATCACCATCACTTTTCCTGTCGTTTCATATGTACACACAAATATTACTCCCTTAGTCTCCAGGCACTGCCTCTAAAACGTCTGTTGGGTTCATTTGGTCCAGGACTTTTGGGGTCCATCTGTCATAACAGTCTCTCGGGGCCAGGGAGATGGTGTGTGTGCTGTTGGATTGTTGCATGCTGCATCTGGGGCTTTTAGCTGAAGTATCTGGAGCAGTCCATGCTCACAGTCTGGGAGTTGAGGATGTCAACCTCCAGGAGGTTGCTAGACGCTCATTGTTGAAGCCAGTTCTGGTTTCATCACCTCTGCACCTTACTTGATGTCATCAAAGTTCATTCTTCATTCATCTGGGCGATTCTTACTGTAATGTTGTTGCTATGGCATACAGCAAACATGGTGGTGATGACATGCAATATTATGTAGCAATTAACACCACACAATTTAAATCATTGTCTGTTTTCACCCAAAGTCAAATCTTCTTGAGGTATGCATTGGTCATCCCCACCTATCTGCATTACCCACCAAGTACACCCAGATCCTTGAGCAAAAGTAATCCCACAAATGGGTTTGCCTTTGCCTGAGGTGGGAGTAATTTTTGACAAATGGGTTTGTGTGGTGCATGTGGGTTCGAATCTCATCCTTGTTACTCTCTTCTACTAAATATGAATCAGAAGCTCTTCCTGTAAAAGAAGAAGTAATGTCAGTCTTCCTACTATGGGGAACTGCCCAATGGAGACTGGAGCAGCATTTTCCTGGAAGAATCCCCTTTTGTGATTGCTTTTCCTTGCAGCTCACATACTCATGCCTCTAGAGTCAAGGTACATTTTCCATCCCACTTCCTTATGTCATCTCCATGGTCATGCAGGTAAAAGGCACTACATGGTGCCTTACAGTGTCTACCCTCTATATCCTCTCTCTTGAGTAGACAGATACTCCTCATAGCTGAGACACTGGTCGATACTAGCAGGGAACTGGACTTCTTTGAGTCCCCCGACCTCCCGGGACAGTTTCTCAAAGAGGGTTTCTGATTTATTGGACATTCTCAAAAACTGTTGTAATTCACCTGGACAAGAAGGGGGAGGTGAAGAAGGGTGTTTCTCTCACATATTTGCTCTCTGAGGAAAAAAAGTTAAAAGTGTAATTATTAATAGCTTCTGACAGATGGCTCCCAAAGTACGGAGATGAAACTGTTGCTGTTGCTCCACTGCCACTGAATACAAATACAAAACTATTGTGACTATCAATGATTTTATCATACCATAAGTCAGTAGCACACCATAGAGCAGACTGATAACCTTAATCCAGTGCCCAGAGGTGACAAACCCCACATAAACACTGATAACTAGTATCGATGGCAAGTAAGGTGTTACATAGAACAACTCTGTAACCAAATAAAACCATACTGTGACCAGTGACATTAAACTAAAGTAATAAATGCTTATAATAACTTTGTCTTAACATGCTCTGGTCAGATTTGTTGTTATCTCAACCCCTTGTGCTCCATGTTGGGCACCAAAAAGAACTGTGGTGGCTTAATCCCAGCTGGTAACCAAGCACCACGCAGCCACTCACTCACCCCTGCCCTCCCCAGGGGGATGGGAAGAAGAATGCAAAAAAACAAACTTATGGGTTGAGATAAAGACAGTTTAATGAGTTAACAAACGAAGAGAATAATATAATGATGACAATAACTATATATAAATTATAATTGTAGTAGTTATATATTGCTATATAGTATATAATATGGATATAGATAGATTGTGTGATATATGTTGTTACTAGTATATATATATATATATATATATTTTAAACCAAGTGATGCACAAATGCAATTGCTCACCACATGCAGAAGGGACAAATTCCCTGATGCCCAGTGTGTTTCTGAGCAGTGCATCTGCCTCCTGGCTAGCCTCCACAGTTACACTTGGAGCATGATGACCTATGCAGGGAATATCCCTTTGGCCAGCCTGGGCCAGCTATCCTGGCTGTGCTCCCCCAGCCTCTTGTGCACCTGGCAGGGATGGGAAGCTGAAAAGTCCTTCACGTAGTGCAGACATAACTACCTAGCAACAACTACAAACATCGGTGTGTTATCAACTTGGGTCTCATATTAAATCCAATACACAGCACTATGCCAGATACTGAAAGAAATTTAACTCTTTCTCAGTTAAAACCAGAGCACTGCATCATGGCAGGTTTTTGGCATTAGAAGAGTAGATGGGCAATTTGATTGGAAGTGAACTACCTACCAGCCTTGGAGCTACTCAGGTAATGGTACAAAAAGAACATTCTCCCACACAGAAACCAAACCAAAATCCAAAGAAAAAGAAGAGCAGTACTCTGAGTTTTGGATGAGTCTGTGGGTGGCACATGCCAACAGTGCAAGTCCCAGTAAGCTATGGGATCACTTCATGGTAGTGATCATCACTACCATGTCAGTTGCTGGGGAGAAGGGCTCTGAAGCGGACTCTGTGAAAATTTACCTTAGCAAGGATGAACTAGTGATGATGGGCGCTAGATCAAGAGCTTTTTCTGCCTTCTGAGAAGAATGTCAGCCACACTAGGGTGTCCTCTGACACCATCACTGAAATGAAGAAGCATTGCTGATCTGACTCTTGGAATCAGCTGCTATCTTCACTGAAATTCTCTCTTCCAGCAGCTAGGATAAAATGTTCTGACTCTGCATGGGCAATGTTAGAAATCTTAAAAGATTGGTAGAAATTATTATTACTGAAAAAGACTTTCATAATGGGAAGCATTTTGCATCTTAAACAAACTCAAGGTTCCTCTTCTGCATATTTAATTAACAGTGATAACATAAAACAAATCAGCTATAGACTGTGAAACTAAAATGCTGTAGAGGGCCCTAAATCCTCATACAAATCTGAAAGTTCTCTTATGATTGTAGAGTGTTTAGTAAGGGAATAAAGGCCCAGGGAAGTGGTAGATTCTGGGGCCAGTGTGAAGATGGGTTTTCTTTCTGGGGGCAACAAGATAAAAACTGATTGTTTTTTTTTCTTAAAATAAATTATACTCTCTAAACAGGGATTGGGTACATAAGGAAAGATAATTCTTTAGGCTAATAATTACTCCTTTTATGAATTTGGGGAACCATTCAACAGAGACTTAGTAGGAAAGAATATATTCAGAGTATCTTTTCTGCTTGCTCCTCCCTTTTTAAATGTAATCAGAAATGTTGCAGTGCTTGGCAATCTCTTCCACTAGTGATAACAAGTCAGTATTTAGGTTTCAGAATACAGTCATGAACTAGAAAAGGAAGGAGTAAAAGAGAGCCTGGGTGCAAGGCTTTTGCGTTTGTCTTCTGGATTTGTACATTGAAACCTCTCTGTGCAATTGTTCCTCTTTAGTGTAAATAACAGTAAAGAAAATAATGCAGCTTCAAGAGCCAAACTTTAGTCAAATATCATTTTATATAAGCAGGGAATATTTTTTCTTCATTTTCTTTGAAGAATTTGTATATTTTTCTGTACAGTAAATAAGCCAGTCTACATATTTTTAAACCATTTATAACCTTTCTAATATCCCATTACTCTGTTAACTATTGTTAATTATTACTTTTCACTCTTAAGGATTCATGCTATTTAAGTATTTATACAGAATTAATATGTGTCACTTTGACTGTTACTTAAAGTAAGTAACTTTTTTTAAAAATCTTGTCTTACAAAAATCCTTTCAGCTTCTTAATTTTCATTCTTGCTCTTCTCTGGACTCCCAACAAAACTGTGAGTATATTTTTCTTCAGAGGTAGGATTCTAGCCTGAGGATTGTCTTCTTTGGAGTCAAGAAAAAAAGAAAAAAACAAATAATCCAGTGCCAGTATGGAGAAAACAGGTCTGCAAACCACTGGGGTTTTTTGTATCTCAGAGAATTACTCTCAACAGGTAATAAAAACATACAAGTGCAATAGTTTCTCTGAGATATTTTCTCCCACATAGTTTAATTTATAAAAGAACTAGATCACCACTCAAAAGCAATTGTTTATGTATTCATCTTTTCTATAATTTGTGTCATTTTTATGAGGTGTTTTGTTATTTTACCTCTATACAGAAAATAAGAAATTTTTTTTAATCACTTCCAGACTGAAAAATACTTTGCTTTACTTAGGTTGAAGGTCTTCTGGTTTGTCACTGGAAGGCCCCTTTACTTGCTGATTTCTACTCATTAAAGTGGTAGTTTATCCACCTTCAAATGTCTCTGCTCTGTGTCACAGACACTTATTTGTTCTCCAGCCATCAAAGTGTATTAAAATTAACAGCAGTCATCACATGAGTGGAGGGTAGCTGCTCTCAGACACACAGATAGTTATATACTCACAGCAGGAAACTTGCAATCAAATTCTAACAAAAGGTCACATTTGCAATAAGTAAAGGAAAATGTAGGTAATTGGTTATAGAATCAGTTAATATCTTTGCAGGCCTTGAAAGGCACTCTGACGGACCTGAAACCTTTTTGTTCAAGTAATTAAAACTGAGGTATTGTTACAGTATTAAAAAAGCTCTGGAAATTCTTTGTGCGCTATAAAATAGTGTCACTACAGCGGCAAACAAATTCAAGTGGGAAAATAGCTGTTTGTTTGAAAAGGCAAAAGCAGCAGTTTCTGGCTGAAATGCAGAAGAGGAATAGGGAACGAAGCGCAGGACAAGGTGAAGATTAGCCCTTACAAAATATGTTCTTCTGCCCAGCTTCAAGGCACGCTCACTGTTTCCCTCAGCTGATTTCACTCCGTGGCCATTGCAGAAATACCAGGCCGGCGTGCTCAGGCTGCAGGACACTTGCTGGTTCAGAAACCAGCAGCTGACTTTACGAGGCTGGAAAGCATTTCTACACGGGCTGAAGTTTAGTTCTGGGAGTGGCACAGCGCTGTCCGGAACAGTTACATGCCACAGCTATAGTTTGTAGCTGCATCTTAGATTGGGCACATCCCAGAGCCTCCTGCACAGCCATGGGGAAGGGTACATGCCACAGAAGGAGACTCTGAGCAGCCAGAGCAAGAAGCAAGGACTTGCCAGGGGCATCCAGCTGGAGAAGCTGTGGAAATGTACTGTGGCTTTCTTGTCCCATCAAACACTCCTTTTCATCTAGTTCAAGCTAAAGATTTTCTGACTGTTTCTGGCACAACTGGGGACCAAGTCTTTAGGGTGCCTGGTGTGAAGCTCTTCCTCTGCCTGTAGAAAATCAAAGTTAGCACATGAGAGCCCTCAGCAAAGGCTGCATGCTCCCTCGAGCAGAGGGTAGCACAGCCCCTACCTTCCTGCTTACTCTGGTGAGGTGAATTGTATGAAGAAGTCGGCTGGGTCAGATGGAAAAAGGGTATGAATGCCCAAGTATATTCCTGAGCCTGTGAGCAGCAGCACTCACCAGGGAGAGAGAAGGCATGGCTTAAAGCTTCTGTTAAAAAGCTTCTGAAAAAGCTTCTGTGAAGCTTCTGAATAAACATTTTAAATAATCAAATGCCCATTAAAAGTACTTCAGGAGTTCCTTTCTGCCCACCAACTGCTCTGACTCCTTGGCTAGGCTGTCACACTAACACTGACCTCTCTGTCTTCATTCAGATTTAATGGTGCCACCGTTCAAATTTTGACCCTTTTCTACAGGCTGTTTTTTTCTTCTGCATAGCCCCAAGTCTGACAATTAGGAAGCTGCCTGGTAGCTGAGGGGAAGCCATCACTGAGCCCTGATCTATCCCACCACCAGTGAGCTCTTCCTGCTGTGCAAACAGAAGGTAAACCTGGACCTGCAGAAGTCTGGTGGAAGAACTACTCCATATATCGTGAAGTAGCTTCAGACCTTTCCAAGATCTCCAAGAAATCCTAGGAGCTTTCTTAAATATGACTGGCAGTGGGAATAGATATGTGAATGAGATGCCTGTGGACTTTCATGTACTCCAATGCTGAAGGTGTTTGTGCTTGTGTTGTCTCAGACGGGCAAAGGATAGAGGATTGTAATTTTGACTCCCTTAACTGAAAATAAAAGTTTACAAAGCAGAAAGACTTTTCTTCCCTCCAGCAATGCTGTCTGCAAACCTTTTGAAGAATGTATTAATAGTTCATATCAGGAAAGCTTAAATGCTTCTCCTATCCATTTTATTTTCTACTAGAATAACTTTGTTATTTTAACATGGGCACCCCAGACCTGATCTTGAGATGTTACTTGGATTCCCCGAGATGTAATTTGGGAAGCGGAAGAGAACTTCCAAGTGTCATCTCAAATATGTGCTCTTCAGGCTCTGTGCTGTACAAGTGTACCAAATCAAAAGAGGCAAAGGCTGATCAAGATTTGCATCCAAATACTTTGAATTTTGAATATGAAATATTCTAGGGAACTGTACGTAAACTGGATTTGTGTATGTGGGAAGAACAACTCCCAGTAGCAACAGATTGGTTTTATTTGAAGATCTTTCCCAGAGAGTCAGCAAGAAGGAAGGTAATAAGGCATCTCCTGAATTGTGATGTGGAGAATATTTGCTTGGTTCTAATTGAAATTATTGCAAGAAGCTCTTTGTAAATTTGAGAGTTTTTCAACTAATAGGAAGGGGGAAAATACCCAAACATCTTCTCATATTTAAGTAATCAATCATAGATGGAAATCAGAAGTTTGAGTGACACGGTATTTCAATCAATGATTGCAGCAAGTAAGTGTTATTTTATAGGTTGAAATAACTTTGCCTAAGAAATCTGTTATAAAGTTTCAAATTATAAGCATACAAAAAAACCCCAACCCAAACACCTTCTCTGAATATAGCTAGGGATCAAGTTGTTGCAATTAATTTACCCAGCTAAAAGGCAAGAAAATGGAAATGCTGAATAAAAGTAGTAGAAGCCTCTCAACATTTTACCTATTTCTAGCCTAAATTGAGCAAAAAGATATTTTCATGGATGTTATGGCTTTTATATATTTTCAGTTCTTTTTTGGGGGGGAAAGTGTAAAACATTTTTTTGGACATTCTCTTTCAAAATGTTTGTCCATGTGAGATCAAAATGTTTGAGCCCTATGGTATGAGGCTTTCAGATATTATCTTGGTCAACTTATTTGAAAAGAAGCTCAAGATGTAACTTGATCACTGGCAACAGGAATTTCATAGTGGAAAAAAGGTCTGACAGTAAGGGATTGCAATCTTGTTGACAAAAGGATCCAGAGATCACTTCAAAGCTAGACATAATTTCTTGAAATACAGTACCATTTATTTGCTGTGAGGGTAACAGAACATTTGTTGAGTTTACATCTAATCAAGTGTCTTGGTCTCTGCTGTCCTCTGCTTTTGACTAACTGAAATGTTACAGACCCAGGGCTTGAGGGAAACTATTTGATTGATTAAGGATGTGCGAAATTTGCTTTCCTCAAGAAGATGAGATGATGGTCTTTTCTGTTCTCAAAGCTGATAAAAGATAACAAACCTTGTTGAGCAGGCTTGGACTTGCCTGCTATATTCAGAAAATTTTGAATTAATAGTTTGTTCTGAGTTTGTTGTTTGGTTGGGTCTTTTTTCACTTGGTTTAATTACTTTCCTGTTGTTAAGTTCTCTTCAGTTTCATTGTCTATTTAACAAAATCCCGTAGGAGCATTCACACCGCATTTCAAAAATGACTTCTGTCTTCTTATGGACCTGAAATTTTTTGCTATCTTATTTTCCACTTTCTGCAACAGCTTTCCAGTATTATGCTCCCCCATTCAGACAGAGGCAAGCCTGACTTTCCACCAATTGCTGTGAGAGTCAGATATAGATGAAATGTAAACTTTAAAATTGGGATTATTTCTGTAGGATTTGCGTTTGATTCTCCGCATGCAAATCCCCCATCCATCTTTCAATGGCCAAAATACGTTGCTGGCATCCCAACAAGCTTTCTTAAACAACAACAAAAATGAATATTGTATTGTAAATCTGGAGGCTGAGAGGCTAAGTGTAACATCGATCAGGCTGATGTCTGCAGTTTCAGCGTCTCAATCCAAGTCAAAACTTCAGTGGTTCCTGCTGATTCTGGACATGCCTGTGCTCCTGGCCATAGCACCCAGTCTGCCCACTTGTGCAAGACATGAGTGTGTAAGTAGTTACGTGCTTCCCTGAGCTGAGGAGACCAGCTCTGAGATGTGTCCCCAGACTAACTGGGTACTTCCTGGCAGAGCCCTGCCTTGTTGGAAAAGCCCGATAGAGCCTATCGATAAGCTTGGCAGGCTCACGTCACTTCTCTGGACGCTTCTGAGATGGATTAGGGAAGAAGCCAGTTCAAACCATTAACAAGTCTCCTGGTTGGGCTTCCTATGTCTCTATCCAGTGTTCTGGGGAAAAGGGTGTAAAATTTTCCTTGGTCTTCCTGATGTCACGCTGCAAGGAGGGGAAGGACAGTGCTGAGAGCTAGTGGAGTGGCAAGGACTCTTTTTCCTTTCTGCATTTCCAGAAAAAGAAGTATTGAGAACATTCTTTTGGTTCACGGTAGATAGATGAGTTTATTGTATGTATTTTGTAAATATTAGAGAGTTCAGAGAACGGAATAATAATCCTTAGCTATAAAACATTTATAATTTATCTATTTATAAAGCTGATAAACAAGTAATTTCATAAAACCAATTTCCAGTGTCCTTTTATTTTTTTTAAGTCTCAAATTGGTACAGCTCACAGGATAATTCCTGCTGTAAATTTTATGTTGCATATTTAATACTATTTGGTTTGAGTAATTATCTGTTTTAAATCCTACAGTTGCAGTTTTCTTGTATGCCCCAAGGCAATTGTGTATGAAGCTATCAAACAGATAGTACATTCAAAAAGAAGAACAAAATACGTAAAGTTTTGTAATATTTTTACAGACCCATGTATATTTATCATAATTTCTAATTATTCTTTTTGCTTTACTGCATATTATTAGTTTAATTGAACCATAAACTTTAGACTAATAACACCAATTTGTCTTTCATTATACTTTGCTCTATTAACTTTTACAAATGGGTTCATCTCAGCCACCGATTGATGGGCACAGAGTAACTGTGCTAGAGTCCTTGCTCACAAACAGCTACGTTGCATTTTCTGTTCTTGGAAAATGCTTTTCCTTTTTTGCCTCTTTTTTTGGGGGTGGGGGGCCTGGGTTTGGATTTGTTTTGGGTTTTTTTCCCAGGATATGAGTTTTTATTCTTTATTCTTGGGGTTTAAATACAAGATACATTTTGTAACTTTCCTCTTCCAAACATCAGGCCTTCTGGCAGAAACCACCAGCAGTAATGAGCTAGAGTTGGCAATTATTCCAAGGCATCTTTTTCAAAATAAAATGCTTGGTTGAGGATGCCAGTAAAGCTTATTCACTTCAGATTTGGGGGGATTTAAATCTCCTAGTGATATTGATAGGCAGACATCTCTCTGCCAAGTGGTGGGAATTCCATGAAAATGTAAAATTACATACATCTCTTGGGGAAAAAAAAAACCAAACAAACCAAAACATGTAACTATAAAACTACACAAAAATAACAGAGAATATTGCCAAAAAGCAAATGTGGAAAGCTTTTGCAGGGCCACGTAGCAAATTCATGGTTTGATTAGGGCCAAGAATATTTATAACTGCACAGCTCTCACATTCCCATCTACTGTATTCACAAATGTAATTAATCTGCAGGGAGAAAAATGAGTATTGAAAGTAAGCTGGTCTGTCCCAGCTGGGTCCGATCTGATGTATGGTCACCTGGGCCAGCTTCACAGGCTCAAGTGATGCTCTGCCTTGCCCTCTGCTGTCACCAAAGTCCAATCCCGTGATCACTGTTCATGTCCTGTGAAGATTTCTGGATGCACAGTCAGCTGTCACATCTTTGAAATATATAGAGAACAAACAAAACCCTATGCATACTCCTCCTCTCTTTGCTGTTGTTACTGAGGCTTTCTCAAATACTTGCAACATAGTTTTCATTCTCCCATGTTCTCCTTCCACTTAGAAATCCCCAAACTATCTGTTCAGCTTCTTACCCACATGCCTGAAATGCCATGGGATTTCCAAAACTCCTTCCAGAGAGAAATAAAAGGAGCTCCAAGCCATCTCTACCCAGCAGCTGAGATCTGCAGTGTCACTGAAACGTATAGAGAAAATGCAGCTGCTGCTACAGAGACCTTCTTGAGTCTGAGTCCCACAGAAAATTACGGCTTGGGTTGGAAGGCACCTCAAAGATCGTCTAGTTCCAGTCTCTTATGAGAGAGAACAAGCAATTTGAGTAAGAGAAAATGTGTGACCCGCAAATCTGAGATTCTTTTAAAATTAGCCGTGCCTCACCACATTTGTGGTGAAAATGATGGCAAACTGAGCAAAAAACGTGGAGGATGGATGACATAAAAATGACAGCTTGTGAGGCATTCAAGCAGAATGAGAAGAGCATGGCAACAAAGAGGGGACCCATGTGAAGAAACTGAGAAGGAAGAGAAAAGGGAATGGAGGTTAAAAAACCCCAAAAGATACAAGAAGATGCAGGGGAGAAGAAGCAGAGTGAGCTGCAGCCCATTCAGTCATCTGGCACCCAGAGGTCCTCCACGGCAGTAGAAATGGGGCAGTTCCTTGTCATGGAAATACCTTGTTGTGTGTTCTGGTCAATAGAAAGAAGCATGCTTACTCCAATGCCATAGGACTCCAGGACCAATGTCCCTAAACAGCAACCTCTGTGGGGGAAAAAAGCCATTCTGGAACTAGTCTGAAGCCTCTTGACAGGTAATGCTTACATTGGGAATTTGATAATCCCAACACAAAGCATGGGATTGAAACCATAACTCTGCAGCAAGAAATAGCAGAAAAGGAGTATGGAGGGTTCTGCATTTCCTCATGTCTCCACCACTGTGTTTTATTGTCTTCAGATGTCATCTTTTTTGCACAGATCTTACTCGAACCAGCCTGGAGTTCCAGAGTTTCAGTGAATTTCCAGTGTGTTTCCAGTGTTTCATGGGAGTATTATAACTACTGGGCTAACAGTTAGAAAACATCCTCTCTCCTGTTTGAAGGTGGTTTTCTTCCAGCAGTGTTAGTTTCACTTGGGTGCGGAAGGTAAGCACAGCAAATTACTGCCTACAGTAATTGCTGTGGCACAACAGAGCACGACAGCAACATTTTACTAGGTTAGTTTCTATGTCACTACACTCAGATACTCACAAATGACGACTCAGGCCTGTAAAACAATTAAATCATTAAATGAATTATGAGGCTCTAATAAATAATGCATCTGGGGACTCCGCGTTTGCCATCTGCATTTTGAGAACTCTCCTGGAATACGGTGGGATCCCATTTCCAAGCGTCGTCGTGCAGCCAGGTTGGCTGCAACCTGCTTTTCTAAACAAAGGCGGAGATTCCCAGCAATCACCTGTCTTTGCAGGTCGTGGCTTCTGAGTAAATTTCAACTATATAGCAGCTCCAGAGAAAGCTCCGAGAGCTGACAAGGCTTCTAATCTCCTGCAAAGCAGTTGTTACGTGTACATATCTATCTATATATATCTATATCTATATCTTGACTGCTTTGTAGCCCGTGGCCAGGTTTCGAAATCTGAGATGTAATACTGAGATTTTCATGGATGCTTAAGTTACTTTATATGCCTCTATTCTTGGGTGGCTTTTAATAAGGGAAACAGCTATAACTTTTATGGAGACAAAGAAGCTTCCTTTGTCTTCAAGTCACCACACCCTGTATGTCTCATAAAGGGACATCTAGTGAGCGTATGACATTCTGCAAGAAAACATATACTTACGGTACCGTTGAGCACCAGACCGTGCAGTTTATCCAGCTAAACTTTTATGTAGGTAATCCTATGATTATCTAATTTGTATATAAAGCAATTATATCTTCACTACAGGCACATTTGAAATGGCAATAAACTTTTTACTAGGCAGCTATTAACTTCTGATGGTGTTTTCAGCATATATTTTTTTGAAAGGACAACTGTGAATATTTTTCAATAAATGAGTTAGCTATTTTTTATTATCTCTGCTACATGGATCTGCAAATACTGTTTACAGTAGAAAGATATAAACATTTCTTGCTTCCCTTGAAAGTGGTGTTTCTTTATGGTATGTCATAACATCTCTGTGTTTTATGCTGACACTTACAATGATGAATCAGTTCAGCTTTCCATATGTAAACTTCTATTCGGCTCATAGTCTTATTTTAACTGATGAAAATAAAACTTTTAAAAGGGATAAAGTACTCACTTTATTTGTTTTGCAGTTGGTGAAATAACAGCAAGTTATTTGTTTCTTTTTTTAAAAAAAATAAAAAATATTCTTTGCTTCAGTTTCTGTGTCATTCTCCCTGACAGTGGTGGCAGAAAATGGAAAGCGTCATTTTGTGGGAACAGAAAACACAATTTTCTTACTGAATTGCTCACTGCGGTCATCCATGTCCTTAGTAGTAAGTAATGTTGTAAAGTTCTTATAAAAGCTTTTTTCTTAGTTTTTTAAAATAGCAGTGTGGGTAATAATTAGTAATAAATAACATTTTGATCCATAGTGTGTTAAAGTGAAAAGAAATAAACTAAAAATCAGGGAAAATATTATAATAACTGAGATGTACATGTCCAGTTTTATTCCTTATTGAAACATACACTTGATTCATCTTTTTGTTACTGAGAGTGTATTTGACCTGTCAATTATTTAAAATGCTAACAAAGTTTATTACTGAATTTCCCAAAAGAAGACATGTAACTACTGATTTTTAGGCTGGCACAAAGTTTTTCACATGTGTAATTAGGAGAGAAGTTGATTACTTTTTACCATAAAAAAAAATGTTTTTTCTCTGAATGTTTTGAACAATTCTTTTCTGAACATACGCTTTTTGGCTCAAAAAACTCTCCAGCTTATGAAGTTGTTTGTTATTTTGCTGTGATTTTATACACAATGGAAGGGTGAGGAAAAGGTCAGCAATAACTCTGCTGTTGCATTTTCACTGGGAAAAACATAATATTGATCGATAAGAAAATGGAAAAAGCACAACTATTAGCGTCTTACTTGATCTTCTCCGACCTTTACCCTGCCATGTTGATTTTATTCTTAAATGTTATGTCTGTTGTTCCAAAGGTTTGTCCTGTTTAGACTTTTATTTAATTAATACATGATCTTCTTTACTCTCTCTAATGTTAAAACATGAAATTCGGTTTTATTCCTTGTTGAACCATTGTCCTCTTTACACTCAGCAATGCACGCTGGATAATAACTCCGTGTAGGAATTGGCCTGCTTACAACTCCTCTAGAGTCAAAATTGATGGGTACTTAAGTTCATCAAATTGTTTTTCAGGTCCATAGGAAAATTAGCTTGAAGGATGCATAAGCTCTTCACAGAGAAAATTTAAATCTCACTCTACTAATCTTTCTGGGAGCTGAAAATATGGTATTGAACCTCACTCAGTACTTTACTAAATGGCCGTGTGTCTGCCAGGTAGTGACTACAAAGTGTACTAAAGAAAGCTCTCTGCACTGAGAGGGCAGCCTACACACGGTACTGTACTGTACTGGGTACATAGTGCTACATGGGACAGGGTGCTGCGGCAAAGCCACCGGAGTGCCTGGGATTGCCTTTTGGCACAAACTCTTCCCAAGTGCTGCCAAATACAACAAACCATATGTTTTCTCACTAAAAAGGAATAAGGGCCCATTTTTATTCATGGGGAGTAGAAGAAAATAATAACATTAAAATGCAAGAACGAACACATGCAGAAAGAGCAAGCAGCTGCATTTGCAGATGTTGCACATTTTGGGGTGCACCCCCTTCTGAGGAGCAAGTGGTGGCCGCCCGGCTCCCAGTCTCACTGGGAGCAAGGCATACAAGTGTCACTGCCCTGGAGTGGACCTGGGAGTTCTTGTCCCAGCACCCTACCCTGGCCCACACATTCTTGTCCCCACATTCCTTCAGCCCATGAAGCACCCATTGTCTTGGTCAATGCTCAAAGAAAAGAGAAGGGAAGGGGAAGGGAGAGGGAGAGGGAGAGGGAGAGGGAGAGGGAGAGGGAGAGGGAGAGGGAGAGGGAGAGGGAGAGGGAGAGGGAGAGGGAGAGGGAGAGGGAGAGGGAGAGGGAGAGGGAGAGGGAGAGGGAAAGTGGAAGAGGAAGAGAGATAAAGCTGCGACCTCATGGGATTTTTTTCTTCCCCCTCTCCTACTTGCATTTTTTTCTTAAAAAAAGGGACAGAAATCCAGTCCCAAAATGGACTGAGGTCACTCATTTGTAATTTCAAAGAAATATACAGGGAATTCAATAATGAATAATTTAGCACATAGCTGTGCTCTGTAAACTGTGTTGATACCATGATACTTAGGTGCTCTTTACCAGGAAAAAAAAGTGGTCACAAAGTCATTTTGACTCCTGGAACTAAACAGGTTACAGAATCAAGATAAATGACTATAATAAGGCTTTTTTTACAAAGTAGAGTCCTGATTACTTGAACCCAAGGGGGTTGAAATAATTGTGAGGGTTGTTCCTGGTAACATTTTAAAATTTCAGACTGGCAGTGCAGTTCTAGAGGATGGCAAGTAAATTTGTATTTTAAAACAATCATTAGAATAAACCTGTGAAGATGATGCTGAGTTTACCAACATTATGGGATAACTGATATGAAAAGTAAAGGATGAGAATATAATTAATTTCAGTTGACATTTTTAATATTTTTTTTTTCACATAGAATAGTTCTTTGCTGGCCTCGTTTCCTTTCTTAAGAGATAACGGGCTGATTAAAGGTGCCTTTATTAACCTGCTCAGGCTGAATATCTGTACCATTTTCCACATATTACCATGCAAATTTCTCACTATCCTAAGACTATATGATATGTGATATACAGATGATAAATATCCAACAGACTAATTACGAGAGAATTGTAATCAAGTGTTTTTCCACTGAGGTCTCATACAGACCAGTTCTTGCTCCAGTGCAGCCATAAATCATTGACGAAAGCACATCAGAAAATATAAAATAATGGTTGATACTGCTTGCAGGTGCCACAAAACCAGAAGGAATGGTAAAAAAATCATGATGACAAATCGTTTATAGAAGATCCTCTGCATCGTGTAGTAAACTGGGAAGAAATAACACATATTTAAATGTAACCAAATGTAAAGCGAAACACCTAGGGATAAAAAGTACAAGATTTAACATTAGGGATATGATACTTTGAGAAGCACCGAGCCTGAAAAGGCAGGCATGCTTTTTCAGTGGAAATATTTTCTCATCTGGTGCTACAGCCAAAAGAATTAGTCTAAGTCTGTGGGTTTATAAGCAAGACTTCGTTGACTAAAGGGAAAGAGCTGCATTATCTCTGTCCACAATATTGCTGACACCATTGCTAAAATGCAGTCTGATATCTGCTCTTCAAAAAGATAGTAAAAGCTGGGAGAGTGTTCAGAGAAGAGCTACAGGAATGATTTTTACAGACAAGAAATTTCACCCTACAACCAAACCTACAGGAAGGTTTAAGTTTTTAGCGTAAGTTTTTTACTCCAGGAGGTATATGTGCCCTGTATGTAAGCTTGCTGACTACCAAAACTGTTTCTATTTAATAGGGCACTTGAATTCAGAAGCCAAAAGCACCTACTCCAGCAATCAAAATATCAAGCGATAACACTATGTATAGAAATACATTTTTTTATTTGAACTTTTACATCAAAACTGAATGTTGGGGGATTTTTTGCTTCCCTAAAGGATATTTTGCAGTCAGTCACAAGTTCTTAAAACTCAATAGCAGATGAAATTAAATGGCTTAATCAGACAGAAAACCAGATGATATTCTGGTCTTAAATTCTATTAACCTCTATGAATCTTGCATACACCAACATTTCTCTGTAAAAGGCTTTGGTGTGACACCAGAATAAAAGGCTGTGCTTATCATTATCATTTGTTCACATAATTTTTTTTTCTCAGAGGTGAACAGTTGTTAAACAAATATTACAGGCTTTTTTGTAACGCTGAGCTGCTCTATCATCACAGCATTATTTCCCCAGCGCTCTCATTTTAAGTGCTTGAAAGTTGTTTTCAATTGCAAATCAGTCAGGGCAAAAATAAGAAGGGCAGTGATATCTCTTCATATGGGACATGTATCTGATTTTAGTGACCTGTGATGTTGGATGTTTCTTGCAAATAAGGATTGTATAGTAAAGAAAAGCTTGATAGATATATTTGATCTAATGCAAGTTATTCCTTACGAAGCCTGATTTATTCTTCTCCAAGGTTTTGCATATTTCTTCCACTGTGTGTGGTGAGGAGGAAGAGCCACAGATAAGAAAGTATCTGGAAGACTCAACAAGTTATCTGCCTTGACCTTTGGAGAGCCTTAAAGGGAAATGTTGTCACTCTGAGGAGATGTAGAGGTCATACTAGGCACAGAGCCAGCCTACAACTTTTTTTAGAGTGTGTCAGAGCCAGGGCAAAGTGAAGACAGACTAGACTTAATCTTTTAACCTAACCTGTCAAAACTGCATCAAGTCAGCACTGCCAAATCTGCAGCCACCTCATAACTCAAAAAGGTATGCATGAGCGCATTTATGAATTTGCTTTTGAAAAGCAGCTTTATGGTTTGGTATTCACAGCATTATGAAACCTGGCCACATCGCTGGGTATGCAAACATGAAGCTAAATGCTGCCTGCTGCATGAGCAATTCACCCCCCAGAGTTGTAAGAAGATATGAAATAGGATTATTGAGAGAAGTGATTGTTTTTAAGGGATACTTACTTCCAAACATAAAAAAATACAGACTTCAAAGAAATTAGGTTTGTGTTAACAAAAATGGTAGAAATAACCTATTTGTCAAACCAAAGGTAATGGGTAAAGCCCACAAAACATTAACCTGATATTTTTTGTTCATTGACTGCGCAGAAAATACTGTCCCTGTACAGTGACGATAGTTTGTTTAAATGAAATGCTTAATTATACTTTTTGTAGGTATTTGAGGGGGTTGCATGTGTGCTTGTTGGCTTGCACATATATAAGCATGTTCACATGCATTTTGTGTGAACCTGCTAAGAGTTAGAGAAGGAAGCATTCATGTGAAAAATAACACAAATGCATGCAAAACACAGGGCCATATCCTAACCGCTGCAAACTAGCTGGGCTGACAATGGCACCGCAGTCACGTTCAGACATGACAGTTGTCACAGCGCTCTATATGGCTGTGAACTTTAAATTGTGCATATATGGTGATGCAAATGATGAAAAATGTGAGAAAGCTCGGATTGTGCCATTAATCCCTGAGCTCTTCCTTCAGGTGGGTGAAGACACAGCAACAATTTTATCTGTCCTCAAGAAGGATATTCTAAAAGCTGTAACAGGGATACACAAAGGGACTGGGACCGTAGCCCTCTCTTGAAAGATTGTAACCTGAAAAAATAAAAGCGAATGGTTTGGTCCTGTGATGGGCTGGTGCTGCAAACCCACACCCAGGTGTAAGTAGACTGCCTCCCCTCCTTTATCTGTGAGGGGGTCACACAGTTGCTGGTGGCAGAAACACCCTGCAAGCCACGACGGGGGCTCCTTGTCTGACACTGGACAGGCCAGGGCTTTAAGCCCTTTCTCCAGTGCTTGTTCAAGACCCTTTTACTGTTGGTCCCCGGGAGCACCACATCCAGCTTGGAGCACCCAAGAGGACCTTGACAGGTCCATCTCTCCCCTGCCAAATCCAACAGCTCCCATGCAGAAGGCAGGGCAACTCCTGGTGTGTGTGTGTGTGTGTGTGTGTGCAAGTGCATGTGCATGTGCATGTGCGGAGGAGTGTGTGTCCCTCTGCCTTGGAGGGGGGCTGGTGCCATAGAGACATCTGTGTCTGTGAGGGACAAGGACAGAGCATGAGTGTGATCTCTGCCTTAATGATCAATTAACTGGGAAATTGTCAAAAGAAAATGCAAAAAATGTCAAAATTTTGTTAATAGTTCTTGCTTGTGAGCTTGGAAGAGCCATTAATGACACTTGGAAATTTTTACGCTGGAAATATCAAAACTAAAATGCAGTCTTCTTTTCTCTTGGAAAACAAGTGTGCTCTCATCTTAACGAGTCATCTGAGCAATTCCAAGACAGGACAAAGAAGTCCTTGTATTTACTTTCCACTTGGAACATGAAAAAATTGGAAACCTGTAAAAAGTAGACCAAAACATGAAAAGAACAAATAATTATCTGCTGAAAAGAAAAAGGAAAATAATGTATGTTTAACTATTGAAAAGAATAGGGGAGGCTGAACTATGAGTGACACCAAGTAAAAATGATCTTAACCACACGTGCTGGAGATTTTAATTCATATGCATCACTGATCTCTTCTGAAAACTCCATCCACTAATCAATTCCACTCCCAGAAGAAGCAGTAGATTGGCAGATGATGCTCACCATCTTTGTGGTTTTCTGAGGAATGGCTGTGACAGTCTATTTATATGTTGGTCCAGTGACTGGGTTGGGCACAAACATTAACTCTGGCAGGTGGATAAAAATCGAGCAGTCTGATTGCTGACAAAAGGAAAACAAACCCCTTTTCCCTTCAAATCAGAATCACAGCTGTTTCAAAGGAACAGAAAGTATGTTGTTTCATCCCTACATTACTGAAGATGTTTAATATAATATACAAATAAAACTAATTTACAGAGAAATTAATTGTAATGCTGCCATAAATTTGAATCCTGGGTTATCTGTTGCTACTACTACTTCTGGATATAAATTAGTCATTTCAGAATACATTAAGAAAAACAGATTTCCAACTTCAAATACATATGCAAGGACATAGCCTAATGAAGTTCAACAAAAGCAAGTGTAAAATCTTGCACCGGGAGAGGAACAACCTTTCGTTTCTGTACAGGTTGGGGGATGTCCTACTGGAGAAGAGCTCTATGGAGAAGGACCTGGGGGTCATGGTGGATGACAGGTTGGCTATGAGTCAGCAGTGTGCACTGGTGGCTAAAAGGGCCAATGGGATCCTGGGGTGCATCAGGAGGAGTGTGGCCAGCAGGTCTAAGGAGGTGAACCTCCCCCTCTACTCTGCCCTGGTCAGGTCCCACCTGGAGTATTGTGTCCAGTTCTGGGCTCCCTGGTATAAGAGGGACAGGGATCTCCTTGAGAGAGTCCAGAGAAGGGCTACGAAGATGATTAAGGGCCTGAAGCATCTCCCCTAGGAGGAGAGGCTGAATAAGCTGGGACTGTTCAGTCTAGAGAAGAGAAGACTAAGGGAAGACCTAATTGGTGTTTATAATTATCTTAAGCATGGGATGCAGGGGGAATTATCCAGCCCCTTTTCAGTGGTTAGTGGAGACAGCACAAGGGGCAATGGATGCAAGTTAGAACACAGGAAGTTCTGCACCAACATGCGGAGGAACTTTTTCCCAGTGAGGGTGACAGAGCCCTGGCACAGGCTGCCCAGGGAGGTGGTGGAGTCTCCTTCCCTGGAGATATTCAAGACCCGTCTGGATGCCTGTCTGTGCAGTATGAGCTAGGGAGCTGCTTTGGCAGGGGGGTTGGACCCGATGATCTCTCGAGGTCCTTTTGAACCCCTACAGCTCTGTGATTCTGTGATTCTGTGACATATTTTGACTCAAATATTCAGACCTTATTGCCAGAAGGTCAGTACAGGTTGCTGGGATGACTGGTTTCATAGCCCAGACTGTAATTTCTGCCTCAAGCCTCTAATGGTTTACAAATAGCCACAGGCCTGAATCTACACTCAGAGCTAAAGTTTTCCATCTTTCAAAGGAGATCTAACCTGTTTCTCTCATTCACCGCAGTCTGTATTAGACTTCCTTCCTGTGCCTTCTGTAGAGAACAACTCTTCTGTAGCAAGAATATTTGTTAGAAAATGCTTATCTTGTTTCCCGAGTATTAAAGAGCCACATGACATGTTTCACAAGTAATTCTGTAGGAATACACTGTAAAAAGGCATAAAGTTCTCAGAATAGTCATTGTCACACATTTTAGAACATGTGTAGCATAGATACAAATAGTCTCTAGCTAATACTACTTGTGTAACACAATAAATTAAAGGTGACTGTGGATTAGAAAGCCTGCACCCCAGTATGAAAGCTAATGGCTGTGTTACCTGGGAAAGAAAGGTGGAAGAGATGGGCATTGCCTTACTTCTGTTAAGTACTTATCTGTGTATTGCCTGGTGGCTTGAGAATGGTAAAGTAGAAAATTGGTTTTTAGGTATCACACAACAATTGCATAATGAAATTAGAGCTCAGAGCAGATTACGGCCACACAAACCTATTTGAGTGAATGCAAAGTCAGAAGGTGCAAAGTCAGGTCACAGGGGGCTCTGAGCAGCCAGATCTAGTTGATGTCCCTGCCCACGGCAGGGAGGTTAGACTAGATGACCTTTAAAGGTCCCTTCCAACCCAAACCAGTCTGTGATTCTAAATTTGCCATTTCTAGCTAGTAGCCCTTTGACAGCTTGTTCATTTTGTCTTACCCAGATCCCCAAATTGTCATGGGAGACTAAGCATTGCCATTTATACTGTCTAAAGTATAGAGGGTATAGAGGTATTTTATTGTGTGACTCAAAGGCTTGAATATGGTGCATGTTGTTCTAATGAGCTAAATTACATGGGAAAAGAGAGCAAGAAGAAAAAGGAGACCTCTTATCAAAAAGCTCCTTGAATGTAAATGTGTATTTGCTTTAGGTATTTAAATGAGACAGAATTGAAACTTTCTAACAGCTATTCCCAACACTGAAGCAAAACCCCAAAGAACAAGATTTGGTGGCTGGAGGGGCAGGTATCAGCACCATGGGATGGCCTGTGCTGGCTGGACTGGCAAAGGAGGAGGTATTGCCAGTGCTGGTGAGAGTTGGGAGCAACTGCGCAGGCAGGAGTGTCCTCTGTGTCTCGGGAGGGAGGGGTGTTTCTTTCAAGGGTCTCAGCAGAACAGTTGCGAGCCTTTGTTTTGAGCTCACCCGCAAGGGTGTGGTGGGCCCTTCGAGCTCGGAAGTTGGTGGGTTTACTGACATTATTCCAAGGGGCCAAGCTTTTTAATCTGATCAGACTCAGAAACACCCTCTTTCACCTCTGACAGGAGCCTGATTGCTCTAGTGCTTTAGATCTGAGTTACTTAAAGATACCGAATGAGGCTGATCAGATGCTGAAGGGCTGCCAAGATTACAGGCCTGTCGGCCCTATCACTTTTGTTATTAATTATGATAAAGCTGTACAAGCTGCAACCCAGTCCATTCAGCACAGACACTGGGACAGCTTTCCTCCCTTACAGTCCCCTCTTTTCACTGCTCCAGCTATTCTTAGCTAGGGGAACAGTCCCTTGTGGGATGATTGTCATCTGGTACATATACATTGCAGCAGCTGACTCAGATAACCAGGAAACTATAACCAGCTCCCTGACTGCCCTGGGAACCTGGCAGCATTGGGGAGTCTGGCCCAGTACCAGGAGCAAGCACACCACCATGGACTGCGCTTTGTAGAAGCAGGATATGTGTTTCTGATGCTTCTTCACTTTTCAGACTTAAACCACAAAGACATTTACAAAGGAGTGAAATGTAGATGGATATCCAAATTGCAAAAGTGAGGCCCAGATTTAAAGACAAACACAAAGATGTCCTAAAGAGTTTGATGATGCGTCTATTTAAATTACAAAAAGAGTATCTCTTCTGCTCTTGCCAGCGATGGCTTCCTGTTTCACACTGACTTCCCTATGCATTCCCTTACTGATCATCTCAATCAGTGTGTCTGTTCTTTGCAAAGCCAACAAGGCAGAATTATTAAGTCATTATTAACCCTGGGTGCACAAGGTTACTGCCTCCACAAAACCCCCTTTTTTGAAGCCTCTGCTATTAAATTAATTCTAATTTGAACTCTGAAAATTAGTCTTCCTCAAGACTCATTCCTCAGGAAAGGAGGACTGGAGAGATGGGTTACAAGCAACTGCATGATAGGATCCAGCAAAGCTGGTGGGGCCTTGGTGCGGTGAAGATCTCCTTCTGGAGGAAGTGAAAAATTCTGTCAGCTTGAAATGTGCGTATAACCTCACCCCGGGGCTGCAGCTTCACAGACAGTAGAACCCATAATGTCTTATCACAGACAAGGAGCAAATCTTTACACTTTATCCCAATTTCCTATGCTCCTTCCCTTCCTCCTTCCTCCCTGTTTCTGCTCCCAGGTGCAGACTTCTGTCTGTTCTTGGACTTCTTTGTTCCCTTGATGATTCCCATCAACGCTCTAAAATAGCAAAAAAGCTATTCACCTTTTTTCCCATGAGTTACTTTCTGCTATTTTGGTGGGCTAAACTTGGTGTGCTCATTTTGTCTCTGCATTTTGACCCACAGAACCACCTGAATTAGGGCAACCTGCTTCCATCTCCCTACACAACCAGGAAAAGAGTCTGGGGCAGCGCTGTCCTTCTACTGCCTCACCAAGGTTTGGTTGCCCCTTCTGTTGCACCTGAAGGGTGGTGATGGGCTCAGGCCTTGTTTTGAACAAAATCCTTGACTATGTCTCAACTCAAGCACTTCCTGCCATCAGTCATTCAGAGTAACAGCACTGCTGCCTAAACAGAGTGGTAGAAGCAAACAGGGGAAGTGCTCAGGACATATTCATGACAGCCCCCCAGACAGTGGCCATTCACCTGAGGAGCTGATGGGGCTGTTTTCCTCAGTAGCCAATGAGCTGTAATTTCAGGCTTATCTTACAGCTGACACTTCTGCCAACCTTACAAGTCTTGGTGACAACATGATCCATTGTTGGAATCTTCCTGTCACTGTTTCTGCTCTGGGGTTCCAACACCATTCTGGTTTGCAGTGTAAATATCTCTGGTAGTCATCCTTGCTTGGTCATGGTACAGTGTTTTGCAGCTCTCTGCTTTTGTTCATTACTATCCAAAATTCATCTAACTTTATTTCCCTTCAAATGATCTCACAAAGAAGCCCTGCATTTCAAGAAAGAGGTACAAGGCAGTCAACACACAAGGACAGATCTAGCTCTCAGATACCAATGAAGCAATCTCCTCACATTCAGAGGTCATACCACAAGCTCTAGCCAATCTCCCAAAGCCTCAGTGTGCACCTGTGTGCAGGACAAATGCAGCCCATGGGTAGTAAGCAGCGGTGGACAGCTGCTTACATAGTCCAGAGGTGTACAAGGCATGGAGTTACCACAAGAGAACATGGCCAGTCAGGAGCTGGTAGCAGATCATCCTGCTTATCACTGCTTGTGTTCGTCTATCCTCACGTCAGGTTCAAAGGATCCCTTTTCCTCAGGTGGTGAGCAGAGTAGATGTACATAAAATAATTTTTCTTTCTTCCTTATTCCAGGGCCATTTCAGGAAATGGGCATGTCTGAGAAGCCACTTTGGGGCTTTTGGGAGCTACTTATGGCTACTACTGTTACGATTGAATAGAATTTGAGGGGGGAAAAAGAGAATTTGAAAGTGGGGTTGAAGCAAGGAAGTTTCTTCAGATATAAGAGGATGCAGAGCAGTAATGGTGAGAGACTGGGAGAGGATGATAGAGGATGATAGAACAGTTAACTGCAGGACTAGTGGAAACAGTGCCACTGCAGCATTAGGATGAGTGATAAGAGGTATGGAGCTGGGGGAGAGAAGAAACAGAAGTTTATGGTGCAGGGAAGCAAACCAATCTGCCCTTCCTAATTCAGTGACATGTTTCACTTTGAAGCCTTTTGTGCTGTATTAAAGCAAAGACCAGGTTGTGCAGCTTGGGCAGTCACCACAGTTGCAAGCCAGTAAGAAAGGGAAGAAGCAGAAGCGTGCCAGTTTTTTAGCCTTGCAAGGTGGTGATAGCAAGCCATGCAGGATGGAGAGGCATGCTAGCAATGTCTCCCTTACATCAACGGGTGTGGGGGATATTTAGCTCCCAGCCTTACTTGTGAAGATTAATGCTGCTCCCTCATAACTATTGCTTTGTGGAAAGTGCAGTTCTAAAGTCACAAACCAACTCAACAGACTGCTGTTCAGGGAGAGACAGAGATGATGCCATCATGTGTCCAGATTATTTTGTGCTAGACATTTTGTCTGAACTGATGTCGAGAGCTGTGTTCAGGCTAAGGGATGTTTGATAGTGCTGCTGGATGCTCCAGCCAGGGTCAGTTACCCATGAGTGCGGTGTCCTGGCCCCAAGTTAGGGTACCACACTAGGTCCTCTTCCCCGAATGGTAAAACAAATCCCCAGTAATCCCCATTTCTTCTGTGCACCTTGTTCTGCAGTCGAAGGAAACCTGAACAAGCAAGGAGGGAGTCAAGATCTGTTGCAGCAATCCCCTGCTGTGGGTAGTCAAGGGACTGAGACTAGGAGAGCGAAGGCATGAGCCTGATTCTCTATTCAGACAAAGCTGCAGTGTCAGCAAATACCAGTGAGGTCTCCTGTTCCTGTACAAGTCAGCTCCTGAGACTTCCTTCAGGATGCTATTAAGAAGAGTCAAATAAACAGACCTGCATTCTGTCGAGTCTGAACCCATGACCAACATGTTGGGATGAAGTAACAGTCAGTGAATAGCTAGTGAAGAGAAAATCCCTGAAAAGTACTTGCCTAAATTCACGGCAACACCCCAAGTGGAATTCCTCTAATCCACCATGGATATTGGAGGTCTGAGGACGTGCCATAGAAAGCATCTTGCTCCACTGGCTCTAGAAGGAGTTCAGGTTTATTAGGTGAAACACTGTACTTTTTTAGTACAATGAAAAAAAGTTGAAGTTTTAAAAATAAAGGTCTATGATCAGTCAGTAAGACAGAGAATAATTTGGCTTAGGGTGAGACACATTGCCATTTTAGCTACTGCAGAGCAGCCTGAGATTTTTTTTAAATGCTTAAACTCACACTCTTTCATTGACTTCAGCACATCCAAAAGACACCAAACTATTTGTTAATCTGCTGCCTATGAGTGTAATCAAACAGAATCCTTTTGAAAAGGAAAGTTCTGTAAATAACGACAGGGAAAGCATAAGCTGCCTCAAATTTCCTGTGCCTGCTGCCTTTTTTTGCTTAAAGCCATCTCTGCTTTCCCTTAAAATTTCAAAGGCTTAGAAGTAGTTTTTGGCTTTGCTTGCATTTATAAAGCAATGGGTATCCAGAGAAGGGTCGGGGGAGTTGACTGACGTGGTCAGGCATACATAGCAGAAGATGCAGTTCTGCATTTGTAGACAAACCATAGTCTGACATTTGTTCACATAAATGATACGATGAATAATTATGAAAAATTATCTAATTTGGGAAAATTACATTCAGATCGTGTACATTACAGGGAAAAGAACTAAATTAATTATGTACAGTGTGTAGCTGTCAAATACCAACAACATACGTAATGGCAAGTCAACAGTGTATAAGGATCCAACTAATGTCTGTAAAGCCTGAATATCTCTGGATGTTCACGTTCCTTGGATACAGTCCAGTTTACCAAGCTCTACTTGTAAAAGGATGGGCCAGGGTACAAACAAGTTGCTCAGTGAGGATTTTTGTTTTGTTGAATCGAAACGGTAGCCTGACTTCATGATGACCACACCATTGTGAAGGGGTTGTGTTGTGGGGCTCAGCAAAACTCCTAGTAATACTCCAGGCAATTACTGAATGCCCAGTTTTGAAAATCAATCTTGTTGTGACAAATAGGCTAGCTATAAATCACTTACACACATGGAAATGTCTAAAGAGTAAATAATCTTTAAGATTTCGGTCACAGTGTCACGTTATCAATTCCTTAAATTATCGTAGTGGAACTACTGTTATTACTGGTCCACTGTAAAATTGCTTTTCTGTTAAAATTGTATTATTTTTTATCAGTTTCTCGACTATTTGCATTGTAATTAAACTATCTGAAACTTTTTAGTATACTTAGACTCTTCCCTAGAGGCACTAAAAATATAACTGAGTCTGAACTGTGCTGATTACTAAAACATGAGCAGTAAAGAATAAAAAAATGACTAGAAGTGGCAGCATAAAAGCCCAGGTTTGGTTTTGGGTTTTGTTTGGGTTGGTGGTTTTGGGGGTTTTTTTAATTGTTTTTTATCTTCAAAGAAATCTAAAAAAAGACAGTTGTGAAAAGTGAGAGTCTCAGCTTTCTGTTGAAGTGACTGGTGTCTTTGCATTGGTGGGACAATTTTGACAGAATACAAATGTATTCTAGTTGTAACTTTGGGAGTTTCTAATAGCAAAAATGAATAACATTTTAAAATACCCAATCCTTAGCTTAGAATTGAGAATTTTTATTCTATTTCCAGGACCAGTAATCTCACCACTCAACGAGGGCATGCTTCACGTTTGCTCTCATAGGGAAAGCACACATCTTGTGTGAAATGGAGAACATATTATAGGAAGAATAAAAGCCCGTTTCAGTATGGACTGGGTGTTCACAACAGACTCACTGGGGACTTTGATCTCACAGTCAACAACCATGTACTTCCTCCTGCTTAGTTTTTCCTATATGATTGCCTTTAAAGAATTCTTGCCGTATGTCATTTGAATCCTCTGGGGACTTTGGAAGAAAATGAGAAGACTACTGACACAAGCTTTGTAAATGTACGTGTCTGTCCACATGTATTAAAGTATATGGATAGTTTTTATCTTACAGCATACCTAAATTTATTAAATATAAATGAAATGTACTGGATTTTTATTACAGCTAAAATGTGGAACTCAGCTAGCTGACACCTATTTAGTTTTTGGCTGACATGTATGTATTAGGGACCAAGCTCAAATTTTAATTTTAAAAGAATGAGAAAAAAAAAATCTGAATCTCTAGTATGTTAGCAGAAACACCTCTATTTCTGCTTACAGAGATATGGACATGCAAATATCCAAATTATTTTCTTCACATAACCAATGTAAATGACTCAGGCAATCAATAAATGAGTATCACTCAGACCAGGTAAGGTGATATAAATCACTGTGCCTGATTTATCAAGGAGCTTTCCCAGTGCACAGCAATCCCACCCAGAGTTACCAGCTCACCTCTTTCCTAGCCTGCAGTCTTAATATTGGCAAACTGCGCTAAACAATATAGACCATGACTGGCACTTGGCTATGCACACATTAGGCAAGTTCAATTCCCATACAATTTAAAGCAAATTAAGTGTGTGACGGGCCTCAGTTTGAGAGCAAGCCACTTCTGTAGGTACCTTGTGTAGATCCAGGCCTGGAGGTTGGTGGCCCTGCCTGTGGCAGGGGAGTTGGAGCTCTATGATCCTTGAGGTCCCTTCCAACTCAGACCATTCTAAGATTCTATGATACTATGATCCTTATTTCTTCATAAGCCCTTTGAAAGGAAAGGGTCAAGATCTGGCAGGCAGGAACAACAGGCAGGAGAAATCAGCCTTCGAGAACGTCTGGGCTTTTCAAAGCAGATTTTATACAGGTACAGTCTGTATAATTGTCAATTTTTGTTAATCAGAAGCTTCAGGACCTTGCAGAGGAACAAAGTAGGGAAGGGTTGCCTTAGTCTAGTCCGAACAAAGGTCTTTTATTACTTTTGCAAGTGCTGAGGCCCAGATCTAGAAGGATTAAAGGACCCGATTAACCACTTCGCAGTGCTGAGCAGCATACAGTGAAAGGTGCTGCCAACATGGCTCTGAAGTGAAGGTAGCAGAATGGTAGGAGGGATTAACTCCATTTCTCGGAGCATTGCCTAGCCCTTAATCCAAACCCCCAAAACATATGGCAGCCCGTCACTGCTGGAGCTGTTAGAAAATGTGTTACTGATTAAGAGCATATATTGTCTCTGGGCAGAGCGCCGTCACTGAGCGTATTCAGTATCTATTTCTTAAATTATGGCTCTAATGGGCTCACTGTTTCCAAAGAAAGGCCTGGTGACGCAGGGTATGCTGCACTAAAGTATATTCCATTTTTATCCCACACTTGAATCTGCATGTGGAGTGGATTCACTCTCTTTGCTCTGGTTTTGAAGAAAGAGGTATCCTTTATTTGAAGCCGGATGTAACAACCATGGCCCCACATCCTTCTTTAGTTCAGGAAATCTCACTGGTGAGAGCTGTGCCAAAGCCTGCCTTTAAGACAGCATTATCTGACTGAGTTTTCATTACATATGCAAAGTCAGGGACTTATTCCTTTCCAGATCACAAACAATTAATATATTACTTCCTTCTGGCAGAGCAGTAATCAGGGTAAGTCAAGATGAAGGTTAAGAACCTTGTCTCCTTACATCTCAGTGTCTGAAGACTTTCTAGTAGTTAAAGGCAATAGAATGAAAATAAAAAACTTCCTTACATCCTTTTCTTAATGTTATCCTCTTTGTAGGGATACCTGTCTACCCATCAGCTACTTCTCTGACAGCAGCAATCAAGGTCTTAAGACTGATTCCCATCACATTCTCCCGGCCATCTAGAGTCCAAGATGCTTAAAAATAACAACCCTGAGGGCGTACCAGCTGAAAATGAGGTATGTCCAAAAGGGGAATCTCCGCAGCTATCTTGGTAAGAATCCTTCTTCATCTGTAGCTGTGCAGCTCTCCGATACACATAGCTTCACACAGCTGCCACTCACTGGGGAACAAGAAGCTGCTGTTGTTCCTCGGTCTGCAGAATCTCCTCCTGTGCTCAGCAGACTTTGTATCAAATTTGGGAACACGCTCTTAGCAGTACAGAACATTGTGTTTCACCACTCTCCTGTAAATGATGCATCACAAAATAAAACGTCCCCATTCTGCTCTGTCACTACCTGCCCTACTGCTAGGATTAGAAAGATGTCAGCAGTTACTCACAGCTGATCGAGAATGGACTGTGTCCTTTCTCTAGCGGTCCTGGGAGTGCTACTGAGAAGACTTTCAGACACACCATGTAATCCCCTGCCCATTCACACTAAGGAGTACCAAGCATTTTCAGTCCTCAAAGTCCAGCCTGAAGTTAGGTTGTGAAGAGCTTGGGGTATTTCTTTGGGAAGGGTTGGGACACTGGGTCAGCTGTAGTCAACCTGGGACATCAGCTCTGAAAGGAAGAGCACCAAGCTCAAATTCAGCCCAAAAAATCTTGACAGGAGGCTGATCAGTGAGGAGAGTAAGTAAATAAACTGCTTTCTCCATGTGCTGTGACTCAGGTTTCAGACTGATATAACACAGCTTGCCTGGATTCAAAACTGGGCAATTTCAGTGACAAAATTGACCAACTGATGTTTTTCAGGATTAAGGAACTACAGTTTTGAATCAGTGGCAGTTATAAATCATCTCTGTGGTACTGCCTTGCACATACCATGTCAAACCTATTTGTTTGCTTGTTATTAATTAGAGAAGAATGGCATGCAAGTTGTCTATGTGCAGCTAATTAAAGCCTTTCCAAAAGCAGGAATTTGGTGCTTGCAGGAAGCGCTGATGGCCATGTTTCAAGAGGCTGCATCATCATTTGCTTATCACATTTGCTTTCATCCTACTCGTACTGTATGTGTGCAACCCCATTCTCCCAGACTTCCGTCAGTCACTTCCAGCAAGTAGGAAATTCTATTCTCTTGATGTGTAACTTGGTCTTGCTGATTGGCTTGCTTTCTTTTCATCTTTTCCTTTTTGCAACAGAGGCTCACACCAGGAAAAGATGAGACATTGCCTATTAGAGGAAAATTCAGGAATGGTTTGTGCATCGTTGTGCATGGTTTAGGATCAGGACTTGGTGTCCATGTCTTTGTGTTTTGCTTTTACTGTGGAACAAGGCTAATTTCTCAGAATCACCTGAGCATTTTCTTCAAATAAGTTCTTCACACTTGAGTCAAGTTGCAAAGCTGTTGTTGTTCTTTCTTGCTTTTTTATTTTTTTAAGAGAATTATAATTTGAGTTCTTTAGGTACTTCATATTAATTAAGAAGTCTTACTTTAGGATCTTGGCAAAGTTTTAGTTTGTGAATGGAAGTGTTGTGGCTGTTTCCAGGAATACCTCTGTATTGCACAGTTTCTCACAACTGCAGAACTCATTCCTGTAGTGAGAACGCCTCCCCTCCACAGAGGTGGACATGAGCTTGCATCTGTGACTCCTGGCTCAAGTCAAGGACAACCCTTCCTACCTGTTTTTTCTTTCATCTCTTCTCTTAGAAAAGAAAAACTCAGGCAAAGGAAATATCATTGCATAGCAAGAGAACAGTTGTATCTGAAGACTTTCTCTGACTAGGCTGCGTGGCAGCAGGTGGGAGAGGAACGAATGTCTGACAGAGTGGACCTGTCAACCAACAGAGGCTTTGCGTTCCTCTGGATGGGAAGATGAAGAGGAAACTTAATGTTTCTCTGTCCTGCGTTACTGTCAGAGAAAAGAGGCTTAGTGGAGTAGTTTGAAGGTAAACCTGGCAATCAGTTCAGGAACCTGACTTCTGGTGTCCACATCTGTTGATTGCATTTGCTTCTGTTTAATGCAGAAGTAACATAAGTTGAACTGGTCTGCTTCAGTAAAGCCGTCAAGCTATGTGATCAAAATCCTTAATATAAGCCAGTTACACAGCATAAGAATCCTCCATGTACTCTGTGAGTCTAGCTAACTGCCAGGTTTACATTCAGGAACTGTGTCAGCAGAGAGTTTACCCAAGTCAGCTTCATACACAAGGATCCTTCCTGCTGTCTGATATGGTATCATAAAGATGAAGAAGCTCCAATAAACTAAATCTAAGTTATAGCTGACTAAATCTGGTGTAAATGAAGGCAGGAATCAGTACTGGGTCGATGTATGGACTTAATGAATACCTTCAATTCCTACCACAAAACCTCCCATCCCATTCCTTTTTTCTCCAGTGAGTCTTCTGCCATGGTGGGACTTTGCCACTTTGCTTTCCCAGTAAAATCAACACATTTTTTTAGTTACAATTTGCTTCAGGTAGTGTGGGCCAAACGTGGAGAAATAACTGCAAAATTGTCCAAGCTGGTTGAGACCTGGATTGCTTTTACCTGCTCTTTTAAATGACCGGGTTGTCACTTGGGGTTTTTTCTGTGACAGCTGTAAGCAAAGAATTAAGCTGTGTATACCAGACTTTGGGGCAAATGAGACCCAAAAAGTTAATATTATCTGTACTTGATCACAGATGTGACATTGGACTAAAAGTTGTCTGTCACCTTTACTTGCAGTGACAGCAACAGCTCCCAGCTTCTACCTCCTCCTCCTCCTCTTAATATGCCATCAGCTCTTTTAGTCACAAGGTTGGTGAGAAGATGACGGTATGTTCATAAACAGGTCAGCCTAACATCATGAAGCCTCAAACCCAGAGCATTCTATTCACAGGGCTACCAACAGCTGATGTCAGCATGCTAAGTTATGTGACATCACTGTCACATACAGTACACTTAGTTTGTGTGCTGTAACCTAAGCAGGGCAGCAGGAAAAACATTATGCCATGGTTTAGATACCCTCTGTAAGGGCTCAGCTGGTCATTTTGCCTGTTCCCAGGAAGGAAGGGAAGAAGAAAAACCCATTCACAAAGGATTAGGTGCTGGAACAGGCTGCCCAGAGAGGTGGTGGATGCCCCATCCCTGGTGGTGTTCAAGGCCAGGTTGGATGGGGCCCTGGGCAACCTTGTGTAGATCCAGGCCTGGAGGCTGGTGGCCCTGCCTGTGGCAGGGGGGTTGGAGCTCTATGATCCTTGGGGTCCCTTCCAACCCAGACGATTCTATGACTCTGTGATTCCCAAACTCTCTGCCCTTTATTCATTTCATGGCTACTTCTTCTACCCTGGCAGTGTTCCACTTCAGCTCATTCCCTGGCCACTATCCTACCTTTCCAGTTATTTCCTCCCTGGCAAGAATGCTAATATAATGAACCTGTTAGTTGGCCGAGAACCTTCAGGTTGAGGACAACAGAACTTGTTCTGAATAACTTGTCAGATTATTACAAGCCTGATATCCACAGATACCATGGTAGAGGAAAAAGCCTTAGAAGACTCATCAGCCTTTGACATAGCACATGTCTATGTTCATAAGAACGTAGATAATTTTTTGGTTATTCAGCTTTGTTCCATTTTCTAGCAAGTGTTTTAATCCTGTTTCACAATAGAATACATGGAAGAAAGTATTTGATGAGATCTCAAGTATATTTTCTTTAATTGTTTGATTTTTGACATACCAGAGGAGTCATATAAATCAAGGAAATAATGTTGGAAGGAAGTGTTTCCTTGGTTCCATTTCATCACCACCATCATCTTCAGCAGTATTTCAAGAAAGGATATCTGAAGTATTCTTTGAAAAATGGCCTGATGGTGATCCCATGGAAACCACTGACAAAATACTCACCAATTGCAACTGAAATCCATCCATTTCAAAACTTAAATAATGACATGCTGATCTGGAGAAAGGAAATAGAGGTAAAACTGAGAAGAAAAAAGATTTTTATGCCCTCGTTTTTGTCTAGTCAAATCAATGAGAAAAAGAATTTTTTCATGTATTTGTGTCAGGGGAAAAAAGAAAAAAAGAACATTAAGAGAACATTTTCCTTCAAGATATTCCCTTCATTTTCATGCTCTCCTTAAACTGGGATGGACAAGAAATAGCTCTTGAGCCTTGTAAGTAGGTCAACTGCTTTTCTCATGCCTGGACCACATTCCTCACTGTGGAAAATGGGATACCAGCAGGACTTGCATGTGTGTACTCTCTCTAGGTCACATGGAGGCTTCTCTCCTCCCCAAATCCAACCCCAATTCTCAGTGGGGTGGGGACACTCTGGCAATTATCATCGTCTTTTGAATTGCTCCCAAGCATTTCTTCTTCCCTGGGTTCCTCAGGTTACATGGAACATATGTTTGAGTTCTCAGCTGTATATTCATATGGTACGAGAGACTGGTGACTTGTGTATTAAAGACCTATGTAGTCGGTGTGTATACTAAAACTGCTTTTTGGGGCGGACCTACAAATCTGGAATTATTTTCAGCAGCAATGTCATTTCACAAGGAGTATGAAGAGAACTTCCAATAAGCACTAAGCACCTCACCACCTCCTTGGCATTAAATGTGAATTAAAGTAGATGTCACACTGTCAGGATCTGCATTTTGGCCATTAGCTATTCCATTAAAAGTAGTTCTCTGTTTCAGGGAAAGCACAATAAATTACTTCTTTTTTTTTAAATCAGGCAAGTAAAAATGTAAAATTTGACCACTAACATCCCTCCATTCTTCACTTTTTTATGTACAAAATTACATGTACAAACCTGAGGAAACACAGGACTGTGACCCAAGCTCATTGCTTTGTATCAGGTAGTAACTTCATCTGAGGGAGGACCTAAACACCTTGGCCAAAACACAGCGGTGGTTGAATGATCCTTCTCCTTCCCGTTCATCTGCAAACCACACTCACAGAAACAGTTTCTGATGCCTCACAGAATCAGTGAGTCGTAATGTTTCCTTGCATTTTTCCAGGATTTCTGCATGAAATGGTACAGCGTGAACATTAACTCTTTTCTTGGCATTTAACTGGATACACTTTCGCACATTCAAGCCTTCATATTATTTGAAGGTCAGATTTAAATGGAAAAGGTAAACGTGTATCAGAAGGACTGCAGTAAGTCAGAGTCTCCTTCTGAACCACTACATCTTTAAAATCTTAATGCTCAAAGTCTTGCCAAGACAAAGTCTTCTTAGACACCTCTCTTCATATGGCTGATGGGAAGGAGCTGCCTCTCTGGATTCTGTGCTATGAACCGCATACATGACTTTAATAGTCAAATATGCACTCAGGATAAAAAGAAATATGCTCCTAAACATTGATAGAAAATGTATCATTTCATCTATCTGTCCTTTAATTAGGCACCTATAAATCAAGTAGCTGTTGCAAGGTGCTCTGCCATCAGGTTACCTAAACACCAGCCCTTTCCTGAATTAGCACTTACAATTAAGGCAGATAGTTACAGATTGCTAATTGCTACTCTTTCTTCTCTTATTATTATTACTATTATTATTATTTGAGGAAGAGGCAATATGACCCATTGCAATTTTGCATGCATGCCTGGGGAGAAAAAAAAAAAAAAGTAGATGACATAAATCGCATGCATAATCTCAGGAGACAATCATTTTAAATCTTAATTGGCTGCCTTTTAAATATCATTTAAGGTCTCGTTTTGCCTGCCTCTCTCTCTCTAGTTAAGAAGGTGTTGTGTCAAAGTCTATTACCTTGCTGGACGTCTCGCCTCCAAGTTTTTTTAAAAAAGCAGAACCATCAGCAGAGGTTTGAGAGGTCGATAAAGCTTTTAGATTTGGAGATGTTTTCAGGGAGCCCATTTCCTGCGGCTAAGAGTTGTTAATGGAGCTTAAGGAATTATCTTATGACTCGGGCTGGGAGAGCCGTATATTTCTTCGCTCCTGTTCCCTTGTCGAGGCTGAATATGCTGCTGTCAAACTCGCTTAATGAAAAGTAACGCGTCGCTGATTACAGTTTTATTTGGGCTCTATGTAAAAAGCACTGTTAATTTAGCATCCCCTCCTTTGTGTGTTTGAATTTGCCATGGCTGAATGATTTAGAGTCTCTCAGTTTCAGGCCGTTTCTCTATGATTTCCCACTCCCCCCCCCCCCCCCTTTTCTGCCTCAGCCTGCCTTTATATCCCTGCTTTGTACAGCCGTACGGGCTGCGCGGTTTCCCCTTTCAGCCCCGGAGCCTCCTTCCTCTAGAGCAGCTCAACCTCATCTTTGACTTGTGCCAGCAAAAATTAATTTCTCACACCCTTTTGTTCATACTTTAAAAAAAAAAAAGAACAAACCCACCACCCATCGCCTCCCCTTCCCCCCCCACCCCCTCCACCCCCCTCCCCACCCCGCCCCCGACAAGGGCAAAAGGACCCCACCAAACGAATCCCGCCAACCCCTTTGACAGACCGCCGCGTTTTGGCGGCTGATCGAGGGGTTTGGTTCGTGTACCGAAGCGATAAACTTGTATTTCCCCTCCCCGGTTCATTCATGGAGCCTGGTCTCGGGGCCGGCAGTGCCCCGACGGGCGCGGGGGCACACAGACACACGGCCCGGCTCGCCGACCGGCGGGGTCGGGGCTTCTCTGGTAACGGGCAGGAACTTAACTCGCGCTTGTTTTATAACGGCAGTGGGTGGCCCCAAAATGAAGGGGTGGAGGCTCGATCCCCTTTTCTTTCTGACATACCCGCGGTGTGCTTTGCCCGCGGTTCGATCGCCTTCGTCTCAGGCGCGGGGCGGGGGCGCTTGGCTCCCTCTGCCCCTGCCCCTGTGGCGAACGGACCCCACCGCACTGGGGGCCGGGTCGGGCCGGGCCGAGCCGACGCCGTTTGGAGCTCAGCTCCCCCCGCCTACGGCGCGACCTGCCGACCCAGGGCGGCTCCCGGCCGCTTGTAACGCTGGAGGAGGTTTTTGGTTCCTCAGCGGAGGAGCCCTCTCCTTGAGCGCACACCCCCTCATACACTCATGCGTACATACACACAAGCACCCCACACGCACTCTGGGCTGTGGCCGCGCTGGCAGCAAGAATGAAGTTCCCTTTCTACCCCTCAGAGCCCGTGGGGCAGAGAAGCTGAAGCCCGCCGGGAGACCCGGTGTCACCCCGCCCGGCCCCTGCACACGCAGCACGGCTTTGCACACACAAACCTCCCGGCGTTAAAATTACCATCGCAGCGGGCGGCGGGTTTCACACACACACACACACACACACACACACACACACACACACCCCATCACACACACACACCCTCCCCAATCCCTCTTTGCCTCCGCCAATGGTCTGAGGGCAGCCCAAACACTCGCCCTCTACTCCCTTCCCTCTTTCTCGCCTCCTTCCTCCCCACCGCCTTAGTTTGGCTGAAAATAATTTGCTTTGTCTAAAGGGTTTCAGAGGCAAAGCTCGCCGGCCGCCCCGGCCGCATTAAAATTCCTGCCGGCCCAGCCTTTAGCTGAGACCGCGGCTCCCCGGAGACTCCACTTTCGCTATTACTGTCAAGTACCCTTGACTCTTTATTTTTGCCCTTTTATCTATTACAACTAATTCGAGTTCTTTTGCCCTTTTCAGTTTAAGACGTGGGCTTTCTGTAAAGCCTCCCCCTGCCACCGAGCTCTCCGGGTGCAGAGCCTTTAGAAATTGAGGGGTTTACTGTCAAAATGAAAATTTCACTTCAAATTATCTTGGCTGATGCACGTTTTCCAGGCCGGGGGCTCCTGTCTGAGCCTTTTGACAGCCAGATCAGCAGAGGGGTTCAGTGATCTCGATAATATCATCCAAGAGAGCGAAAGTCAATACAATGACAGGGAATATGACTGGATACAATCCAATTACGGCTGCTCGCGGAGAGGGGAAGGGCTTGATCTGATCTTCGCACCCGGATTCCTTTATTCAGTTTTAGCACTAACAGGTCTCGCTGGAAACTTTGCGGGCTGGAGTACATCGTATTTTGGCCAGGCGCTGTCCTGGTTGCGTTTATTGTTGCCTTGATAGATCTTTATATTCCGCGTTGTATTCTTATTTATTTACTTATTTAGGCGGGGGGTAGATGGGGGGGGGGGGGGGGGGGGGGGAAGGGGGAAGGGTGGTGGTGGCGGGGGGCCGCGGGGGTGGCGTGAGCAAGAACAGGTCTTCTGCTTGTCCTGCGCCAGCCTGGTCCTTGGCATGATCCCTTTGCCCTCACCCCTCAGCGCCGGGCGCCGCTGCCGAGGGGTTTAGGCCGGCCTGGGTAAGCCAGGATCTGGGATCGCCTCGCAGTTCCTTTTCCAGCAGCTGCTCTCCCTCTCTCCCGGTCCGGGGATCAGTAAAGTTTGTTCCCGTTCCGGGGAAGGCAAGGAAATCTTTTCTACACCTGGTCCCTAAGTGGTAAATTGGCTGCGAGTGCTCCCGAATCGCACGTCGAGAGCGCTCGCTCTCCTTCTCTTTTGTTGGCTGCACTCTATTTAATGTCAAAACGGTAAAGCATCTGTCCTGAAGTGCTGAAATATTCATGGAGGATCAGCGATTCTCCATACTGGCACAGGAGCTGGAAAGCTAAAACGGTTCTTTAAAAGATCAAATTTTCCATGTGAATCAATTGCTCCGCGCACTGAGGAGGCGACGCCGCGGCCGAGCCTGGCCCTTGGGGGCCGACCCCCGCCCGCAGCTCGGGGAGGGGGAACGGAGTGAGGGCGGAGGGGAGAGATGCTCCCGTTCGCCTCGCCTCAGCGGGCAGCCGCCGGCCCCGCCGGTCCGGGCTACCGCCGGGGCGCAGCGCTGAACCGGGGGGCACGGTAAAGCGCGGAGAGCAGCCGAGCATCCCTCCCGCAGATCCGTCCTCCCAGGGCAGCGCTCTGCTTAGCATCTTTTCCCCTCTTCCCGGTAGCCTGTTGACAGTCCTTGGACCAGCTCCGGAGGGGAAGGAGGGGACCAAGTTCCAGTTAAAAGGTGTTTGTTGCGCAATGCAAAACGCCACCAGTTGTGTTACCTCTGAAACAGACAATTTATTGGAGTGAACATACCTTTTAACATATTCTCTTTTTTTTTTTTTTTGTCGAGATAGATTTGTGCAGTAGGTGTAAACTTAGTAGAAGTGCTGTTTGTGAATTATATGCTAACAAGGAAATCAGGAGGAAAAAACTCTCGAAAAGTCTTTGTAACTAATGTCGGCATGCCTTAAATTAAATCTGAATTTAAATTTCCCGTTTGTAAACTTTGGGATGTAAACTTTTTAAGTAGGTCTACGCTATAGTACGTGCTTTTTTTTGGACATGGAATTAAATAACTTTCACGACATTGATCCCTTAAAGTCGCAGCCAGGAGAACTTCTTCGGAACAGCAGTGAGCAAAGTCTGTCCGTCGAACTGAGCAAACTGAACTTTAAATCCTCATTTCTGTTGTTTAAAAAAAAAAATAAAGAAAGAAAAGAAGTTTTATAGTTAAATTTAAACTCTCGTAAGTCTCTTTTCAGTGTAGCTGACTCTTCAAGCCTTAGCAAGTCCTTCGCCCCTCGGCGGGCCCGTTAGGAACAAAACATTTTGCTTCCTGATTTGGGGAACGCCAGAAACTCTTTGTTAGAGTCATGGTGGGCCAAGGTTGAGAGCTGCCCCTTGAGCACGTTGGCGCCGTTCCCCACCGCGCGTCCCAAGGCGCCCGTTTCCAGGATGGCTCCTTTGGTGGTAGCCCAGGAAACTGTCGTGTTGCCCAGGGCTTGGTTCAAAGTACTGTGCCTGAACAGGGGGTCGTGAAACACCCCATCCACCCAGTTCCTGAGGTTGGTGACCGGCGAATCCTGGTGCCTGTCGATGACACTGACCGGGGCGGAGACGGCGGCGGCGGCCGAGCCCCCCTGCCGTTTCAGCATGCAGGAGGGGTACTCGGCCTGGTTGAGGGACGTGGCGGTGTGCGCCAGAGACCAAATCCTGGGCTTCGCCTCCAGCAGCTGCTGCCCCTGCTGGAAGCACATTTTGGACTCGCAGCCGCGCTGCCGGGCGCCGAGCGGGTCGGGACCGCATTCCTCCGCCGCCGTCTTCAGGCAGCTCCGCGCCCGCTCTGCCGCCGCCTCTTCCTCCTCCTCATCCCCGGCGGCGACGGCGGCCGGCGGCGGCGGCGGCATCTTGGCGGGGGGCTCGGTGGCCCGCGGCGGGTGGCTGCCTCCCGGGTGCGGGAGCGAGTGCGGGAGCGGGTGCGGGAAGGGCCGCCTCAGCTCGCACTCCGAGCTCTCCGACTCGGCGGCGTCCAAGTCCTCCAGGTCGCTGAGCTCCAGCTCCTTCTCCTCCTTGCCCGTGGGCTCTGCGGGGTGGGGGCGGGGGAAGGGACAGCAAAAACAAGACACACGGTCACTGCCGGCGCCGCGCTGCCCGGCGGCCGCCCCCACGAGCGAGGCCCGCGGCCGCCCCCACGAGCGACGCCAGCCCCGGGGGCGAGCTGGCGGCCGAGCCCCCGCGGCCGAACCGCTAAGCGCCTGTTTTTAACAGGGTACCCTCGGCTTTGCCGCTCTTCATCGCCTCTTCCTGCGAACCCTCCTCCTCCTCCTCCTCCTCTTCCTCGTAGGGCCGCTTCTCGTCCGAGCACTTGTTCCGCGGGGGCCAGGTCATCTTGTTCTCCTTCTTGAGCCGCCGGCGGGCGTTGGCGAACCAGGTGGAGACCTGGGTGAGGGTCATCTTGGTGATGATGGCCAGCATGATCTTCTCGCCCTTGGTGGGGTAGGGGTTCTTGCGGTGCTCCTGCAGCCAGGCCTTCAACGTGCTGGTCGTCTCACGGGTGGCGTTTTTCCTCCGCGTCCCGCTGTCCATCGTGCCATACCTGCGAGTACAGGGGAGCACACGCAGTGTGACACGGCGCCCTCGGCCCCGCTCTCCCCCTAGCCCTAAGGCCCCCATGCGGACCTGCCCGACGTGGGATCCCCAGACCCCGACGCCGCCTGCTTAGGTGCAGCACCCTCCGTGGCGTGGGGACGGCTGAACCGGGGAAGGGGGGAGATGGGCGAGGACAGCTGAGCTTTAAAAGAGTGGCCTGTCTCCAGCAGCCAGGCCGAGGAAGAAAGGGAGGAGGGAAGGGGTCGGCTAGCAGCAGCGCCGGGCAATGTAAATCCCCGCTGTGCCGTGGCGGTGGTGGGAGAAAATGGGATGAAACTGCCTGCCTTTATTCGCGGTAAAGTCAGTGTCAGCGTTTCGGGCAGCTGGGAAATCCTAGCAGCTTGCAAACGCACAGAAATCCCGCTTTCCTGTTGTTTGATCAGTCCTCTCCAAACAGAATACATCTGGGTGACCCCAGGGTGTAACTGTTAATAGAAATATATTTCCTCGTACTCCTTTTATTAGTAATCTCTCCTACCCTTTTGTTCCTGAAACTGTAGAAACCTGACGCTGATGACACTGGGCTGCAACTGAATATTTAATGCACACCCCGCAGGAAAGGTCACCGGCGCCCCGCGGGCCTCACAGCTCGGACCCGGGTGGAAGCGGGCTCCACTGAGGGACATCCGAGGGATGCCCGGGCGCCTAAGCCTGACCCCACGCAGGGAAGGGTGATTACCGCCCCCCTAGAGAGGGACCGTCCCTCCCGACGCCCGTCCGGGAGGGGTCTGGGCAGAGGACCCCGTGCCTGCCTGCCTGCGGCGGGAGGGGCACGTTTCGGTGGGGATGGGGGGAGGGGGGTGGGGGCGGCATCGCTGGGTCCGGGAGGGAGATGCTGAGGATGGGAGAGAGATGCTGAGGCTGGGAAAGAGAAGCTGGGCGGCGAGGAGGCAGGTCCGCGCCTCGGCCCCGCAGCGGGGCGGGCGTGAAGGGGGTGGAGATCGCGGGGAGGGAGGAGGGGAGGGGGAGGACGGAGGGGGTGCGGCGAGCGATGCCGGGGAAGAGGGGGAGGACGCGCTTACCTGTCGTACTGGTACTGGCTGAGGGTGTGATCGTAGGGGTAGTAGGCAGCCGCCGGGGCGATGCCCGCATGCGCAGACCCGCTCCCGTCCTTCGCCTCCAAACTGTTCTGCAAGAGACACCGCGCCGCCGCCCTCAGCCCCCGCCGCACGGAGACCTCGGGCCCCCGCCCCGGCCCCGCCGACCGGCTCTCCCGGGTCTCGGCGGAGGGGCGGGGCGCGGGGGGGCGCGACGGACCTTCCCGGAGGCCCCTCGGCGGCGGCGGCCAGCGAGATCAATAGAGACATTAACTCGCGCTGTTACGGTGGCGGGGAGGGGGAAAAGCCTGGTTGGAGGAGAGCATCATTTTTTGCAAGCCGGGGTCTCGGCCGCCCAAACTACTCTCCCGCCCGGCCGGGCCCGCCGCCCTCGGCCGCCACCTCGCCAGGCGCGACTTTTAATTGCGTTGCCGTGAGAGCCGCGCCGGGATTGATAGTTACTGACCGCGGGTTGGACGCGCCGCGCTTCCGCGCCTGCGGCCAAAAGCCGGGGAGCGGCCTGCGGCTGGGGGCGGAGGAGAAGCGGCAGCGCCCGGGGATGCCCCCGCCGCGGACGGGTCCCGCCGATCGGCCACCGCCCGGCAAGGGAGGGGGGACGCCCGGATCCGGCGGAGGGCGGGCGGGAGCATCCCCCGCGGCAGCGGGCTTACCAAGGAGTAGAAGGCGGGAGCCTCGGTGCCGTAGGTCACGTAGTTTCCATAGCCCTGGGGCCCGGCGTAGGGGCCGCCGTAGACCCCCAGGGCGGCAGCGGAGTTGAGTTCGTGTCGGGCGGTAGCGAGCAGGCGGCTCTCGTACACCGGGCAATAGACGGGGGTCTGGGCGGAGGCGGCCCCCCCAGTCTCGGCCAGCGTCCGGCCGCTGGACTCGCAGCAGGTCGTCAGGGAGTTGGTGCTCATCAGGAACTGGAAGGAAAGGGAGCGGCGCTGAGGGGCAGGGGTGTGCGCGCGGGGGTTGTGAGGGTGGGAAGAGAAAACTTCCCAAACAGCAAGTTCGGGTTGGGTTTGTGGGTTGGTTTTTTTTTTAAACCGGGTTGCAGCTTTGGGGGGTCGCCACCTTCACCCTCCTCCCCGTGTTACTTCAACGGGAGCAAACACGCTCTGGAGGAACCCAGGGGCGCAAGGGTGTTATCAGTTAAACCCCCCCACACCACCGCGACGCCAGCAAACAAACGGCCCGTGGGCGTTCGACGCTCCCTAACACGTCGCTCCAACCCCTTGCACTTAAGAACTAACTTTTCTGGTGCGTCCTCACGAGTCTGGCTTTACACCGGTTTTCTCCTCTCGCAGCACAATGCTTCCCATCTGCGTTTTTAACCCCCTCCCTTCCCCAACCCCAATCACTCATGCATATTTATTTTGACTGCAGATTTGTAGCAGCCACGCACGCAGCTGTTATTAACCTGCTGGTTTAGAATATCCCGTCACTTTTTCTACGTCCTGGACCTCGGTACTTGCGTGTTTTAATTGGGTAACTGGGAATTTAATGGGGAAGGAGAAAAAAAAAACAACGGGGGGGGGGCAAAAAGCGCTGAGGCGGAGAGAGAGGGTGGGGGGGTCTCCAGCTCCCCTTCTCAACTCCCTCATCTCTCTAATCCCCCCCGCCTCCGGTTGTTATCAACCCCGCACACCCTAAATCGCGGGTGGTGCTTCCCGGGAGATACAAGTTGAGCATCTTGGAGAGATGCGGAGCGGGCAGCCGATTTTGCCGCTCCCGCACGCTTAGGAAGGATCGCTGCCTCTCTTAGCCCTGCACGGGAGTAATCAATAAGGACTGAAATTCAATCAATTAACGTTGGTAGGCAAAAAGTCTTACCTGGGGTGCTGAGGAGTAAGGGTAGCCAAACTGAGGATATGACATGGTACAGAGGCTCCCAGTGATCTAGAAACAAGGCGAGACGTCTGATCTGCACGCTATTGCAGCCTGGCTCTGCTCTATTGTACCGATTGATTGGTAACCACAGGTCCCTAGATGCTTATAGGACGAAGCAGAAAACCACATTTAATTTATTTACATGAAATCTCAAACTTTTTTTTCTTTTTTTCTTTTTTTAACGGAGAAAAAAAAATACGGATAGATTTTAGACCCTTCCCCTCTACAGCTACCAAACAGAAAAAAAACTGTTACGTGTGGGCTCCAAGGATGACAAACGTGACGGCAGGAATACATACTTTGCACCCACGGAAAAATAAAGGCTGTCGGGGGGTGGGGTGGGAAGAAGAAAAGTGATGCAAATGCCTCAGCTCGGAAGCACGTTGTTTTCAGAGAGACGAGCCTCTGACGTCACGCAACACCTATTCAAATTAACCTGTCTGTAAGTTTAACATTCATTTTCGGGACCCTTTCCCTTGGCATGGAAAAAAAAAAACCCCAGACTCTCCAGCATCCCTCCCAGGGAAAGTTTGGAAAGCACTACGCCTGCTTGCAACGTTTCTGGGTATTTCTGCGGGGAAGGGAAGGAAATGAATGGATTTAATCTGAAGGATCAATGTTGCATTAGCTAAGATCCCCCCCCACACACACACACACCCTCCTTCGTCACTGAAGGACTGGTGAGCACTTTTAATTAGAAATTAATTAATGAGCAGCTGCTTCTTTGCACCCCCACAGTAATAATTAGTCTCAATTACAAACAAGACATATGAAGGGACACACGACTGAATCTTCATTTAAGATTTAATCAACAGTTAAAATTAGAGCTAACGCTGACAATAAAGCGCATGACATGCAATCCTGCTTTTCTTTTCGGTTCTCTCCCCAGACGTGTGATTACAGGTAGAAAGCCCTACAAGCGTATTCCGGGGGATGATTGAAAGGACGTGACTTTTCACGTCGAAACGACTTTGATCCCATCGCAACCCTCCGCTGGAAAAGCCAGCCCTTCGCCGGGCGGAGGGCCGTAGCCAGCCTGCCTGTGCTCCGGGGTGCGTACGGCTGGGGTGGGGGTGGGGGTGGGGGGATAAAGCAGAAACGGGAGCCGGAGGGGAGGAGTGGTGGGGGAAGAGAAAATTAGGGAAGGGGGTGTAACTTATATGTGCCAAGTGCTGTTTCTCACCGAAGAGCAAACATCTCTTTCCCAGTGGTTAGGTGGTTCCCCGGGGCTACATCTGGACACACATATCCAACCCCCCCACACACACCCATCCGAGTGAAGGAGGGCCTGGGAAAGAGGCTCGTCTCCATCACACCCGTCTCCTCAACCCCAATTCACCGTTACCATCAGCCTCCCTATTCTTTGGGGCTTGGGACACCCCCCCCCCCGGGACACCACCCCCACCACCTCCTCCCTCCCCAACACAAGCAGGCGGCACCCCTCCTCTGCTTCACCCTCGGAGGGGGCAGGCTCCGTTCTCCCGCCCGGAGGTAGTGGCCGTCAGTAGTGGGGGGGAAGACGCTGCGGCTACCGGCCGGCGGAGGTACCCCCAGCGTCTTTCCCCCTCACACCCCCGACGGCCAGCTACCGCCGGGGCAGAGCGGGCAGGCAGCCGCCGGAGGAAGCGGAGGAGCCAGCTCCCAGGCTGAAGCTCGGCTGCTGGTGCAGTCGAACGCTGCTCCGTGGTGTGCAGACTTGCTCAGAGAGATTCCTGGGTTCAGACATGTGAATAGCCCCAGGGTCACACTCTAATTAATGATGATGTTCTCTTCTTCTCCCCAGCTGGAAGACTGCCTCCCAGAAACGAATCTGCCCACACTGACAGCTCGATTGAGGGTGATTGATGACTATCTGGAGACCACAGTACACATAATATAATATCTGCTGCGTAATTGCTTTAATTTACTGATGAAAATACTAGTTCTCGGATTGAGTTAGACTACAACGAGCGGCGTTTTATGGCGCTTTAGAGTGTTTGCAAATAAAAGATATCAGATACAGTACATGCAAATTATCCTGACAGCTCAGTATCTGTAGCCGGGAGAGAGGTATAAAGAACGGGAATCAGATGACATTAATAATAGGGTTTGAATTCTGTATTGATTTTTTTGGGGAGGGGAAGAAAGTGCCCATTCTTTCCTCACCTGAAATGCTAATACCTTTCTTTCTGGGAATATTAATAACTCAGCCGTTGGGTTTATGTCGCAGAAACGCTCCTTTTATTCCTCCTGCTCCCCCGGTGCTGCCAGGGTGTAATGATACTTTTAGCTACTATCTACAAGCAGCTTCCTTCTCCGCGACGTGCTGACGGGCTATTGCATTGTTTGCAAAGAAAAGACACCCGGTGTTTACACAATGGTCTGCACGCGGCGTTTGGCGCTGCTCGCGCTGCCTCCCGCGCTGGTTGCGCTGGGGGATGTTTATTTAAGCCCTGGAGTATAACTCACCGGGGCGAGGGACGAAAACAGTTGCACTTATCTCAAGAGCGGCTCGGTGTAAAGCACTATAATTAGCTGGGAGAGCTAAAAGAGCTGCCTGGAGAAGTCCTCCCAGTTTTCCAGGCTACAGTTTGGGAGATGTCCTGGTGTTGTGTGGTTTGGGGTTTTTTTTTCCTTTTTTTATTTTTCTTTCTTTCTCTTTTTTATTTATATTTTCTCTTTCTTTCCTTCCCTCTTTTGACAACACTGCAGATGTCTACTCCGCAGTGGCCCACAGAACACTACAGGTTTTGATATTTAGATGAGTCTATTAAACTTTAAAATACAAGGTGAAATTCAATATTTATAGTCCTTGTCTATTTATATATCACAGTTGTCTTTCACCGCACCGTGCAAATACTCCGGTGCCCATTTTTGCAGTGAACTTTCCTGTATTAATCATGATAATTATTTGCCATTTTTCTTTGCAGCCCGCCTGCCTCCACTACTTCACCCCCGGTCAGCTTTGTGCCAGTTCCAATCTATATTCCCTAGAAAGCAGTCATTAAAGGAACACCAAAACCTAACCCTAACCCAAAACAAACCAACAAACTCACCAAAACAAACCAACAAAGATGCTTAATAACCTTAAACACTTAATAACCTTGGACGCCAAGAGCTGACATCCAGCGTCCATGTCCTGTTTCACTTCCAGTCTACAAACACCGGCCCTTTGTTGATAAGAAGCTCAACACAATTCTATGTCATCTCGAATTTTTGGTGCCAGCGCACAAACACACAGTAAGCCCCGCCGTGATTTAACACAACCTCTGCAGTTCTTTGCACACAAACAACGTGACACTGTTCAAATCCAAGCAAAGACGCTTAAACGCTGTGGGCTACATCCTGAAGCATTCGGAAAATGCGGGTCTTTGCCATGCCATAAAAACTGAGCCTTGCCAAAGCCCCTCTCCCCCCACAAAGCGGTTAAGGGCTTCCCAGAAGGAGAAACGCCCGCTGCTGCTTTCGCCAAAGTTTGAGCAAGCAAACCCATCGCGATCGATGGGAAACGCCGGGGAGGTCCCCCCTTGCCAGAGTCAGCCTGCCCGCACACCCGGACGAGCAGGTACGGTGGGTGCAGTGAAAGCCCAAGCCCAAGCAAGTTCTCCCCCCACCCCCACCCCCCCGGCTCCGAGGGCTTGGTGTTTCCTCCCCGAGAACCCGGAGCCAGCGTTCGTACAAGTTTTATCATAAAAGCACGAAAGGAGAAGGAAGCGCTGCGATACTGGAACAGGCCACAGCAGGTAAACACAGAGAACCTCTTCAGGACTAACGCTTTGATGGACGTCTTCAGGGACAAGATCTAGAGGCGGTTAATGCAGCTACACTTTTACTATCTGCATTTTCATCGCCTCCTCTTTCGGAGGGGGTTATTGCCACTCCTGGAAGTATCTCAGCGACGGAATTCGCTAATGGGCTAAACAGACTTTAGCGAGCTCTTTCAGTCGACTTTGCTTTGTTTTCACGGTTCAGATTTAAAGCAACCTTGACACCGCCTGACAAACGCTGTGAAGCTCTACATGTTGCCCATTTGGGATCTGACATGGAACCGAGGGCAGCCTACAACATTTTCAAGTAGATTAGCTCCCATAAAGTCGCTATCGACAGCAAATACGATTTATTTATTATATTTTTTTTTCTTCCCTGAGCCCATCTGAGGTGTAATTGCATCTCCCGCGCTCGGAATGGAGGGGACAGCGAGCTGGTGCTGCCGACCTGCACAGCCCTACGCTATGGCTCGTGATCCGTGGGTTGCGGTGGTAAAACACAGCAGTTGCATAAGAAGGCGCCGCTAATTAATTTACTCAGATTACAACTCCGCGTAAAAATCAGTTGTTCAGAGCTACCCATCTGAACGCCTTCATTTTGTCCTCTCGGCAAGCAGTCCAGATTACAGCAGAGAGGCCTCAGATGCCCATTCTGTTCTTTGTATTTATTAACTTTTCACACTCAAGAGCTGGAACCAACACTCCACTCTCTCTCTCTCTCTCTCTCTCTTTCACACACACAGACACACACACACAGAGACACAAAACTTTTCGGCAGGAGAGGCAAACCCTGCGACCTGGGCAGCTGCGGTATGGCTAGATGGACCCCACAACATATGCACATTTACCTGCCCGGTGCAGAGCGTCGCAACTACGCTTTGACTAGGAAAGCAAAGACTGTGGAAGGTTTCTCCTCCCAGCTCCTGTCCCCCCCCCCCCCCCCCCCCTCACACTCCTCAGTGCCGCAGACTCCTAGGCATTCAAACGCCACCGCCTTGAAGCTGCCTGGCAGCGGACAGACAGCCGGAACGTTACTTCCCTGCGAAGAGAAAACTTGCAAGGTCGAATTCTATGCCTTTTAAAGTTCGCCTTAAAATCCAGAAAGTTTAACTCGGTGCCTTACCTTAGCGCTCGCTGAATAGCATATCCACACCCCCTTCCCAAGAAATAACGCACATATGTTAAAATACATTTGCCCTCTGTCCTAGGTAAAGATTGCACAAAGCCAAATGATTCATCACGGATAGTTTCTCTTCCCTCCAGCAGTTCGTTTTCAGCTGCCTTGCTGCTAAAGCAGGCTCCAAAGAGGGGGGGGGGGGGGGGATAATCCCCACCGCTCCCCCCCCCCTCCCTCCTCCACCCCCCTCTTCCGTAGAGAGAGACACACACTCAAGCATCGCCACCAAAACAAGAAGAAAAATTTTTACCTGCGATCACGCCAGGCTTTGGCTAGAACCGTGTAGCGATGGCTGTGCCATGGCAGGGCTCCTCTCCTCTCGTCTGCGCTGGCTGACTTTGCAGGGAGCTACGGAGAACTAACGTAGACATTTCTCAGTGCGTATGTAATACCTGAGCGGAGCGGTACAGTGCCTTCGGTCCCCAGGCGCCACAACCACTTCACTAACCCCCTGTACCAGAGTGACGTTCAAGTGAATAGCTCCACTGATCACACTCTTTCCTACTGATTAACACTTTCCAACACGACCAGGCGCTCCGCTTCCAACTTTTCCCGTTTTAAAAGAGAAGCAGCCAGCACCGCTTGCTCCCGCGGGTTATAAACGCCGTCTGGGGCGTGGGGGACACCATAATTAATAGCAGGTTAGTAAAATCAGTGCTGCCACTCCAATTGTTGTCCTTGTTGCCAACAATAATTGCATTGATTCTGGAAGGACACGAATGTCCTCCATTTAACCTAATGATCTGCGGGTTGCACACGCTGTAAGGCAGCCGTAGCGTTGATTAACTGCGCGCACCTCCGAACTATCATTTATCTCCGCGAGTCACGACTGAAAGGCGCTAAACTTACGGGCAACTCTCCCTGCCTCTCTCGCCGTCTTTGTTTCCCTCCCGTTTGAGGAGGTGGGCTGGGACGCCAGCAGTGCTAGCCCTGCGCGCAGGGGACGGGCACCTGTACCTGTCCACCCATCGGCCTTCGCTTTATTCATAGCCCTGGGGCAGCGCGGCGGAGCCGGCCGCCGCGGACCTGCCGGGGGCTGCGCGGGCCAGCGCCCCCCGGGCGCGGGGAGGGGGTGACGGTGGTGGGGGGGAGGAGGGGAGGAGGCGCGGCGGCTCCTGGCTCCGGGGACCCGCTCCCAGTAGCGCCCCCGGGGCCGGCCCCGCCGTCGCCACCCGTCCTGGCCACAGCCCTCCGGGGACTCCCAGGCACCGGGGGCTTCCTCCGGGGGTGGGGGACAGCGGAGCGGAGTGGGGGTGGGGGGGACCGGGACGACGGGCGCCGGCCGCAGCCTCAGGCGGGTCGGGGCAGGAGCGCTTGCTCCCGCTTATCCTCCCCGTCCTCCTGCGTCCGTCCGTCCGTCCGTCCGTCCGTCCGTCCCGCCTTTCCTCAGCCCTAGGCTGTTGCCACCGCCGCTCTCTCCTGCGGAGAAGTTTTTCGGGCCCGAGGCTGGGCGAGCTGGCAGCGAGCCCCCCGATCTTAAAATATGCAGCCCCCCTCCACCCTCTCACCCCCGGCCGCCAAGACCCGCTGCAGGCAGGCTCCTGCCCGCTGCCCAGGGTCGGCGCAGCCCCTGGGGGGCCGGCCGGCCGCTAAGTTTCACGGAGCAGTTGGTACTTTCCTGTCTTAATTGTTTGTTCAGCAGGGAAAGGGACAAATCGGGATTGACAGAAGGGGGAGGAGGGATCAATATCATTCCTGTTTAAAGGCGTGAGCCTGGGCAGACGTCTCAATAAGACAGAGGAGGAGGAAAAGAGAATATTATATCCTACCTAATTAAGCGAAGACAAAGAGGTGTGAGGAGAAAGGTTCAGGAGAGGTGGGGTGGCAATGGGAATTTTTAATCCGGTGTCTTCCCACCGTAACCACCAAGGCTGAACAATAACGTTAATAGGGAACATCTGTACATCGACAGATTTATTCTTGCCAGGGCTTTTTCATGCCTATGTCATTTGCATGGACCCGCGCTCGTAATGTTCGACACACGCTGCACCTTGTAGTGCAATGACAGGATAAATCTGATGAATGCTGAAGCTGGGAAACCCTCTTCTCTTTCCCCTTTCTCCCTCCTCGGATTGCCCTTGCAGCTTCCAAGGCGGGGAAACCACACGGAGAAAGAAAACGTGAACCTTCTCCCCATCTGCACTTGTAAACAGAAAGCCAATCATGCAGCGAGCCTTTGCATCTTAAAGTGGAGTAACAAACCCTCGGCGACGTGGATGCCTGGGTGGCCCGCGCAGGGCTGGCCTGCTTGCCGGTGCGTGGCTCGGGACGGGGACATCGCCTCTCCTCCCGACTGCCCCGTGGGACTCGCCCGCTCTCCCCAAACCGCCCGGGAGGCGTGTGCGCTGCCCACATCCCCGCGGGACTGGACTTTCACTTCCTTCCCCCGGGGAGGCCCGTCCCGCTGGCGCTGCCCCCGGGCTCCCGCCCCGGGCTGCCTCCTAGCCCGGCTGCTCGGCTGCTGGCAGCCCCAGCGCGAAGCGGGGCCGGGGCTCCCGGGGGCTGCGTCGTGCCTGCGGGGGAAGCCGCCCCCCCGCCCAGGGACACACACACCACACACACACACACACACACACACACACACACACACATACATATCCCCACCCCCGTCCACCGACCCCGTCCAGCCGCCTGCCCTGCTGAGCCCACGTTTTAGAGGGTGGGAGTGACACCATCTTCTCCCCACACCCCGTCTCCCTATCCCCCGACGTGGCATCTCCTTACCAACCCAAATATGCTTTTGGGGACAGGGACCCCGCTGCCAGTGTGTCCTTCCCCCACCCCACCCCTGTCCTGGAGCCACCACCGGATGCCATGGCCTGGGGTGTCCGGGAGCTGCCGCCCCACCTTTCCCAGTGGCAGAGCAGCACGGGGAGGGTGGGGGGGGAACTCCTGTGGTGTGGTGCTGGGGGTGAGAGGGGGCCCTTGTCATCTGCTCTCCCCCTTGAAAATTTGCTACGATGTTCAAGGGCAGGAGGCATTGTCCAAAACCAATCATCTTTTATACCGAGGCCGCCAGTAACAGCGCATCAGTATGTGTTGTTTGCAATGTAGCCACCCCAGTTGCTCTACATCAACATTTTGGTAATTATTATTATTATTTTCAGTGGTGATCGAAGGAAGCCAGCAGATTCTTGAGGCTATCTGTCCCAGTTTGCTTGTGCTGACCTTGCACCTCTTGGAAACTGCCAACCCATCGCTGCTCCGGCCTGCGCGCCGGAGAGCAGAGCGGCTCTGTGATGCAGGCCGGCCTAGCCAGGCTGGAGGCCGATCGAACTCGGCAGAGCTGAAGTCCCAGTAGACATTCGTGCAGGTCAACCGTAGCAACGCGACGGACGCAACCACCAAGGGAACACTGGTCACCAATAAACCCTGGAAGGAGCTTGCAACCAGAGCAAAAGCTTTTTGGAAGCATTGCCCAAAAAAATCACAGGCTGGAGCCCTTGGCTGGAAGGGAATTTGTAGGTTTTTGCTTGGCGTTCTTTGTCAGTCTTTCTCCTTTCTGTAGCGAGATCAATGCCCTCCCTGCTGTGAAAAGGCCACCACGAAATGATACCAAGTGGTTAAAAACCTTAATTTTCCATGTCATTAGACAAACTGCATTGGTGAAAGCACCACATATTTCCACTTCAGAAAGGGAATTTAATTTAATAGCTGGTGTCAATTCCTGCAGCACCATGGCTATTCTTTGAAGCCCTACTTTCTAAGAAATCTTGATCTCTTAGTTTTTTTGCCTTTATTTTCCTGTCGAGGTGACTAAATCACACCTAGCTGAGGAATAATATGATGACACTTGTCTCGTAATTCATGCACACTATGGAGGTCCTCGAAACACATCAGGTTAATCATGAAACCCCTGAGATAATTTATGTAACCGGAATAATTTCACAGTAAAGGCAATGTAATTCAGAATGTAGTAAATACATGGATAGAAATCAGATTTTAACCGAAACTATTTTTGTCTTCCTCTGGTTTGGGCACCAAGTTTTATGCTAGCCTCAGAGCAGCAAGGTTTATCTTAATGTGCAGGGATCCATACAGGTACATTTCTTTTCCTTTACTCACATTAAATTCATTATGTGATGTTCAAAAGACTGATACACATTAGAAAACCTCTAGGCATTTCAGTGTAAAAGGGATGGTTTATTAAAAGGATAGGTTATTACTTTGAACGCTGTCCTCAGTGTGTACATTTAAATGAGAAATGTTTATGTGGTACTGACCCAAGTTGGTCAGAACCCATTCAACCACACTTTTAACCATAAATGCGTACCTAAACCCTGTAAAGTATTTGTTTTCAAATTCTATCTGGTAATTTCTGGGTCTTTTCCAGTCCCCAAAGACCGAGGCCCACAATTATTTTTTCAATAATTTTCTAAGCAAGTGTTACCACATTTCCATTTGTCAAACCATGAATTTTGAGAATATGTTTATTCTGTGGGAGAAGAAGAAATGTGTTGGTGTGGTTAACAGCACGCTCAATAACTGGGATGGGTGGAGAGAACCGTTTCTAATATGAAAACAGCCTAATTTTAAATGCTTGGAAGCTTAACCATTTCAACCCTCCTTGAAGTCCCCGAGAAGGCAGAAGACATGCTGTTGACTCAAGAACACCGAGTTCTCCCCTTCCTACAGTGCAGCTCTGCCTGAGCAACGTGGGCAGCCTGAGCCCCCAGGCCTTGCCTTGCACAGGTGAGCGGTGCTGCTGAGGTGGAGCTCCAGGGAAGTGATGCAGGAATAGGCCCCTTTCTCCATCTTCTACCACTAAGGAGAAATGGAACCTTGGGTCTAATCCCACCAACCTTCCAGCAAGTGAGTAGCTCCCCAAAACGCTACACGTGAGCCATCTCTTCTCACACCAGAGGGGTAACAGAAGAGAACTGCGTGTGCCTCAGAAAACAAAGATGCAATTAAAGCAGCGTTTGTAGCCTTCAGTTAAGGACATCTCTCAGTGCAGGGTGAACCATTGCTTTTTTTCCTGCTAATTATTTTCATTAGCTGTTTTAACTTTTCCTTAGAGCTCTTAATAATTGCTTCAGAGCAGAATATGTAAAACTGAAAATTATTTATGGCACTGATTAGAACTACAGAATACTAATATGGGTAGTCAGGAATAATTTACCATAGCAGGAAAAGCATTATTTAATTGTTTAATATAGAAGTTTAATTGTGCTTGCATATAATTATCATGTAAATATCACTGTGATCACTTTAAGAGGTTATTTCTAAGTGTGCCAAAATTCTGAAGCAATCTGAAAAGAATTAATTTTTTTCTTGCCTCCCTTCATAAGTCTCTCAAGTGCGCTATATGTTTTAACTTAAACCAAAATATAGCCAAAGGCAGACAGGAGTTCCAACAGTGACCAGTGTAATACTCACTGCTTTTAATTACTGTAACAATAAATCACACAGGAATGTCCTCCAGGAACTAAATGATTTTCTAAAAACATTTGAGAATATTTTTGAAATTCAATTAATTGAAGGCACCAGATAAAAGGTACACATTCTTAATGGCTATAAAATAACCCTAAGGGATGTAACTGAGCTCCAAGCTTAACTTCAAAGTGTGACAGAAATACTTACTGTATTACTTTAAAAGTATTCAGATCAATGAATCAGTTAAAATTACTTATACATTTACCAACCTTTTCATTTTCTTTCTGAGTATGATAGAAAGAATTGCTCTCATTTCCCAGGATACAAAAAGCAGTTGAGACCTGTAAAAGAAATTGTAATTAAAGCCAGCCTTCAGTCAAAATTGGTATTATGAATTTTTGGTTGACACAAGATAAAGGGGCCAGCAAAACATAAAAGTGGCTTGATAAAACATACATTTAGACATTTTATACTGAAATTTAACTGGTTGGTGGAGAGGTCTCGGGTTCTCTCCTTGTTAAAACCAGCAAGTGTTTCTCTATTGAAGTCAATTGAAGAGGGACGCCACCCCGCAATCTGCATCGTGTACAACTGTGTACCAGACCAGATTGTGGGCCAAATCGGTTTTCTCCTTTTTTCATTTATTTTGTATTCTCCTCCCCCCTCTTTGGACTAGTAGCGCTCACTTGAACACCCACACGGCTTTGCACGGCTCTGCTGAGCATCTCAAACAGCCGCGGCATGCCTTCAGCGACTTTTGTGGGCAGTACTCTGAGGCAGTGTGCCAGTGAGTGCTCAGTAGGACCTGACTCTGTGAACAAACGCCTTGGCATCTGGCCTGTGGTTTATGAGTAACAGAGGATGTATTAAAATAAAGTGTTTAAACCATCACAATTTTCTGATTTGCAAGGTGATTTTATAACACAGCATGACTCAACTGCGGGAAAGTGTTAATAAATGTGTAGAAACTGAACTGCCCCTACCAGTAATCTTTTTCTTTCCATGTTTTTTGAGCGGAGGTGCGCTGTTGAGAGCAGCTCTTCCTCTCCCCTCTGTAATCTCAGTCTGTGCCCACGCTCCTGACCATACACAGGCTGTGAAAGACTGCAGACCCACTGCCGTCACACCGTGGAGATAAAGGTTAATGTCTATGCTTTGCAAAATGGCTGCTTACTATAAATATTTTCTAATGAGAAAGAATTGAATTGCATATATATTATTCCTCGGTGCAGGAAGTTTAGAAATGGTGAAACCAGAATTATGTGCAGATGTGCATTCGTGTACAGCCGTGACTACGCACTTGTGTGTGTACACACAGAGACAGGAAGGATGCAGAGAGGTGCCAGTACTGTATGAAGGGACTGTATCCCAAAACAAGACTGAAAATACTCTGTAGAAGACTAATTGCCATATTTTCCAGTGGGCACCCATTTTCAATACTCGCTGATAATTTTCTTAGCATCACATTAACATTTTCTCTGTGTTTAAAACTGACACAGTAAAAAAAAAGATTAAAAAAAAAGAAAGAAAGAAAAAAAAGACATCAACCCCACAGATCTGAAAGCATCTTTATCTCTTCTGTTTCTTTTCCTTGGTCATTCAAAACCATAAACATCAGAAGAGCCTTTGAGCATTTGATATTGGTGTTTAGCCATGAGAATGTAATGGCTTTGTATGGCTCCACACAGTGATTCTGCACCCCGCAGGTATGAGGTGGGTGGAAGGGTCACCGGGCAGCGGAAACACCCACAGCAGATTGCAGTTGCAGAAACACAGGCACTGGCAATGTGCGAGTTCTCTAACAGTTATTTTTAAATTGCATGTAATAAACACAATGCGAGACTAAAGCCAGCACTAAGACTCAGGTCTCGTCAAAGAACTCGGTTTAATAAGGGTAGTAGAATAACCATGACACTCCTTTAATCAGGGACTGGGTGCTGTAGAAGACTGATAGATTTATTTTAACGTGCAAATACCCGTAATATTTGCAACTGACTCACATCTACCAGATTAGCACCTGTGACCTGCAGCTAGGTTCAAATCAATTCTGCATAAAAAAACCCAAACCCGAACTTTCTATTAAATCTTTGTTCCACCAATTACTCCAATCCATTGTTCATGAGCATTTAAAAGCTTTTCTTCTCTGAAGACTTTGCAGTCAGAAGATCTTTTTCCAGAATAGTTGTTTATCTCAGAAGGGCTGTTTGTCTAATATAGCAGCACATGGATTTATGAGTAAATAATCTCTCCATAAATTCTGAGAAACTGTAGAACATTCCTACAGTTCCCCCTCTTCTCCCTCCTGTTTTTAAAATCAATAAATATATGAACTCTTTTTTTTTTTTTAACCTGTGGTGAAATGGTTGAACTGCAGTAATACAGAAGAGCTGAAGTAAAAAAAAACAAGTCAGAATATTGGCTTCAGATTAAAGCTGGGTAAACCTGGGATAACTTGTCTGGAAAGCAGAATAATTCCATTGCAAATACATGTCAGGCAAGGTTAAAATATGATTAGCAAAAGAAAAAAAGCATGCTCACATGTCTAATTTTTAGGCTTGCAAAAAGTTCGTACTCTCAAGCTATGAAATGTAGCTGTGTTTGTCATAAGGTGCTATGTTTCATCTGCATTGTATTTTTCAGTTAACACTCCTCCTCCTCCTCCTCTCCCAAGCATCTGATTTCATAGCAGGTAGAGCTATCAGTCCTAAGGACACAGGCAGTGGGAGCTGAGGGATTTCTGCAAAATCCTCACAAAATGTTGAAGGAAGAGCCTTCCTCAGGAGGATGATGACTCTGTTTCTTGCTTTACCTGTATCCAGAGACAGCCACGGGAGGTAAAAGCTGAAGAGCAGACACCTGCAGCCGCACATGCCCACAGAGAGCGTGCCCTTGACATTTCAAGCCTTGCATGAGGCTCTCAGCCGTGCTCCCTTCCCACGCCAGCTTGTTTTTCAGGTGCAGGGCAGAACAGGACAAAAGCTGCTTATGCAGGGACCATCTCTGTGGCTGGGGGGTGTAGCAGAGCTGGTGGTGGCATCGGTGAAGCTGGTTGCTGTGGCTGACCGTGTGTCACCAAGAGGAAATTTCAGCTGAAATGACGCATTGGAGCCAAAAGTCATTGACAGCCCGTGGCACCACAACCTTTTCCAGATCCTCCAGCTCTTACCCAAGCCGCAGAAGGATGCCTATTGCAAGTTTGGCCAGGTGGTCGTGACTGCTGCTGTCAGCCAGAAGAAGTCTGAGTGGGACAAGCGTGAGCAAATCCGCTCCTTTCCAGCATCACCAAAACACAGGTGACCCCTGGGCTTTTCCGCTCTTGGTAGCAGGAGCTCAGCCGGACCCTTATTTTTTCCCTTGCTGTCACTTCTAGCTTTAACCAATAATTAAAACCTCCAGCTGCCAAATCTATTTTGTGGTTCCCTGTGGGGATATTGTTGGTTACCAGTTTTCTCCCAGGTTTTCTTACCAAAAGGCAGTTAGCCACTTCAGCTTGAAAAGAAAGGGCTCCTAACTCTGCCAGCTTCTGGGCCTCAGATGGTGCTTTCTAGTCTCGCTGAGCACTTGGGAGGAGGACTTGCTGGATGTGGCGATCCCTGCCGACTGCTCTTTCACAAAAACCTAATGATCTGAAGCAGAAAGCACAGTGGAGTAAAACCCGAGATGATCTTAAAGAGGAAAAGCTGTTATTAGATAGATGTCGAAGACTCCATAAATGTAAGTAAGACTCTTAAATCTGAATTTTTCCCATTTAAAAATTTTTATATGAATAAAAAACTGGGAAAAGGCAGATGGGGGTACCGCAGTCATTACGGAAAGCAGAGAAGGTTGCAGGAAGACTGGGAGGGCAACTTGTTCCTCTGGACCATGTTATGATAGCCCTTGAGGTATATGACCCTAAATAGTTTTTTTTTTTTTTGGTGCAAATTGTGAGTGTATGGTTGACCTTTGTCTGAGAGATGAAGCAAAACCAAAGGCAATTTTTTTTTCTGCTTAATGTGAAATATTTGTTTTCAAGAAATCTAGGCTTATTTGTGTTTCAGTAATCACCAATAAATTTATAAAGCTTTCTAACCTTTAACCTGTCATATTTTTATTTTTTTCCCCCTGGTATTGCAAAGCACTTGCTAGCTAAACAAAACTCAGCGCTGCTCACCTGCAGTTTAAAGAACTTAAAACCACTCAGACCAGCTTTGTGAAGGCACTTCAGAATAACCGAAAGACTCAAGCGGGGGGGACCTTTATGAATTTATAAAAATACATTCATTAAAACTGCATTTCAGAGGCCCAGTCCCAATTCCCTCTTCATTTTATATCTTTCTTTCACTGAGCCACATGAGTTTACTCCTGTCTTGCCTTGGTTGCATTAAAAAATCCACATGAAACTCACTATGAAGGAGGATGATGGTGAAAACTTTTCCTATTTTGAACAACGCTTTTTTTTTGTGTGGGTTTATTATTGCCATGGAAGTGCATGTGCCAAGGTAAATTTGTTCAATGGTACAATTTACAGCTGAAAAATTTATAGATAGAACTAGGAAAAATAAAGTCAGTTGTAACAATACAAATAAAGAATGAATCTTGTGTTACACATGAATCACACAATTAGTGAGTTCCACTAAGGATAGCAATTATTCATTAATTCAGATCTGGGAGCTATTTTGTAATGCTCAGGAAAGTTGAATGGGAAGAATATTGCTTATCTTCAAAATCAAGTTCAAAGAACTTACCTTCAAGCAAATGACGGCATTCCCAAGTAGCGATCACACTACAGAGCAAATGCTAAGGGGAATGAAGCTTAAAGCAGCCTAATATAGAAGTTTGGCAGAAATAAAAGTTGGAAGGAGTTTTCCAGAATGTAGTTAAAAAAAAGGCAATGTTGAAAAATAGAAAGACCCATGAAGGTCTAGGACTTTCACCTCAAACATTTTTCTCTTCCACTTTTCCATGTGGATAGCAGAACCATGTCCCAGTGGAGCTGAATCCCATCAAAGCTCCTGGGTAAACTTAATATTTTCTTCCCTTTGGAAGGAAAGGTTTATGCTAGATCAATCTGTGTATATAGATCTGTGTAAGTGGTACAGGTCCTTTGTATGTAATAAATTTGATTTTGTTTCCTCGACTGGATTTAACTTCATAAATTGAGTTTGCAATGGATGAAATAAGTCAAACGATGTGGTAAAACTGCCCATCCCAAAACACTTTTGAAGACACAAATAGCAGTCCAGCTTTTATACTTAAGTACTTATAAGCTTAATTTAGCAGGGCTCCAGAAATGAAGGGTAATTCTATGGGTAAATAAAATCCCCAGAATCTTCCATCTCGCTGTGTCTGCCCCTGGGCTTTGTAAAGACATAAACCATCATGTCTTAGGGCATAAGAGAACTTGAGCTGCGTTAAGGGAGGGTTTTTTAGTCTTTCTCTGCAGCAGATGGTACCGGTCAATATAAGAAATAAGATGCTTGATGGATAGGCTGTAGTTCTATTTCAGAACATATTTCTTCCAGATTCAGCTTTTCTTTCTCCTTTCTTGAGTGCCAAGATTATCTAGGATATTTACCCCAATACACCGCTCATGGTCTTGTTTTTAAAACTTTCATTGAAGACAGATTTATGTGGACTTCTGTTAACCAGTTTAGAGGAAATTGTCCTTCTGGCAGCAATATCTTCTTGGGAATCTGTCAGTGTTAATACTTTCTTTAGCTGTTGAACCAAACCAGGAGTTAAAATACATATTTAGGAACCTAAATAAGATTTTTTTTTTCAGAGTTTCTGAGCATCAGCAGCTTCCACTCTGGTCATTAATAGCTGATGCTCAGCATCTCTCTGACTAGGTCACTTTTTGGAGAAAGCTCTTAGCTCTTTTATGTATCAAGGGATGGAACTCATTTCCTCATACCAACATTTGCAGAAAGGGATGCATAAAGTCACGTTTAGGAAGGAAATTTCATTTAGAGATTTAACAGACACAAAAGTAAAGTAAGAATCGGTCTTATCTTGTGACTAAGGCAGTAGATTTAGAAGCAAAAAACCCTCTTGCAGTAGGTTCCCCAAAGCATTTAAGTCAGAGCAAATTGTGATGAAAGATTCAGCTCTGAAGGAGCAAGATACGAACCCGAACACAGGTCTTCTGTCAGTCAGATTGAACGTGTGTCAATGATGCCCCTCAGTCAGAACATTCAGATTTCAACTCCACAGGGGAAATTCTGACAGTATTTCTTTTTTTCTTTCTTTTTTGGTGTTTTTTTTTTTTTAACACATTAGAAATATTGAGAAGAGAGGTAGAGCAGAACCGGTCCCTCACAGGAAACTTGCAACCTAAAACCACGTATACACAGCCTGATTTTCCACAGCTATATTGAGTGCACAAGCACTCTGTAGAAACCTGCAGGGCCTGAACAAGGATGGAAAAGAAGTGGAGATGTATGTGGCAAAAAGATTCTTTTTATAAAGCCCAGAGATAATTGAGAGATTTGAATCAAATATGTGTACATATGAATATTTATATAGGCACATAGGAGAAAGACTCTTTTTAATCCCTGTGTTTGAAAATAAGGAACTAAAGTTTTTAGAATTAACTGATTACAAAACAATTTGAATGAATCAACTTTCTAATGAACATTCTCAGAAAACTTTAGTCTTTCCTTGAAAATATAGTCTGTCCTAAACTGGAAAAAAAGAAGCAAACCTGGTTTGCAGTTGCTAAAATCTGACATTGTTTGTCTGAAAATGATTAAAAAATTAGAAGTACTTGGGGAATAGCTATAAGAAAAAAAAAAAAGGTCAAAACTTCTGTTGCATCTTTAAGTGTCTAAGGGCAACTTACTGGTAGCGACTGGGAACGGGAACAAATTAGATTAAGTTAATGATATGCACCTAACTGGAAGACCAAAAATAGGAATTGGATTCTTGTCTCTTCTTACACTTGATGCCTCTACAGTTATATCCTCTAAATCTTTGTTCTTAATGTGAATCCAATACTTTAGACAAAGATCTATTTGCCCACTTCGGAGATAACGGGGAACTCCTAAAAGGGAGGTTAAGAAAATCTCTTCAATTCTTTCTGCAGTTTTGGTTGGGTTTTTGTCTTGTTTGGTTGGTTGATTTGGGGGGTTTTTTTTTGGTTGTTTTTTTTTTTTGTAAGTCACATTACTGCATGGGATATATCTATACCAATCTGGCAAATAGACCAGGCAAAGGACACTTCTGACTACTTTCACTTGTACTCATAATCTTTGACCCGGGATTTGTATGAATGGAGTAGAGGATTACTGTCAGCCACTGACCTGGGCATGTTATGGCTCATTTGGTTATGTAGCTTGTGAACATTAGACATTAATTTGTCTAGACACAGATATACCATTCTACAGCTTTCAGTTTCTTTAGCTAGAGAAATTCTTATTTCCAGGGCTGTTTCTACAATTTCCTCCTTGTATACTCTGATATCTTCCAAGCTTATGCATTACATAACAGCGTATGCAATTTTCATAATATTATTCCATCTTTTGCAAGTTTATTGATATCTTCATTAAACTGCTTTTGCAAAATGCAAGACTGTACTTCAAAATTGTTAGAGAAAAGGCTTTGAGTAGCTTTAAATCCATTTAAATGTGAATAAATGCTCTTTGGGAATTCTCACTAGCAATGTCTAAAATCAGATTGCATCTATATTTACAGCATTTCAACACCAAGAATGTGAGACTCCTAAGAATTCAGCTGAGGACTGGGCTGGATTCCTGGTTCTTTTAGGCACATTCGGTTCCATCACTGCAATATGTAATATTATCTTGTACAGAGTTGTTACCAAGAAAAGCAGAATGTTCTTCAGTAAGACTTTGATAAGCTATCCACAGAATTTTTGGCACGAATTCTCTGTTCATTGGGTGACATAAGCAGCTCCCAAACCTGCCCTCTCCATTGTGAAAGGAACAATACATTCCGTCTCGTGAAGTTAAGGCTACACTTCAGCCAGCGTAGATTGCCTCCTCTGACATTTGGACCGGACTCTGTGATCAAGACTTCCTTTTCATCAGGGTCTGTAGATTCCTTACAATCCTCAAGAACCACCAAAGTAACCTTCTCTTGCCTACCAAAAAGACCTTATCTGTCCTTTCTTTTGAAGACTGCGTCATACTTCTGAGGTTCTTACTCTCACTTCTTCCTTCTCACTTCTCTGGGAACTGTTTCCTAGCATTTGGACCACCTGGTTGAGCACAAGTTGTGGTCCCTTCTAATCTTTTGAGTATCAAGAAGCAGATTTTGAGATCCTGGCATTTTTAGACAAGTGTGACACTGTAATTACCAGCTTGGAAGCACAGAGGTGATGCCTCTGCCTTGTCTACTTCACTTTGTGGCAGAATGTACAAATAGATTCAATGCCCTGTAGACCAGCAACCTCTCAATAACCAAGGGTGACAGCTTTCCTTTTGTGTGAAAACACCAATACCTGTTCAAATGACGTGCATTTGCTTAGCCTGAAGGTGTCAGGGTTAGGTTTGGATTCAGAGTGCATCCTTCTCCTTCTCAATGAAGGATCCCTCTTTTCAGGTTATGAAACAGCTGGGTGATATACTTTTAGAAATTGCCCTTGGTTCACTTTCTCTGGGAATGGTACCGGAGCACAAGATTTATTTTTTCATGATTGCTTCAGAATATTTTTGAGGAATTTCTTTTCTCTCCCAAGGAGACTTTCTGTGAAGCCTTTTCAGAGGTGCCTGCTAAAATATGTATAAACATTATAAACATACACGTTCTGTTTGAGGACTATGGCTTTATACTCAAGTAAATGCTTGGAATGCTACAGATAATTCATTTTCCAATTACATAATGGGATATTTGCTTTCTATATGGCTGCCTTGCTGCTTACTGATATATTAGCTTGAGGTGAAGGATTTTTTCTTTTAAATTTATTTTGATGTGTGTCTCAGGCTACAGGAAAATCATGAGTTGTTGTTTTTTTGGAAAAAAAAAAAAAGAGAAATAAGGGAAATTTTTGAAAAAGGAGGTGCTTGCTAATCATCTTCTTGTCATTGCCTCCTGTTCCTTACTTTAGATATCTTCCTGCCCCCTTGCCTTCTTGAGACCAGATAGTTGGGTTTGGACACTCTGGTTAGAGGAAAGCAGCTGTAAACTTGTTCTGGATAGAGCTGGGTACCTCGGAGTAATTTTTACTCCCTATCTCCAGACAATGGAACTGTTATTTAAGTCACGTGAAGAATAAGCAGTAGTTGTTTACAGACGGACTTCGGAAAGGAGGAGGAGGAGGAGATTATGATAGACTGAATGAGTAGTAAATAATTCTTTCCATAGAAAAGTGGTTCTGTGATTCTGTGAAAAGGACTTACAGTCATCTCAGTGAGCTACTAATTTGTTTACCTTCAAGTAAAATCATATCTCTAGAGCCAGCCAATTTTTATACTGAGGTGTAAAAGAGCTGTCCTATGTGGCAATGTGATGGATAACTTCATTATTCAACTGAGGAAGCTCTTCTTCCCTTTCTTGTACCTTTTCACACTCTAGTTAATCACCTCACCCTGGTTAAACCAACTGACTACTTCAGCATTGAAAGTATGCAGAATTAACATTTTACTGCACCGGTGCCGGATAAAGGCAGTCTTTTCCATCTGGAAAACAGGCAGCCTTGTTTAAACAATTCTGGCTTCTCTATCTGATGCGTGTAGTCCAGCTGATGCCATTCCCAAACAAGGGGTTGAGTTGACCCTCGCAACTTCCATCCCTTCTTCATCTTTTTTCGTGATAAGTATATAATTGTCTTGGGCTGTCCCTGTCTTTGACAGTGGCAGATACTGACTGCTGAGGGTGTATGAACAGGAGGAGGATACAGAGATTTTTCTCCAGAAAAGTCTGTCAGCCTCCAGCAATCTACGGTTCACAAGCTTTCTGAGTCCAAAGTGGTGAAGTCCTAGTAATTGTCACCGGGTCTGTTCCTGATCCTGAATCTTGGGCCAACATCCCGCCCAGCCTCAGCCTGGAGATGGCCTGAAGGTTCCTCCTTCTCCATTGCATCTAATGTGAAATAACTCTGAGGATTCCTTCACCTTGCTGTGTACATTTTCCATCCTTTTGAGATGGAGGACAGACTCAGACCCATACACTGTATTCAGCATATTGGCACTTTCACAATCACAAATTTAAGTTTGTAGTTTCATAAAACTGTGTGAAAATTGTTTTCATCCCTGGAGCCCAAATCATGTACAACCCTTTAACAGAAATTGCTGCAACTTTTAATAAAAATATCTATCTGTTTGAGAGACTGTTCCCAACCACTGAAAACATGAGGCTTTCCAGTTTTTTTGAAGTCTTTGTCAGAATAAGGTTTTTTATCTGTAAGACCTTATCTGCCCTCCCTATAGAGATATCAAGATGGATTCTCTGGCTGCAAGACTTTTTGCTGGGTAAAATTCAGTGCACTTTCTCATTGTAAGCAATGCTTATCATGTCTCCCTAAATTATGGGACTTTGCTATCAAGCAATAAGAACTGTGCTGAAGCACTGTTTTGAGAGCTTTCTTTTTAACCGAAACATTTTTCCTCAGAGCTCTTGCATGAGCACTTCACAGTTTGAAAATGAAAGCCAATATGACATCACATTTTGTCACCATCAATCATTTGCTATGCAAATTGAGATGCCTACAGGACTTCAGAGAGTTCAAGGCTTGCCTGCACACGGGGCTTTTACAAACAATGAAAGATTTACAATGTGAGTAATAAGCACTTCCAGGAAAAGACCGATTACAAATCAAAGTATAAAAGGACATAAAAAAGAGCAAATGTGGATCACAAAAGGAAAATGGAATAGTGGTGAATAGTGAACAGATCTGGTAAAATGGGTTTTTGCAACACTTTTATCTGAAAAATACACATTTAATTCTTTTGACTGAAACTTCAGCTTACTTTTGAAATTCTGAGCAGCTTTGACAATTCAATGTTTTAAAAGTAAATATAAAAACCCAAAAGGTCCACCCACAGCTTGTTTCTGAGAGGTTCACAGAGAATGCCTATGCTAAAATACCACACCAGTGTGAGAATATAACGATGTTGGCCCAGTCTCCAGCCACTCTCTGATCAGGACCTGTGATAAAGGTAACACCTCTGTGCTTAGTGGCCCACAATTACTTTTTTTTTTTTCCTGCATTAATTTTTCTGATTTCTTTCTCACTTGCTCTGCACCTCAGCATTTGCAGTATCCTGTGGCAAGGAGTTCCAACACTTACTTGCCCACTCATTGTATGAAGCATTGTCATGGCAATTTCAGGCTGTGATTCTTGCCTCTGGCATTCACCAGAAAAGTACAGTCACCATCTAACAATACAAGAAGGGAGGCTCCTATATCAGGACAAAGCAGGGTGGTAACATATTTCCCATCAAGACAAGATAGGCCAGATCGGAGTCACGTTACAGGAAGGTTGCAAAGCTGCCAAGCTTCCTAAAAGACAGAAAATGTCATTCGTCTTTTTGGTGGTCTACTCCCAAGTGACCTCCCCCATATCTTTTCCTGAGAGGGTTTTCCAGCTCCTCTGAAGCCACTGGCAAGGTTGGTTTCAAGGAAGACTTCAGGTGTAAAAATAAAAAAGGTTTTAAGTGCACAAGTACAGATTGAATTGAATGCAGAAGGTAGTGCTGTTATAAGTGTTAGAGAATGGTGAGTTGAGAGGAAAAAGGCATAACATTGCCTCCTATTTTATTGGTTGCTTATGCAACCAGAGAAGAAGCTTTATTTACAGGCACATTCCTCTACTCTTGCTTGCTATTTTGAATTACTTCATAATCACAATAAATTCTGTAGGGAGAAAAAACCCCACAACCTTACTTTTGATATTCAACTCACCAGAGTGCTGTGGACTAGGAATTTGAGATGCCGGTCTCCAAGAAAGAGATGTTCCTATGTGCAATGAAGGACACCAAACAATACCCATAATTATTTTAAAGCAATAATAACAAAAAAGATCATGAGAGTCTCTTTGTTATCGTACTGAAACCTCTCACTCAAATTTTTAAGTCTCAGCTGTAGTAAGAACCTACAGCTAATTTCCTGGCAGTGATGTAGGGTGATCAGTTTTACTATACCCAGTAGGCTTTAAAAAGAGATCTGCACCCAGATCTTTGATGACAACATTAAGTTAACTTTCCTTTTGGAAAAATAGCTGTCCATTTTTCAGTCAACAAATTGGGCATAATCTTATGATGAGATATGACAAGCAGTAAAAGCCAGCCCAATTTTGAGCAACCCATAGGGGGCTCAGGGAAAACCCCAAGAAACCATATACAAGAGGACTTTGTGACTGCAAGACCAACATGTTCATGGCACCTATGATCTGAAGTGCAATTTGTAAGGATTACCTTCTTTGAAAAGCCAGTTGTCTATTTTGAGTTCAGTCAAACACTTGCTGGTTTATACATTGAAGAATGAAGCTTTCTATCCTTGAGGAATTTTTATTCTACAGAGAAGTCCTGCATGTCCCCACTGGTCTCCACCATCTTTCAGAACAGTGCAATTCTCTTGTAGGTTTTCTGTCGTATTTGCCACACGGACCTCTTAGGATACTTCAGATCATGTTAAATGTCTCTATGTGCCATGTTCAGGCATCTGAATGCTCCCTCCCCTCCATCATGTTAATTTTTTGAGATGTTGGGCTCAACTGTATGTTATCACAGTGAGTTCTTCTGCTTCCCTTCACACAAGGAAAGGATGAAATTCCTTTTCTAGGTCATTAATATTCCTTTAATTTTATTGGCTGTTTCCTTGGAGTGGTTTTTTTTTTCATTGAGGAGATGAATAGGAGTTCACAATTTGCTCTTGCCTTTGCACGCAATTATTTTATTTCTATTACATGTATACTCTCCAAAGGAAAGAATCCTGATCCTTAAAAGCTTCAATTTCATGAAAATCTGTTACTGTATTTGCATTTATGCTCCATGAACACCTTCCTTTTGCACTCTATTATTTATTTTAAATAAGGTGACTAGAATTAAGCATAATGTTCAAAATGAAAGCATACTACTGGTCTCTAGTAGTATGAGTTAATTTATAGTGTATTGGTGTCCACAGTCCTCCAGACTGCATAAAGAACCTTTGGGCTGCATACTGTGCAGACACGGAGCTCTTGCTTGAAAGATCTTCCAATCAAATTTTAAAACAGATGTTAAAAAGGTGAATAAATTATAGAAAAGAAAAAGGAAAAGTGTGCAAGGGAATAAAATGGTTTGTGACCAATTAATGCAAACCAAACTAATCTGATTGATGATGGCATTATATATTTTTTTGGGTGCTATTTTAATCCATTAGAAATATTTTAAAATATTACTTTAATATATATTTTAAAATCTAGTACTCCAAAGCAAAAAAATAATTAATAATTATGCTAATGGAGATGCCAACAGTGACTCATTGTCTCCTATGCCTGACTCCCAAATGAATACTGTTCACTTAGAGCTCATGAAGGTGTATCGTCAGCTCAGATCATATCGAATGCTCTACCTCCCACTGTACATTAACATGCCTTTGTTAACTTGGAGTTTTAACTGCAGTCAGGCTGCACGGTTGTCTATCTTTTAAAGTGCCTCTGGAACTCCACACGGTTATTCCTGGTTTTCTGTAACCTAAATTATTTTGACATCTGTGAATATGCCACCTTGGACTTCACCTTTTCCCAAATAATTAATAGACACGTTAATTAATAATTTCCCTCCATTTTTAAAAGAGTTCCAATATTAGCTCTATTGTTTACATGAGGAGCACAGTGTAGGAATAATCACAAAGCCAAAGTGGTAATCTGTTTCCTTGGTCCTTGCCTATGGAAATAAACATCAGTTGGTATTTTTGAAAATAGGAATTACTGCTTAGAAAAGTCTAAAGGTAGTTCTTTACTTTAGGCCTGCCTTAAACAGAAGGAAATCACAGCCCCTGGTTATTCTAGGCTGATGGAGGGTATTAACTCCAAAGGGAAGTTGTCTTTATAGAGAAATTAATGATTGCACCTCTTCTGTTTGAAACAAATGGTATCCACAGATCTCAGGTACAGGAATGTGTCCGGGGAAGCCACAGTGTCTCAGGTAGAAAAGACAAGTCAGAATGCAGGCGAAAAGCAGTGCTTGAAAATTCACCTAGAAGTAAATCTTGCAACACTTTGACAAGAACAGGGAGAGCATTTAAGAATAAATCTCTAATATGTGCAAGAGTTTTTAGTCTGAGAATAAATTTAAAGATGTGGCTTCAGATAGGTTTTACTGCAATACACTGATCTAGAAATGCTGATGAAGTACTCTGATCTTCAGAGGTAAGATGGTTACATCTTAGCCAAATACAGCTAGAAGGAGTCCGATGGTCGTAGTTTCTTTTACATAGTCAAACAGCAGAGAATCTCTATTTTTGAAATATTGGTCTTTTGATACAAAAAGTGCTGCTGAAAATTACCTCATGGGACTATTCATACTTACTGGGGTTTTCCAAAACTTGAAGTTTCTGAATCCCTGTAAGAAACAGGCAATTTCTTAAAAATCCACTAAGTGTCTGTTTGCACGTTCCTGGTTGTGTCATAATAATTTCTGAACATTTGGGTCCATTTTCTAAATTATTTATAAGCTTTTAAAATTTTACCTCGGTCACCTTCAGTAGATTGTGGGCAATGATTAACTCCAGGCTTTGTGCCATGCCAGTTATTTTCAATTTATGAGAGTAAAAAAACCTGAGGGAAACTGGGAAAAATATCTCTGAATGTAACAAATATTAACTAATGGCTTTCCTGTAGAGGGTAGATACAAGGTAATTTTAAGATGATCTCTTCCTAGGAATGAGAACGACTTTCTTACAGACCCTAACTAACAATTTGGAAAGACAAAGATTCAGAGCACAGATGGTTGTTGTTACTATCAGCTTTTTGTCACTTCTAATTCCTGCATTTTGTTTTCTTCCCTGGAAGAGTTCCCAGGTACAAACAACACTTTACACAGCTTTGTTGGCTGCAGCCAATACTGTTTCAGTTCTGAATCTCACATTACTAAAAAGGCCCTGGGAGAAATTTATTGAACAATAAAAATAATCTGGATGGAAACTATGGGAGACAAAATTAGTTTATGGGGACAGAGTAGAGGCGTGCACAGCTTCAAAGAGAGGTGACTGCAGAAGAAAGGTGGTTAAGAAAGAAAAAACAGTATAATAATAGTCTATAATGGCTGAGGGTTCTTCACCTTCAGGAGATTTGTATAATTTAAGAAGTTGCAACTATGGGTCACAACAAGAAAGTGAGAAAGAATCATGTATGCAAAATATTGTAACATCAAGACTTTAGTTTAGCAGTTAAATGTTTAAGTTAGGAGAGTATTCCTCCTGAGGAAAGTTATAGTACATGTGCCTGGAGAGACTGTGGGTCAGATTCAGCTCCAAATTCAGATGGCTAACAAACAGAAGTGTCTATTGATAGGGGAGATGCTCTCATGTGAGTGAGTGCCCACTGGGCTCTGGGACTTGTTCTTTTGACTAAATGTAGGCATTTATCATTGTTTAAGTTGCCACGGGCATCACCTTTATCCAAAAGGTCTGTCAGATCTAGCAGAGGTTGTAGGGGAGACTCATGCCCCCCTCCCTTGGAGCAGGAGCTGGTGGCCGGGCAGGTTTTGCTAGCAGAAACCCTCCTTGGGGCTCTGGAGGTTATTTGCCACATTGGCAAAATCTCATTCAACATCAGAGGGAGCTGAGATACATCCCCCCCCACCCTCCCAGCTCAGAAATCACAGAATTGTAGGGGTTGGAAGGGACCTCAAGAGATCATTGGGTCCAACCCCCCTGCTAAAGCAGGCTCCCTAGCTCATACTGCACAGATAGGCGTCCAGATGTCCACATGCAGACACCTACGGTAAATACTTCAAGGGGTGTTTCAGGGTCCAGTGCCGAACCCTGCCTTAGCTGGGTTTTTTGTTTAATCTTTCTATGTCAAGTTAATTTCTGTAGTTATATCATACAGTCACCTACAGAGCAAGTAACCTCAGCTATAAAGGAGCTGGAAATTGATTCTTATGTGCAATTAAATTGTACGCTGTCTTCTCTCTTACAACATTCTTAGAATAATGTGATAAAATTTCAGCACTTAATTGAATTAATTTTTAACTGTTTTTAAAATCAATTATTTCTTTATGACTTCTCTTGTGAAATCTTTTGGGGTAGCAAAAATCTAAGCGAAAATATTCCAAATCCTTTCCTATTACCATCTCTGTTTACTTTGGTAATGTCACAAGTTCCTAGATTCTAAATAACTTAATTATTTAGCATTATCTGAATAATATGTAATAAAAAGAGACAAATCATCATGTTTTTTTCAGTAGCAAGTACATCATACCTGAGTAAATGACCTAACTTTTCCATTAGAGATGACATGGCGTGCTCAGAGTACTAACACTCAAAAGAAATGAAGGTTTATTTTTAACAGTTTGATGAACATTTAAATACAGAAATGCTTCAGCAAACCTTTCCAATAGCTTTTCTGGTTTTGCATCTAGTTCACATTACAAATAGATAGCACATAATTCTGACTAAAATATTCTTATATTTTAGGAATCAAATATATGTGTGTCTCAGAGTTCTGCATGTGCAATGTTTATGTCAAATGATCTCTCACTGCCACTAGTTTTCTTGTGAAAATAAAGTTTTACTACAAATTTGAATCCTGCTGGGGAATAAAAAAGCCCTCAAACAACAATAAATTCAGAACTGATTTTCTTATTTCAAACATCCAAATACATTTCAGAGAAATATGGATCAATATATTTGACAATCTACTTGACATGCAATGAAATCAATTAACTATTTTCAGTTAGGACTAATTTTGTTTTTCCCTAATCCACAAAGAGTCACTCTGGAAACACATCATCAGAAAAAGCCTGGCCCACAGCTCAGCCTTAGCAGCTGGTCATAAAACTGCACTTCAAGAAGATGACAAACCCAAGATAAAGTGTCATTCACAATGTAAAAACAAAAAGCTCATGCCTTGAAACGCAATGTTTTATTGCCTGGAGCTGAAAGAATCGACACGATGTTAATATTCCGAATTGTGCTTTGCTCCTGCCTTTATCTTCAATAACGGATGACAGTGTTACAAACTTTGAGAAGAGGTCGAGCACTGTCACTTTTATCAAATGTGGTATCAGCATTTTTCTTTGGTGATTTTTGGAACAGTGTTAACTGCCCTACCTCTGCTTAGGGAGCGATCTGACCGTGTGCTTTGCTCCAGCGCTCTGATTCTTGCGGCGAATTTTGAGGGTGCGCTGAGAAAACAGAATGAACATGCAGAAGATCAGGACGTCGGGGTGCACAAAGCAAAAAAGGCGGTTGCCTTTGAATGTGTTTTGTTGCGGGTTTGCTTTCTTTGGCAGCATATCCCATCTCCCAGTACTGAATCACTGTGTAGGTGGAAGTCCTTTAACCCTGACGCTTCCCAGAACAATTCGTTAAGACTGGGAAAGGGAGGACTAGCTTTGTGGGTGACTAATAAGCTGGTACTTCTCACATTTGACTCTCGGGTGGATAAGCCTCTACCTGAAGCTCTCCTTAAAATCCCAATCCCAACAGAAATTCTCTACAATTATTCCACTACCCAGCTATGGTCCTTTAGGTTGCATTTAATGCTGCTCCTTAATGTAACTTGCTTAGCACTTGAAGATATTAAGGTGGAAAATCTCCTCTGTTAAATAAGATGCAACTTCTGCCTGCGCCACCACTGCCAACAAAGCAACCCTGTGAAGGAGGAATGATCCATCCATCTTAGCGATGTACAGTAGCGGGGAATATATGACCTGTTTTTCCCGTGATTAGGTAGATGTCCTACTGTAACCTGTGGAACAGTAAGTGTCAGGGTTTGTTTTGCACGGGGATCTTCTGCTAATTTAACATAGCAACAAGCTATGGATTTTCTTTTCTGATATGTAGGTTAGAAGAACTCGTCAGAATAGCAGGTATCTGAATGAAAGATCCTGTTACCTATATTTTAGGAGTATAGATAAATGTTGAATCTCAGTGGATGCTTGTGGAATATTCCTTACAAAGCGAAGTAAAAATGCGAGAAACCCTGGACTTAGTGAATAATTTGATGCATGGAATTTACTGTCACGTTCTTTTCTATTCATATGCAGACCCAGGAAAAAAATGCTGTGTTTCTGCATAGTAGAAAATAGAAAAAAAATGAATTTAAAGGTACTGGACTAATACATGCAGTATGTGTTGCCAGTGCTTCTTAGAAGAGGAGACACGAGCAGGAGCAATCAGCCAAATAAATTTGTATTTTGTGCGAATGCACTAAAGAAATCTCTAATGACTCAGTTTAAAGGGGGAAAAAAAAGAAGTCAGAGAGCTTGTTTTACAGTGATTGTACCTATTAGGGGAACACAGTAGATTCGATTGGAAATAAGATACCCAAAGCACTTGTGTATTTAACTTCGAAGTCAGGCTTGTGATATGATGACTCCCCAAAGTCTTCACTGAGGTAAGTAGGAACTGAGCGAACAGCAGAGCGAGTGGGATGCCATGGGTTAAGCAGCCTTTCAACTCGAAGATATTCGGCAAGTGAGAACTGGGGAAGCAGTGGCGAGTTACAGGGTGGGGGTGTGTGTGTGGAATAAAGTGCACTGGTAATTTAACGCTTCCTTTGCTAGAACAGTGCTCTCTTATTGATCAAAAAGTTACAGATTTATCGGAGAGGCTCAGATGGGCTTTTGGCGTACTATGTGGTGAGAAGGCATGCAAAATTTTTTGCTTTTTAGGCCATGTACATTCAATCTTAGATCTCACATCTGGTAGTCTATTGAAGTATTACTGAAGTCAGGATATTTCAGGTAAGTTCTTCAGTTCTTCTTCTTCCCAAAATATCCATAAAAAGCAGCAAAACCAATTTGTGCATTTTTCAACAAAGAAATTAAGATTTGAAAGCATAAAACTAGATACAGCAATTGCAATGGGAAACAGGGTAGAAAAGGAATCTTAGTTCCTTCAATCAATAGTCCTTCTCTGTACCTTTTGCGCATGGTTCAGTAGTTCTCCTTCCATTCTTCTGTTTTAAGCCACTTTGTAGGATTAGGACAGATGAATGATTATAGCTAAAACCTAAACCCCACTGGGATTAGGTCAAAACTTTCCTAATCTCTTTTTACTCCTTCAGTGATAGTGTTTTGTGTATTTTTTCATTGAAATCGCCCAGAGCAGGAGTCCTCATCTTGTCTGACACAGGTCTATGGGGCTCTGTAGGACCCACCTCAGTATATCAAAGCCAATCATGCCCCGATTTAATTGATTATTCTCAATGGAATTTCAGTGGGATTATGGGCACTCTAACAACTTCAAGATATATGAATTTATGCTAAGTACTTCAAGTGAAGAAAGATGCAGATGCTCCCTAGGAGGACATAATTTTTTTCAGGCCATAGTCTGTGGGGTTTTTTGTTTTGATTTGGTTTATTTTTTTGTTTTCCTCACAGACAGGGTAATTTGAAAAGGTCTTCAAGCAAATGGAAAACATTCTAAACACTCCCCAAAGGTGAGCACAAAGGGAACATCTTGCAGCATATAGCTGGTAAATCAAAGAAGCACCGGTCATCCAGCATCAGATTCTCCTAACTCTTCTTGTGTGTGTACAACACATCTTCCTCCATAGATGATTCCACTGATTTCAAATAAGTAATTATGTTTATTAATATAATTATGTTAGCACAAGAGCTCTCTCTAGTGGAGCCAACGATACTTTACTGGTTGTGTTGCTCAGATACTGAAAAATAGTAGAAATACTTATTCCTACTGTCTTCCAAACACAGCTAATACCAGAATGGCATTACAGTCACACAGCATATGGGGAATATTGTGTGTGTGAAATATTACCAAAAAAAAAATTACAAAGGGTGCTGGAATGAAATCTCTGCCACTCACTAATGCCATTGCCCTCAGTAGAGCTTGGTTTTTTTAAGGCCTTCATGGGCTGTTCAAGGAGAATGTAAGATTGTTTCTGAACATTCAATTATACTTTCTGAGCCTTTTTTCCCCATTATTCTTTCCTGAGATATGGTGGATAAAATGCAGAATGTATTGATGCTGTGTCGTCTGTTCCATCAGAGGACTGTAACATTACTCTGTATTTACGTTTCTCATCCTGCTCCTTAAAGAACAGCCCAAGCCCCACTGTTGAGCCAGGTACAGCTGCTTTCAAGAAAACATTGCAGGAGATAGAGAAGTTCAGGAGACAGTGGCCCATCCAAACAGCCTTTCCCCTTGACTGCATGGCTGGCTTTTATATCCAGAAGAAGGCAGACACTGAGAGAAAAATACGTAGTATCTCATTTTACATTAACCACACATTGGGTCTGTTGATGTTCTCCTTGCTTTGCACCTAGGGGTGGTGGGTAAGGGGAAGGTAAAAATTAAGATAGTGATTTTGAAGAGAACAGGAATTCATTTACACAACATAGTCTTTTTTTTTTTTTTAAGTTATTTTTCAGATTCTGATGCATTTGGCTTTCATAGCTGCAGCTATTTTTCCCTTAGATTTTCAGAACCCCCTTAGGAACTGCTAGAGAAGCAAACTAGTTCTGCTCTGGAAACCAGATTACTCAGATTGGAAATCAGTTAAATTCACTAGCACAAATAACATGTTTCCCCTGATGGCACATGGTTAACAGGGAAGTGGCCCAGGGTTAATGTAATGGTCAGTGTTGTTTTAACAAATTATGATGGTGAGTAGTGGGATGACAAAATCTGTAGCAGACAGTTGTTTGGATTAGTTACCATCAGGAAAGATTAACAAAACCTAGGTAAGCTATGAGGTGTGGAGCAGCTGAGGAAATTGAGGTAAACCACAGTGGGAGGAATCAGAGCACTCTCATACCCTGGTTACTCCCCTATCTTCCTTTCCAATCAGGCAAAGAAATGTCTACCGGTGTCCTAAAAGACGAACAGTTTTAAGTGGGATCAGTTAAAGACAATTCCACTGATGTGAAAAGGAAATGTCTAAGGAGGTTAATGCTGAGGACACAAGAGGCAGAGGAATGAGCGTCTTCTGTTGGCCTTGTGGTTTACATAGTGCCAATTAGAATTGGCAGATATTTCACAAAGGATCTGCAGCCTTGAAACCTACCCTAATGTAAGAATGTAAGTAACCGTGCCTTATTCTTAAGAGAGAGGTTGATTTTTTTTCTTTTCTTTTTCCTTTTTTTTTTTAAATTTTTTTTCCCCTTTAAGTAGCAAAAAGAGCATCCATCTTTCCAGGCAGTAGCCTGGTTGAACACCAAGGCACTTTCAGGGAGCTGAAGAGCTTGTGGTCCAACTCTCTCTTTCTCTTTTTTTTTCTTTTTTTATTTTTTTTTAAATTCAGAAGCCAAATCTTCTGAAAGAGAAACAAGTATTTCCCTGCCTCATGGCTTCTCCCACATTTTTCTCATATGCCTCCTCCATGAACAGACTTGTGTTGAAGCAGCCATTTAATAACAGCAAGTAATTTTTCTGAGGAGCTTGTTTGAGGAGACATTGCTAGGGAGTTTTTGAAAGTCTCAACAACTGCAAAACAGCATTTCTTTGCCTCCTGCTTCTGCCTGTCCTTTCCCTGCTGTAGCTAAATATCTTTGTTCCTTTGGGTGTTTGTTTTTTATGATTGGTCTGCTTCTTTCAAAGTCCTTCAAGGCTCATTTTTGTATGACTCACCCTTCTTGAAAGTCATCAGAGGCAAATGGGTTGCTAGCACCTGGACTCCTCATCTTTGGTTTCTCTTTGAGTTGGAGGAGAGAAATGAGCACCTTTAGGGGCTCGGATCATGTCCTTGTATAAAAGACATGTAAAGCAGGTCATGTGAATCGTGACTCAAAGTGCCTAATTTATGCCTAGTTTATGTATGGACAGACTGCCACCAGCTTCAGGAACAAAGCAAAAGTTCTTTCCCTTTTTGTGTGATAGGACAAACTGTTTCAAAAAGCAATTGACTCAGAGGTGTTACAAAGAATATAAATAGAAAGCAATATGGGGAGTGGAAGAAATGTAACTGAAAGACGAATGTGGCTTGCAGGAGCATTATTACCAGCATGAAGGAGAAGTGTGCCCTGTCCATCCCCCCCTGTTTGAGTTTGGCAGGGTTGGCAGGTGGAAGGGTGTAGTTTTTCTCTGAGACTGAACACGCTGATATGGCCATCACTTGAAGCTGAATCTTTGGGTGTTCAAATTGCTATTTTTACACATTTACTTCTTAGAATAAGTGTTCACTTCAGCTTTAATTTTGCATGTTGGCATCTGAAGAAAAGCAAGCTCCTTTCATGCCTGCCTTATTTTCTTCCTTTCCCTCTTTGATTTGCACAGTACAGAATCACCATCCCTGACAACGACAAATTTCAAATTCTGGATTGAACAGATAGTGACCCAAGTGTTTTATTCATGGGCACCATATGCAAAAAGTGAGTAGTTTTTCCTATTGTGGAAAAGTAATGTTATGTTCAGAACTGCCAAAGTTACTTGAATTTGACTTGGCTGTGTTTTCAGGTGAACCTGGAAATAAATGGAAAGTCGAAAAAAGCAGCCACATGTTAAATACATAGTATACCTGTAGTTTTAATTCTTTTAGGTCAAAAAATATTCAAATGCATTCACAGTATCTTTGATTGAAAGAATTTGTAATTGAATTTCCAAACATGCTGCTTTCATCTTGGGCAGTACAATATGCACTTTGATAATAACATGGCTATGTCATTAGAAAGAAGTCCATTTACTAGTTTAGGCATAAAATGAGATACAGAAGAAGACAATAAAATGCTTTCTAACATAATGCACCTTATTTTTTATTGTATTCAATAGAGACATGATGAATAAGTAATCTTATAAGTGCATCAGAAGTACACCTTGGCTGATCTCTTAGAGGTGTTGAGATTTCACTGCTATTGAGATTATTCACAGTATCACTTTAATTTCTAATAAAGTGCACAGAAATTTATAATGGATCAAAATATGTGCCCACAAGCTGCTTAGATCATCTGCTGGAAGAGGCAAACTTCCACGCTGTGTAAGTAATCCAAGACAGGAGGAAAGGAAATTAAATGAAGATGAAAAGTAACATCTTCAATATTAGTTCTTTTTCAAAATATAAAGTCTTTAAATAATAATTTCCTTATTTTCACTTATTCACATTCTTTTACTGGTAGTTGAACTATATATCTATAAGCTCTTCTGGGCATTAGTTACATTATCCCCCTATTTTTAATGTTATCTCATGCAAATTAGATTTGCAGCAAACTAATCGGGTCCAGGTAGTAAACGTCACTGCTTGAATTATTTTATTCATCCTTTCCTTTTTTTTTTTTTTATAGAGCATTTATGCAATTACGAGTGCTAGTGAGCTTCTTCCCTCCCTCCCCCCATGAAATCAGAAAAAATTAAATCCAAGAAACCTAAATAAGGTTTACTAGCTTTTCTTTTTTTTTCCTAGGAAAAAAAGAGCTTCATTTGCTTTTAAGACATCCACAATTTAAAATTTAATATAAGAACATAAGTAATTTTCCTGATAGAAACAGCACTCATTATATTCATAGGAAATTCTTGAAACTGAGTGATTTTGCCACCTCAAAGACAATAGCAAAGCCAGTAGAGTAGTTCTTTGTCAGAAGGCGTGCAGCTCTGGTTTTTGGACTACTAGCATCATACATGCCAGCTCTGCCCCCGCTTAATCATAAAGACACTTTTGTGACTACAAGTGTACCTAGGCTGATTTCACAGGGTATTTATTTTTAAATTTGTTGCTCACAGGGAGAAAAGGAACCTTTTGTATTGACCACTGTTTCTTTTTATAAGTGCATTTGAATTATGGACTTGACTGGAAAAAGCATCAGAAAATAAAACCTGGTAATTGTTCTGGTTTTTGAAAAAGGGCATTGGTATTAATGGTTTTGATATTAATAATATCCTTTCTCTTGAACTGATGAAACTTTGAAAATAATTGGGTATTCCTTTTGCACACTGACCCTTCAAATTCGGAAGCTCACTTGATAACCAAAATTGGACCTGCTGAAACATAGACTTTTTTGAAAGTCACACTTCCTCTTGAAAAGATTTTGTTGGAAACCTTAATGAATGAGGCAGGGATTTGTTGTACTTTTGTCAAATAAAGTCTCTGACAGTTCTTTTTAAATATATTCTCTGACAGATTTGGGTTTTGGGGGCTTTTTTTTTTTTCTAAGTAAAAGGCTGGCTATGAATTCAGTTTTAGAAAAACCTCCAAAACAATTCATGATGTATTGCACGAATTTGAAGTGGAAAATATAAGCTACTCATTGGTAGTGATTTATTGCTCGTATTCAAAGTATATGATAGTTGGATTGCAATGTCTTCATCCTAGCTCTCATAACAAGTCAGGTGCTATACAAACAGTTAGCCAATGTTTTCCAAAACATAACCCTTTTAAAGAAACAAAAGACACCAGAGATCAAGAGTCCATGTTATTAGCAAAAATGGTTTATTTAAAAATCAAAGGTGTCATTCCAATGTTTTCAGATAATCTTTGTTTTTCATGTTGAGCCTGTTTTCACTTAGAAAATTGCCAAACTTGAGTGAAAAAACAGATTTAAGTCATTAAAAGATGAGCAGCAACCTAGAATAATTAGAGTTTAAAATCTCCTCAGGAAATGAATTTTTTTAAACTTTTCTTATAAAATAAACATATATTGTATCTGTTTTGTTTTGTGAGTGAAGATACAGTCAATTACTGAATACACTGGCCCTGATCCTAAAAACATATTCAATTCTTCTCTTGCAAGAAGCTTTCTGTATTTTAGCTAGCCTGTTCCTGATGTTAAACTCATGTGACCAGAGACTTTTCAGATCAGAATTTATGCAAGATTGGTGTAAAACACAAGAAGGATGAATAATCTGGAAGCAAATCAACATTATTTGGTAGCATTTTCTTCCCTGCATGTTTAAAAAAATATAAATTTTAGTTTATAATAGGAGCAGAATTGCTATTGTTGCATTGCTTCCTTTTCTCAGAGTGAGAGTCACCTGCTCTACTCAGTTCCTTTGTGTAACCATGTTACTGGGAGGGTGGACTTTTTTCCTCCTCACCAGATTCTGTGGCAGATGACCTTACATATAGAAATAGTCCAGTTATTTTTATTGTTATTATTGGTATTATTCCTCATATTTTGCTAGACCAAATAAAATGTTGTTATTAAAATGGGCTTAGTTGCTTAGCTGGACTGCAGTATAAATAGTGATGTGCTATGTTGTATATTTTGATTTGAAACTAAGGAGGTTAAAGTTTCTCTTTGAAACCAACAATCACACCTCCATCAGATTCTCCAAATCTGCATGCAAGTGACCTGAAAAAAAAACTGTTAAAAGAAGTGGTGTTTCCTCAGGCATGCTTGTTTTCAATAAATTTTAGAAAACTGGGAGAAATTTCAGGACAAAAGAATGTTGCCCTGAGACTCCAAGATGGCACGTGATGAGGCCTGGGGAATGTTAAGGTGAGTTTCAATCTGTGGTAAATGAGAACAACCTCTGGTTATTGTATTCAAAAATAACCAAAAAAATCAGTATAAAGTGGATACTGGCCAGAATAGTTTAATGGAAAATAGGTCTTTGTTAAACAAAATCACTTTTATTCTTTGGTGGTGATGATGAGAAATATAGATGATACTGAAGATAGTAAATTAATAGGTGTGATGCAGTTAGACATTTAAAAGGCATTTGAGTTTGTACAACATGCTGTTCTGATTTAAAAAACAAGCCAAAACCCAAGTATGACTATACTGTGTCAATAAAACACATGTTAAATAGATTACCATCTGTCTAGCTGACAGATAATGCAGGTAGTTGTCAATGGAGAGCCATCATCGAGGTGTTTCTCATGGTCTTGTGCAGGGACAGGTACTGAGCTCGACACAGTACAACACTTACCTTAGTGTTCTTGAAAACAATAGAAGATCACTGCTGATAGATTAACAGAATGGTTAGACAACGTAGTCTTGCGTACAGACTCTGCCACTTACCAGCCACTTTATCTTGGTTTCTTTTTCTCCATAGGGAGCTATGTGTTTGAACTGTGTTCTATGACAAACATTCCTATTCAAGAGGTATTAGAATAGTTCATTGAAGAGTTGTGCCTTCAAAGTCCATGAATCTATGAAGTGGTGCCACTTGTGTATTAAAACCCACAGCAGAAGGTTAATAGATTGGTGGGAGGTTTTGTGAATTTCACAGGGAAACAGAAGTTTTCTTTTTGTGGTTATGGAACATGAAGTATGGGAATCTGCTCATGTTAGCATGGGAATGAGCAGTCAACCAGTTATGTACCTAATGAAATCAATGTTTGCAAAGAGAAAGGCATGCAGTGGAATATAGGTACCATGTCTGAGTCATCAATATAATGTGCAGAAGGCTAAACTGATGGCTTGAGTCTTTATGATCATCATGAGACATGGGCAGAGGTACTTGGTGGGATCTTTGGTGGGATTTAGGTGCACCTTAATCCTATTCACCCAGTATTGCATCTTCACTAATCAACCTGTCTCAAACCAGTCAGCCCTGACTTTTGGGGGATTTATGTAGCCATTTGTGCTAGAACTGGAGGTGATTTATGTCCAGCTACCTCAGGTAGATCTGGCAGATCATGTGTGGAGATGCCCAGAAGAGGCTTTCATGTTCACCCTACAGTTAATTTCTGAGATGACAGAAATGGATCTGTGGCCCTTGCTGGGACCTTGCACCTCTTCATAAACATAGTGACAAGAAAGAAAATTCTGATGAGGGACATCAATGGCCAATTATAGTTCTTTAGGTAATACTTCTTGCTGGTGATTTTTACTTTTCAGCATTCAAGAACTCTGCCAAGTGAATAACAAGCAATGGAGAAGATTATACTTTGCTCCTATTGTTGGACTTAATCTGAAATTTTTATGTCCTGGGGTTGTGTGTGTGCAATGCTGGTGTGTCTTGTGGGCAACATTTTGGCAGTTCTAAGCCAGATTCATTTATATAGAGATAGATGGATCTAGATAGTTATTTTAAATGAAGATCTTACTGGATTAAGATAAAAGTACAAAAACATAGTAAGTGTCATTTCCTAGAGGGAGGAATTACATGTCTCTTAGAGTTTTGGGGCAGCCAAAACTGACCTTCCAAACAGGTGCAGAGAGCAATTTAGCCCTTAGATACTTCCCAAATTGAATGCTAGTTGGTTTTAAAATAACCTTGGAGGAAAAAAAAAGCTGAAAAGAACCAGTTGTTTTTGAGAAGATACTGAGGAACCAGAGCACTCCTCTGCTAGTGAAATAGAGTTTTATTTTGATTATTGAGAGCTAGGAAGGTTGTTGTTGTTTTACTTATTTCTGAAATAATTCCCATGCCTGAAGGGGAGGGTAGTGTTTTGTCTCTGCTGATACAACTTTCTCTATTGAATTTTAAATGGTGGCAAAGGGCATAGAATTCAAGGAAAGATCCTGTTTTACTCTAATATGTTAACCTATATCAGTATTTCAGATTTATGCTTATTTCCTTACTCTATTTTTCTCTTCCTCTCTTGAAACAAAACTGAGGAAGGCCATGAAGGTGTTCATCACCTACAAGTGTTTCTCAACAAATGAGTTTATTAAAATGTAACATTAAAAGATTTTTAGAAGGGCAATCACATATCAAGAAGTCCAAAAAGAGAAGCTGTGGAGCATATCTTTGTTCAACAGTAAACATTTTTATTGATTCTCAGCAGTCAGCACTGTGTTTTTCACTTTCTAACATATTGGATCACACTGAAAAGAATATACTTTCAGCAAGGCTGTGGGTAAAAGCAGACACTGCACAAGCAATTTGGAATTTTCCTTTTAGCAGGAGTAACTGCTTATAGCTATGTGTGCATGCACAGGAAACACTATGGGGTTTTCTTAGGCATTTCTTTGGATGTACATGTTCTTATGCTTACTGATGCCTGCTTTTCAGCAACATTTTTGCTGTTGCTTTCCTGACACCTGTCTTACAACAATAACAGTATAAGGGATTTAATGACTGGTGCCTGCATGTGAGTATTTCCAGAGCCTTGTTCCATGTATGGCCTCTGTGTTTTATCAGTAGTTCCTGGTACATAAAAAGTAGCTGAACCTATTAATGCCTGATATTGTTTTCCTTTATTTTTTTTTAGAGACCTCAAAGAACGTATTGAATAAATTAAATTTTTACACATTTTTTGGTCACATTTAGAAATATAAGAGTGAGAAAAGTTTTAGGAAAGGGAAGGTAATCATATCTAATTTCTATGAGTTGCACATGGTTTGCACACGATATGGAAAAAACCTGTTATGATAATATGGTCAACAATAAACACTGACAATTTCTGTCCTTTGTCTCATATTGTGGCTTTTGAATTTGTATACTCTTATATTTTCAGTTCAAAATCAAAAGAACCACAGAAAAGATGACAGAACTTTCAGTCCATCCATTTTCCATCATGGTTATCCTCTTGGGAAATATTTTCATATGTTCCTCTCACAGCACGAAAAGATGCCTACAACTATCTCAAGTAATCTGCACAAGCACTTGTTGCTCAGGTGCTGGTTCCTTGAATCCATTCATATGGACCTGGTGCTTGTTCCACCAGCTAGTCATTTGAAATTAACATTTTTTTGTGTGCATATCAAATCAGGGCTTCCCTCTTCATATGTCAGCAAAGTGTGCTGTGCAAGTAGCTGGTACTCCTCCTACAAACATGTACTAAAAAAGCTCTCGGTGTATAATGGACAGGAGATTAAGTGGACAGGGGGAGTAAGATTCAGAAAGCTCACTTTGTGAGTGTAGGTCCCATTAATCTGAAACCACCTATGCTGAGAAGCATCAATGCAAGGTTTTTTGTGAATCCAGGTTCAGTCAAACTAAAGGATTCGTGTCTACCGAGGCTCTGATCCGGGACACCCAGCATCACGCTTCTGATTTGAGAAGAGGCATTTGATACTCAGACTTGTGTGCTAGGAGATCCCAAATCTGTCACCTGTGCTCTTCACACCTAATGGGGAGAACCTGTGGGGTGTTACAGTTTTTCCCTGGAGTCAATCCAAGATCTTGCTAGCAATGCAATGAGAGCATCCCTTTCCCAACCTGGATGTCCGCTGTCCTCCTAACTTCAGCTTAATTCAGGTAATGGGAATAAAAGAAAACCAACCCAAGAAACAAGCTTGTTGTTGACTTCTTTTTACTGGATGGGTAAGTCAGATGGGTTTGTGCATAGTCATAGTGATTGTGATGCTGAGCTAGATGAAAGGATAACTTTTAATGCATGAGTACCACTGTGAGAGACCAAAACTTAATTATTTTCAGTGAAAAGTGTCACTGAATAGTACAGCAGTATAGCAGTAGCATTTATCTCACCAAATTCAGATCTTGCCACAGCAATTTGTGCCATGGTGCCTTTGAAGTGTGCTCTTACATGTCAGATCTGGACATGTTAGGAGCCATAAAGTCCTTCTTATCTCCCAGAGTCTGGGTGTGGACCTCAGCCATTTGTGGGCTCTGTGGGCAGCTCACATCTTTCTACCTTCTCCTTCTGTTAAAGGCTAGATGCCTCAGCATGCAATCTGCCAGAGGTTCTTGGTGTTTTAACCAAGCCTATGATATAGAGGACTAGGGCTGAAGACCAAAAGCACAGTCTACAGCATATACCAGCCTAGGAGTTTGGATAGCAGTGTCTTATAAAAAGACTGGGGGTAAGGTGAAAGGGAACAGGCTTTAAGTATTCAAAAGGAGTCTTCCAAGACAAAGGAAATAATGATTTTTGGGGAGGTTTCTTTTTTGATTTTTTAAGTTTACGGTGGGTGGCTCAGGGAGTAATGGGTTTAACATTCAGAAAGGAATATAGGACAGATGTTAAGAGCTGTTTCCTTGTGGTAATGACAGAGCAAGAAATTGATTGAAGAGGTTGTATATAATAGATAGATGTAGTAGATTTTCTTTAGGGGATGAGGGTGGACAAGATGGCTTCTTGAGGTACTTTCCAGACCTTTAACTCTATAAACTATTTGAACTGACATGAAGACCACAGGCTAAATGCTTTAAATGAAACCAAATATGCAACCTGTCTGTGGATCACATGCCCCCTTGTTTATTTCCTACACCAGTTCTGGGGTCACCCATCCAAGATTCTATGTTGCCCAGGCACTGATGACCTGAGGTCACCTATTTGTGTAGGAATACCTGGCATCAGCCATAATGTGGATGAGTCAACAGAGCTTTGATTTGAACCACGAGAGAGCTAAAAGCTTTTACTTGAGGGTCATGATGCTAGACCCTAATGGCCAGAGATGATCTAGTTTTACAGAATCTTACTTACAGATGTGTTTAAATATCTCCCCCTTAATGCACTCCCAAAGCTTCATTAGCAAGTTTGGGCTGGGGTCATTCATCAGAAATATAAATTCAAATGTTCACTTAAGTTTTGTAGATGTGCTGCAGGATGGGACAAAGCATATGTTTATAACCTAGGAAATAAAATGTGATATAAAATAAAGATTACAACAAGCCTCTAAGAAACACAGAGAATTTGTAGCCGCAATATTGTTTGTCTTGTGAAGGAAACCATGGCATGTATTTCTTAGCAATGTCAGCTGATGGAGCTGAGACCATAAAATGTTCCTTGCCACTAGCAGAACATTTCTATTGTTAGTTATTGATCGTATTGCTAGTTATTGTGAAAAACATATATTATAAATTGCAATCCTTTTTTTTTTTCCTTTTTTTTTTTCCCCCTCCTTATATGGAAAAAGTGGCTGTGTGGTGATGCAGAGGAATCTACTGCCACACAAATTCTCTGGAGAAATAGGAGAGCACATTTCCTCGCCACAGCCTATGTTTAGTGTGCCAAATAACAATCAGGCAGGCAAGCAGATGTCAGATGTCTTGCTTTTTCAGGAGTCCTTGTTTATATATAATGGCCACCCGGTTCCCAGTCATGGTCTGCAAGTCTCAGGCTGGTTGAAATAGCATGCTGTTCAGTGAGAGTATCTTGGTGTGGTAGATGATAGATGGGCACATACGGAGGTACACAGAATTGCAAATGCTTCAAAATCACTAGCTACACTCAAGTGCTAATAAGGTAGGGAAAATTATTGGCCATTTAAGCTATGATTAAGTGCATCCATAAAAAAATAAAATCATGAATAGAAAAATGCCAGGAGACTGGCCAGACCAACTCTTTGCCGGTATGGGTTGTCACAGAGCAGAACATTCCAAACACAAGAGGCCTCTGTCTTGCTTCTGATGCTACCTTAATTTAACTTGTAACCTTCAGTTCCATAACACTTGATTTCTACTTTTATACTCCTGATCAGGGTGAGTGCTGATTACTTTTTTCCAAGCTGTGAGAGCGATAATAAAGCACCAGATCCACACCTCACCTTTTCTGAGGGATGTACCTTGACCACCCAGCTTCCCCATTGCAAAGCCTTTCCCTTCCATCCAGCTCCCTGGCTATTGCTTTCTTAGTACAATAATGTAGAAACATTAATAATTCATGTTCTTTTCTTGCTTTCATTTTCCTCCTTCCAGGCTCAGTCATGGCGAAGGTTCAAGACTTAAACAAAATGCTGGGCACTGTTGCACAATGAGCACCTCCATGTGCTCCTTGGCTCCTTTTCAGAAAGAACTGCCCCAAGAAGGGCTGATGGAACACGCTTCACCCCCCAGTGGGGTGCAGCATGGAGTCCCTTCCCACCCACTCCCTCTCCTGCCCACTCTTACTGGCTCACCCATCGCTGGATAACACCAAGTCTCCCCCCAGACACAGGGGCTGACAGTGGGCAGAGGCAGGTAGGGGCACGCAAAGCTCCATGCTGCCTTCCTTCTTTCCACTACTGCTCAACACCGGACTGGTGTTCCTTTCCCCGATCAAACACGTCTTGTGCCTACAAGTTTAACTGCCATTCCTCAGGCATTTGGACCGAGTTTTCTTAGTACAGTTTATTAATTTTCTTTTTGCCTTTCCCCACATGCACTCACTGTTTTTTTGTTTTATTTCTCTCCATCCATCCATCCATCCATCCACCCACTCATCCATCCTTGGTAGAAAGGCAAAACTAACAGTTGTGTTTTTGTAAGAACAGAACATTTCCAACCCTGGTTTACTGTACTGAACAACAAAACATAGCTGTGAAAAAAAAAGCTTGCTTTTATTTTACCTTAAAAAGTAACAAAAGCTGAAGAGCAGATATTGGTATTTATCATATGTCAATATAAGGGATGTTCCAAAAGCTTTTTCCAAACTGTTACTTTCATGTGTTGAATTGCCCTGAAAAGGGAATCGTTTTCATCCTCTTTCCAAGTGCTTAATACTTTGCATGAAATGCAGGCTTTTCAGCTATAATTATCAGAACAGTTCTTTAGACAGAGATAAAAATATTCTGAATGAAAATGCTTCTGAATAAGTTATTTTAAAGACTGATTACCACTACCGGCTCTTACTACACAAACCTGAATATGCTACTTTAATGATCAATATCTCCTAAGTTTAAAATTAGCTTTTCACTGGCTTTGTAACTGAGCAGTAAAAAATTCTTTGTAATCAGTGAAAAGAATTTGATTTTATTTTGGTAGCCAAAGGAGATTTTGTTTTTTTCCAAGTTGCTTTCATGGTTCACATGCCTTTGAATAACAAAAGAACAGCACAGATATAGAAAGTGAAGTTATCTAGGAGAGGAGGACCCAGATTAATGAAAGGTCAGGAAGAGGAAGCAAAGTCAAAATCAAATATGCCTAAAATAACTATACTTTACAGATTTCTCATTTTTTCCCCTCCTCTAGCATTGTATTTCATACACAGTATTTTAAGTGGCTCAGAGAGGGGAATGTCAAATAATACACTGACTGGAGAACTGTGCCAGTAATTAGGGATCTTGGATCCTGGAGGCCTTATATGTGATGTCTTCCCTCTGTGCCAGGAACATTGTTCTGAAGATAAAAGCTAGCCAAAATATTTTATATTTTTTTAGCTAGAGTTTTGATTAACATCTCTAATTTCTTCCAAGTAGCCTACAGACAAGGAAAGCATTAGAAAATTGCTTTTCCTAGTTTTTAAATTGACTCTTCCCCTCAAGATGTGTGGATAAGGGAGGTCAACATAAGCTGTTTCATGTCTGGGGAGCGCGCAGAACTGGATAAAGTTTCAGGTATCACATTTGTTCTGTGTGCAGTGAACACCACCTTTTACTCCTGGAGCTCTCCCAGCCACTCAGCTGTCCCCTTCTACCCGCTCGCTAACCATGCCAGTGTACTGCTCTTGACTTGGTGCTTTTCCGGGATGAGGTAACAGGTCTTCAGTCACCCAGGGTTACTGACGATCTCTTCCAGCCTCTCATCTAACTCTAAGAACACCTTGAACAGCCAATTTATGTATCACTTTAAAGACACAAGCTCTCACTCAACAGATGTGAATTCTCAGTGGGATAATCTCCCTATGGTTACCGCCTCCATGTGACCACTGCTCCACTCCTCAGTCACCCTGCTGTTTGCCTGGGCTTAGTGGCACCTTTCTGTCCAGTTATGAGCTAACATGTGTTCACTTCTAGCTGTGCGAGGCTGCAGGTTCTTCCTCAGACAAGGGTAAGATTACGAGTCCTACAGTGAATTTCACTCTGAACTTTGCATTTTGTTCATCCCCTTTCAAAACCAGAAGCAGAACTTGTAGTGAGAACTAACATATTTTAGGAGAACAATCTGTATAGCCTGAGTGTGAAGAGAAACTGGCACCTATGGAGTAGACTTTTAGCAGTGGGAGACGAGCAGAATATATGGTAAATAAAGCCACTGAGGACTATTGAAGGGGAAAATGCAAATTAGAAATGGTGTTTTAAAAAAACTTAAGGGTACTGGAAGTTGGGAGGGTGTAAGAGAGGAAAGGATCACTTTAGATGGGTTCAGGAAGTGATTGGACAAGTTTGAGGTAACCAAAACTCCATCGGACTGACAGCTGTGGAATGCAAAGGTGCTCTGGCTCGAAGTGGGCACATGCTGCTCAGGGGCTGGTCAGGGGAAGTCTCACTACGTGTTTGACAGTAAGTGACCATGACTGGAGGCCAAATATGGAGTTATTGGTGGGACCTGCAGTCTGACTTAATGCTGTCACTCTTTATGTTCCTACCCTGTACACTGTTCACATGGCCTTTCTCAGGCAGCTACTGTCAGGACCACGATGCTGGAACAAATGATACTTCAGTCTGATGCAGGTTTCTTATCTCGTTTTTTTTTTTCTTCTTCTGAGACTGGGGATCTCAAACTATTCTGACAGAACACAGACTGGTGCATTTTCTTGTCTTCTCTGGACCTTTTTTCCCCTGCTGCCCATGTGACAGTAAGCTCAATCGTCTGAGAACCCACAAGCCACTGAGATACCATTTTTAGCCTTCATCTTAGGGCAACTCTGTAAGCAAGGGCAGACTAACTTAGTAGCTGCAGTTCTGCTTGGTCTAACACTTGGTGGTCTCAAAATCTGGCACACTAGGTGAGCAGAGAGAGGATTTCCTGGTTAACCAGTTCTCCAGCTGGGTCTGCGCAGCTCTTCACTTCCCCTAACTTTTTGCTTCTGTGGTTCTGCAGCAGAAAGGTATGTGAAGTCAGGTAACAGTCTGTGGGATCTTATCTTTTTCATCATAGTAGAATATTGCATAGACTTTAAAAATGAAAGCTGTAAAAAAGATCAGAGGGCTTTAACCTTTTTACAATTGTTGGGATTAATTAGTTTACATTTAGTGTTACAACTGACCTTGGGACAATGAAGCAAGCATAGAGAGGTGCAAGGGAGATCAGCAGCTGTCCCTCAGGTTTTCCCTTCACAATGTTCAGTCATGTTAATGTAATCTCTTACCTTGAATGGACAATCAGTGCCCTTTCAATTGATTACCTTTGTTCCCAGCTTGTGTAAACAAACAAACAAAAAAAAAAAGAAAAAAAGAGGAGATTCACATAATCCTGCTTGTATTGGTTACAATTCCAAATAAAAAACAATCTTCCGGACTCTAACTGCTTACAGACCACGCCTTACCTTAGAGACAACAGAGGACTGCAAGTTAAGTCATATCTGAGGAAAACCCGGCAAGTTTCTCAGCCAGCAATGTATTTGTTTAAGCCCTCTTTCCATTAGGGCACCTGGATCTATAACTTCATGTGATAAAATAAGTGTTATTCATATATGAGTGAACATAGTGTGCTGTTCTTTCTTGTGGGACTTACCACTGTTACTAGGGGACTCTTTTCTTTTACTGGAAGCAGTTAGGAAAATCTCAGCAGGCCTTCGTACAATTATCGTGGCCCCTGGTTTCCATCTAGTGCACTTCCAGCTTTGCTGTTCCTAGCCAGTGGGAATTTAGCAAACTACTTGGAAGGAGATCTGGTCACTGAGGCATCAAAATCTACCTTCTTCTTGCACACCAGAAGGTACGGATGCAGCCTGAAAGCTGCACGGTGCCTTTTCACACAGCGATCTCATCAGGGAGAGAGTCCCAGGGTTGGGACACAGTATCCAAAAATAAACATCTTTCTGTGCTTTCAATGCTGGGGCTTGTTGTCCTACCTCCTTTTGTCTTGGCCCTGGAAATGAGGAGAGGTAACTTGCCTGCTTGGCCACGTATAGGAGAAAGCGGTAATTTGAATGGGTGTCCTAAGTTTATTAACTTTCCCTGGCTGTCACAAGCAGCGGCAGAGAGAGAGCTCTCAAAGCATCTCTCACCAGCAGATCAAACCTATAGATGTCTGTGGCAGAAATATTTGAAAACATGATTAAATGAAGTCGCCTAAGCCAGGCACATTTTGAAAAATAAGCACTGTATTACTTCAATTTGCTGTAAATCGTAATTTACTTTGGTTATTTCCTTTAATTACAGCGCTCCATCTTTACACAAGGCTGTATTTAGGAACAAAGGGACCAGTGTCACTGTAAGGTGTACGTTATAATAGAGACATTTGTATTAGGCTTCAGGAGAAGCCTACAGTGTATCCAGCAATTCCATGGCTCTTGGAACACCCACCCTCCTCTGGTTTTGTCAATGCATTTTATATATTTTTGTATATATATTTGTGTGTGTGTGTGTGTCTGTGTGTGCACGCTCATTTAGGCTCTTTATGGTTTTGCTATGAAGTTCATTTGACATTTTGGCTATTGCCATGCATGCACTTCTTACTTTTCTCCTAGACAATATTAGAATAAACCAGAATTAGAATAATCTCTCCTCTACTATATAAAATGCACAGATTTTTAGGGAAACAATACAACCCCAAATTTTTAACCTAAGAAGTGTTATAAATGAGCCAATTCTTCCAATTTTTTTCCTTCTTTTTTCCTGTTTTTTTTTTTCCCCAAAGAACAGGAAACCAAGTTATCTAGCAAACCTATTTATACACAGTAGGTAACCCTGGGTTGCAGGCAGGACTAATAAACAAAGAATGACAACCTATTTCTTTTAATGACAAGCTGACATATTTATTTTTATTATTTCACAAAAGTATTCACTAGGCTCATCTGTCACACCAAAGCCCCATTCTCCCTCCCTGCAGACAGGGGGTGAAACTCAGGTTTGAATGAAAAAAAAAAACCTAAATCTTTTGGGAATCCAAAAAAAAAAAAAAAGATATTTGAGAACCTGCAATTTACTGCTCTGAAACATAAAATATAAGGTATTTTTTCTTCTCTGAATATGGTTTTATGTGCTTATTTTTGCAAAGTTAAATCACAGGTACAGAAAGTTATTTTTATATCATATGCTTAAGTTGAATTTCTACTTCTTCAGGAACTGGAATGCCATTTTCTTTAAAACCTGACTGATCTTTCTACCTAAATAAGATAGTTCACAACATTTAGGGCACTAAATCAGACAGTTTGCTTAGAAATGATAGAGCCTCTTACAGTATTTGAAAATGTCAATAATGAATTTTGGGTACAAACTAGGTTACCATAAAATGGGCTCTGCTTTTCTCACTTTTTTGTTACTTGTCATTTGTGTAACACTAATACGGATAGATAAAATGATTCAGTGTTTCCAGAGCTAGGATTTAGAGTAGCTGCAGATCGAGATTCGCTTTCTGATCTTGGACATGTTGATGTCAAGTATGCAGATCTTACACTGGCAAAGAATATGTTTTGCATTTCACTTGCCGGAAAGCCTATCAATTAAATCTTTCAAATGAAATTGAGTTAAGCCATGGAAGTGTTTAGATGACCAAGATTTTTCTTTTTACTGTCCATTTTTATTTCTATTTTATCCCAAATACTTGTTCTGATTGCCTAACCACCCTCCTAGAAATGTAATGGCAGCTTGGAAAATGAAAGAAATTCAGGTCCAGGGCCTAAAAAAGACGATAGAATGATAGTCTAATGTGACATTAGTGGTGGGTCTGCATGTTCATGTGTATGCATTTGCTTTCTGACTTTTATAGTCACTGTTTGGTCATGGCAAATATGTTACTGAGAAGGGAAGTTTTATGCTTATTCAAAGGATTGTGATGCAATAACTAGAGGATAAAATAAGGACTTCTAATCTAATATTGTCATTAGTTAAATAAAAAAAAAGTATTGCAAAAAACATCAATTACAGTGAAAAGAAGTAGGAAAAATGCTTTTAAATCCTCCAAGTCCCATGTTTTAATTTCATTGTACAACATAACCCATGAGCCACTCAGTAAAGAGTTCTTTTGGTTTCATGTAAACTCTGCTGACTTTGAAGTGGTAGCCAACTGACTAAAGATTTAATTCTCCTGGGGATTTTATAATTTGAGTATCACATCTAAACCTTCCTGAGAATGGATAACAGTTCTGCTGACATGAAAGCAAAGGCAGCCTATCTATCTAAAAACTATGACACCAGCATCCACTGTATTAAACTCTTGGAAACATCTTACGTCATGGCCTTATGACATACTTGAAACTGTGCTGCTTTTGAATATGAGCTATTACAAAGATACTGTCACAGCCTCTTGTGTGAATTCAAACTTTGTGGAAAACAGTCTTTTTTTTTTTCCCCCCAAATGCTTTCACTCAAAAAACCCCACACTAATTTTCATGTCCTCCATCCTGTCACGTCCCTGTTTTATGATGCCTGCATTTCATGGAAAAAAACCCAACAAACACAAAATGCCAACATAGTTTTTACATTACCATGGATATACTAGAAAAGTGCCATTATAGAGTTAGCTACCTATTCCTGTTCATTCATGAATGAATAATGTTAGAATTAACATGAGCTATAGTGCATTATTTATTATTTCTCTGGATTTCATGCTTAGCGGAGGTGTTAAAGGTCTAATGCTGTTTAAATGCAATTAATTTCCTTTTGTTATATATTTTTCAGGCTAAAACACCCCTCATTTTTCTTTTGCTCTTGGTATTTTGGGGCAAGATGTCTTAAAATTAAAGTAATATTGAAATTATTTCAAGTTATTAGTTAAATAGCAGGATTGCTTAAAAGCATGAATTATTTAGGGTTAGTGAAGAGATCCTGAAGTACACTTGAAATCTATGTGTTTGGCTAATGTCTGCACTTATATCACGAAAATGAAACCAAAATTCTGTTCTTCCTCTCTTTTGGTACGATTTTTATTTCTGGAAGTTCAAGAACCAGGAAGATCCTGTCTGGAAGCCTGGCACTATCCATGTAATGTGAAATTCATTCACAGTAGCACAACCCTGCTCAAAGATTGTTTGTTCTTGTTTAAACAAGATTCTTATTTGTGTTGTTAAAGACTCAAGATTAATATTTTATGATTCATAATACACAGTGTTGAAGGTTGGCGAACCAGGCAGCAGAACAGCCATTTAGTTCCTAAGCAGCATTTCCAGCACAAAGTAAAACTGTTTGAATCTCGTTCCAAAGAGGCTGTTCACATGGAGCTGAACAGGAGAAGGATCCGTGCAGGAATTAAGAGTGCTAGTTACAAGCTGGGAGAACGCCCTGACTAACTGTAAAAATCTAGCTATTGCACATCAAATTGAACAGAAAAAGATTCTTACAAGCCCCCATGAGAATGCTTTCTCACCTGTGGGTATATCTGATAATCAGTCTTACAGTTATGAGGGTTTTGGCAAGACTCTCAAATTCCTGCCATGACTTCTGTCTGCTCGGAACAAGCTGTTGGCGAGTACTCTTGGCATGCTGAGCATTTGCTGTGGGGCTTCTGCAAGAAAGGGTTTCGGACCTTAATCGTTTAGGAGAACAATTACTTCCCCAAAGGCTTCTGTCTCCAATTTGAGTTGATGTGTCTCTTTCTGTACAGATGCCACGTGACACATCCCACAATCACTGTAATTTGAATTTGCAAACTGTATGTTCAAAGCTTTTCCCAATGCCTCTGAAATTCTCCATGCCTCTCTTTGCAGCTCTTCAAATTGTAACTTCCCATAGTCCAAAGAGAGGCCTGGATTTGGAGTCATAATCCCTAAAAGAAAACCCAAAGCAACCAAAAGCACAGGTACACAACCTACAGTGGGCAAGAAAAGCTGGGCAGAGGCAGAAGAAACCCCCTTCTCTAAACATCTATAAGATAAGTGAACATCTATAAGTGTGGAGACAGGACAAGGGGCAATCGCTGCAAGTTGGAGCACAGGAAGTTCCGCACCAACATGTGGAAAAGCTTTTTCCCAGTGAGGGTGACAGAGCCCTGGCACAGGCTGCCCAGAGAGGTGGTGGAGTCTCCTTCCCTGGAGATATTCAAGACTCGTCTGGACGCCTATCTGTGCAGTATGAGCTAGGGAGCTACTTTGGTAAGGGGGTTGGACCTGATGATCTCGTGGTCCCTTCCAACCCCTACAATTCTGTGATTCTGTGATGGGACAGAACAAAATTGAGTACCACCACCTCACCCCAGTTTTCCTGGGATACCGAGTTAAAACTCTGGGTTTAATTTTTATTAGCAAACACTCCAAACTTAATCAGAAGTTGTGAAATCCAGCCATGCTGCAATTGTCCCTGCAAAAATAGGTAGCTCGTTAACCAGGCCAGTTGGTCAGACTAACTGGTTTGGTAGATGGATCCTCCTGTAAGCACACTGCAGGGGCTCCTGCACTCCTCAGAGCAGCACATTTTTCCTCCATGTTTCAGGATCCAAATAACTTCCTTTTTATTCTTTCTCCCCACCCTCCTCGCCCCCCATTATGCCAGTATTAGAAGGCAGTGCATAAATGAACAGTTGTTAAATGCACTGATGAATCCATGGCAAGGCTAGCCATAGAATCATAGAATGGTCTGGTTTGGAAAGGACACCAAGGATCACAGAGTTCCAACCCTCCTGCCACGGGCAGGACCATCAACCTCCAGGCCTGGATCTACACAAGGTTGCCCAGGGCCCCATCCAACCTGGTCTTGAACACCTCCAGGGACAGGGCATCCACTACTTCTCTGGGCAGCCTGTTCCAACACCTCACCACTCTCTCTGTAAAAAACTTCCCCTTAATATCTAATTTAAACCTTTTCTCCTTTATCTTCAGTCCATTCCCCCTTGTCCTGCCATTGTTACCCTTTTAAAAAGTTGATTCCCCTCCTGTTTGTATGCTCCCTTCGGGTATGGAAAGGCACTAATCTTAGCCTTTCTTCTGTTAATCTTAGCCTTTCTTCTGTAGAAGGAATTACAAGAAGGAAAAGCACATTTCATAATCAGTAAATGCCTGCTAACTTCAGAAAGGTAAACTGAGAGGGAGGGATTAGGAAGGAAAAGAATAACAACAGACACAACTTGGGTCTGGGCAGTTTCATCCCCTTTTTCTTATAACGGACAATGACTTAAACCCACAGTAGCTTTGTTTAACTCCTGTTTATTCTAGTGGTAATTATGAATGTAAGTAGGGACCAGGCAAGGAAACGTGTATCTTCAGGAAACCTGGGCTGTGTGGTTTGAGTAGGATTGTGCTGCAACTTGTTTCCCTAAGGCTTCACATACCTCTCACCTCAGACCATAAGGTAAAGCATGAAACTGTAATGAATAAATAAAGAAATTTAAACTACACAATTAATTATAAGCCTGGAAAATTAGTATTAAAATTCCTTGCAATGGTAAGATTATTTACAGTTTCTTTCTATTCCATATTAAAAACACAAACTGCTTTAATGGCAAAGAAATTTTGGAAAATGTACTTTCTACAGAGCATTTTAATAATCTTCTTGTGCTGAAGTGATGGCACACAAATGAACCCTCCCCCACCTTTTTTTTAAATCCATGTGATCCTTTTTGTATGTGTGTATTTTTCTGAAATTTTGGAGGTGCAGTATGTTTAGAGATGACCAAAACCCCCACCCAAATCATTCCCAGCAATCCAAACCATGCCCTCAAATAAAACAAAACCAGAAAGCCTCCAGACATTGTAGTCAACTCCTATTAGCAAGCCAAAAAAGTAAGCAAACAAACAAACCAGGGACTAAGCAGCAGAGGGTTGATTTCAGCATCCTAAAGTATATTTGTGTGCCCTGCATCTTGTCAAGATTGATGTGTTGCACTCATGTGGCATTTGACAAACACTGTTTTGCAGGTACTTAGCACCGTGACAAATTAACAAATGGAATAAATGGATTACAAAGCATTTACATAGTCATTTATGCCTCTTTCCCATCCAGTCTGGACTACTACATAGTGATCTGAGGCTAGTTATGAAGAGATATACAAGCTTTACAAGGTGCAGCATGCAGCAGGGTGATTAATGCAGAAAGATTAATGAACATAATTTTGAATCGGTAGCTTTTGTCTTACACTATTTGCTCATTTTGTTATTAATAGGCACTGAAGTAATGACCCCTTATTTCATAAATCCTCAAAGGGCTGGCATTGGGCTGCTACAGATAGCATTCTTGAAGAATCTTTGAAACAACCTCTGATAAACAGGGACAAAAGAGATGATCATCCAGGAGCAAACATCTGAGCTGCAGGGTAAATTAGCTTGGGTGATGGTCCACTCTATCATGGTGGCGATGCTTCTTACTCCTCCATACCCTGCTGATCTGGCACTGTACATCCCAGTGGGCTATTGCTGAAGTGGCCTCAGGTTTGAAAGACTTAGTAGGGTGTGTCTCCCAAGGTTCTACAGGAGTAAATTTTTCACGTGCATCATCCCTCAAGAAAGACAGCTACCTAGTAGTGATGCTGCATTTTGTAGAGAGTGACCAAAAGTGCTGGTCTCTGGGAGAGACCTCAGGGGATCTTGATTTTTCTGATGGACTGCAGAGGCTACTACAGCACGAAGGTGCCCGTCATTTCACTCAGGTGCCATCAGTGTGCAGTGCTAAGCTGCTGCAGCTGCCACTGCACTGTGTTCCTGCTGCCTCTTTCTGATTGTGCTTGTCAAAACTTGGTCTATTCACTCTCACCACAGACAACAGAGATCATGATCCTGTGCTGTTACTACTGTAATGTGGAAGCTGTGGAGGCTTCCCTTTGTCCTGCTTTGGACACATAAATAGAAAGGCAGTGTGTACCAAAAGTGTTTTGGGGTAATTATTTTTTTAAAATTTTTATTATTTAGGTGACGTGTGGTAATTTTTGATGTGCAGTGAAGCTGATGTGTACTGTAAGATACAGGAAACATTTGATCTTACACATTCAGCCTAGCAAGTTAACACGTGTCAGCTGAGCAGCGCAAACTGCCCAATTTTGTGTTCTTTGCCTGTGGCAGCTGTATAATGGTTCAATTTAGCTGGCCCTCAGAGAAAGCACCTGCAGAGATTCGGTGTACCACAGACAGTCTCGCCCCTTACAGGCATGCAAAGCTATGAGCTTCTCAGTCAGGCTGCTGCAGCTTACTGCATGCCGGTCCTACTATGGGTTACAGCATCTGTATTTGTAGGGGACGCACTGAAAGCCAGCTGAGAGGCTCTCCCCAGATATGAAACCCCAAATACATGCAGGATGGGCTCCTTCTGCCACCACTTGCACTCTGGGAGAATATAATTGCCTGCTGGAGAATATCTCTCCAGTGGTGGATAATTTGCATGTTTGTGGCTACTGAGGCGATGGGGTGGAGAGCCAAAGGTTGGGGTGCTGTGGGGCAACTGATGCGAGTTACAGGGGAAGGAGGCCTGGCACTGCGGACTTGCTAACCCATTCTAGGAATGCTAAGAAGCACTATTTCTGAAGGTGTTTTTCTACAGAAATGCACCACACCCTGTCTGGGTGCAAAGTGGGGGAGAGAGGGGGGAAGAAAAGAGAGAATGAAGTAATAGATGAGGGAGTGACAGCAATTTAAGAGTTGCAACAGACACTTGTGCCTGCGGGGGCATGGGTGGCAGGAACAGATCTGAGGAAGAGAAGGAAGGAGAGTTAAAGGAGGTGCGTTAAGCTCTGTGTAAGAGCTGTGATTCTCAGCTTAAACCAGCAGTTAAAAATTTAATCTGTTGAATGAAACTCAGTGATGAATCTACTCCAAGGCACTTGTATACATTAAAATTCACAAGAAAAAGAAACACGCAGTAAAAAGAGTGGTAACACTGACAGTCGGAAAGTGGTGCTTCTCAATCAATGTTACGTGTGAAATACATGCCTGAAAGCAAGCTCTGGTAGTCACCAAGTAGAAAATAGAAGAGTAAATCTGTGTGATCTTCTCTTCACATTTCAAGAAGACATATGGTAGAAAAAAAAAAAAGAGATTGACACATAGAGCTAACTGCTGAAGGAATTAAATTTTTATCCAAACAAGAACAGAAGCATAACACTAGTATTTAGAGCATGTTGGAGATTTCCTAATTGGACCATCACAACAGTAAATGAAATACACTTTAGAACTGGCTCTTATTATGTGACAAGTTTTCCTCAGGAAACAGAACTCCTCAATCCTCTAAAAGTGAGAGTACTTTTAAACTAAGTGATGTCTGACTGTATGAAACTTGTATAAATTAATGTGTTCCTCCTAAAATTCTGTTTTGTGGTAACATATGCAGGAATTAGATTTTCAAATAGAGCATTATTTGGAAATGGAAGTGACAAATCAATATGAAGAACTAATTCTGTTTTTGAAATGTGAAACAATAAAACATCTGGTCTGAAGAGTTAAGTAACATTCAGAAGAATGTCTTCCCTCTATTGGCAGAACATTTCGGACATTGCTTCTTGCAGAGTTGTTTTCTATGTGTCAGATTTCATCTGGCAAGTCATATATTCTGCAGGAGTTAAAGATAATGTGTGGGGAAAAAAACAGCACTTGAGGCAGAGCTCTGGCTGGTACATAGAGGGATGAGGAAGACGAGTCCTGTCTCCACTCCTCTGGTGAGTCGTAGGCTGACATGGCCAACACTCCTTATGCAATGTACTGGTCTGGATACCTGTTGAGATGACCCAGCTGCCCTGTGCATTTCCTTAGACACATTTTCCAGATCTGGGAGCAGTGCATCCACACTGAGAGGTGCCAGCCTTCAGTCTGTGTGCAGAACTACACTATGCCCAAGGCAGACCTCCTCATGCACAATGCCTATTGAGCACAGTTACATCCCTGATGAATCTTTGGGTTCAACACAGGTACTTCACCTAATTAATTAAGCGTAAGTGGAGAAAGAAACGTTATGTGCAGTCAGAAGTGTAAGACAAGGAACAAAGACTGGGAGATCTTCAGGAGTTTAGCCCTGTAGCTCACATGACAGTCTTGTTTACAGAAGGTGATGAACTTAGGAGAGGAGGGGCTTTTGGATGTCTCCTGAGTTTCTTGAAGCATTTGAAAAGTTGCCTTGACCATACTGGAGTAATAAATGGGACTCGGTATTTCTGTGTGTACTTAACTATAGATTTATGCATGGTAAAGCTCACCAGTGTCCAAATGTACCTGTAGGGCCTCAGCTAAAGCCTCTGAAGTCAGTATCAGTCTGAAGTGAATGAGAGGTGGATCATGCCCTTAAACAAATATTTTTGGAAAGCCTATGGTGCATATTGAAATATATCTTATTGCTAAACTGACATTTTAAAACTAAACAACTTTTTATTTTGCTCCAGGCCTCAAAGGAAATATGACAACTTTCTTTTTACATGTTAGTTTTCAATGATGAAAAAATATTTTTAAGCCGTGTGTTATTTTGAAGTGACTGTGTGTCTTCTTTCAGACTTCTTTAAAGAACCCATCCCAAGAACAAAAAATATCAACTGATGGAAGAGAAAGCACCAGAAATTATTGGCCTGAAACGCATTTGGAAGTTTTAAGTTTGGAAAGCAGGGAATAAATGGAAACTCTTTTGCAACCACAAGACCTGTTCTGTACTGTGTGCCAGTCCGTGGGTGTTTCTGTGTGTCAGAGCTCGTCAGGTAGTTATTTGGATTACATTTTCCACCCATGCTTATGAATCACTCAGAAACAGATCAAGATTTCTTCCTTTGCTTTGTTATTTGTAAGCATAAATTGAATAATCTGGGCGATTAACTTTCAGACTGGAGACTATCCATAAACTGATCGCTACAGTGTGTCGCCACTGGCTGTTCACGTAGAACGATTGATTAACAATTTTCAGCTTCCCTGTCAGAGACCGAAAAACTTTAAGAAGTTTGACCAATGAATATCAAATCAAGACAGAATTTAACAACAGCTGAAGGATCTGATTTTTAATTGCAATTGCAAATCTTCATCTAATGGGAAGCAAGTGCTGTGTACCTTCTGCCATGTTAATAAACTAACTACTAATAAATCCTACTACTGAATCATAAGAATCACTTCTAGGAACTGCTCACCATCAGTTGAGCAGGGACATTCATTGTTTTGGCACATAGTGTTCAGAAGCTGAGTTTTTTGAACAGTTTAGTTTGTAACTTGAGTTATCTTGGGTGGGGTTTGGAGTATTGGGGGGACAACCAAGGACTTTATACATATGTGCTTATTACTATTCTGTTATAACCTATTATTTCTAGTCAACAATACTGTAAAACAAACGGCACTATTAAAATATTTGGGGGATAGATACCAAAGGACCTTTGGAGGAGGTTAGTCCTTGCATGCCCAGCCTTTATGTATTGTTAACACCTGGGTGATGCCTGAGGCATGCCAGCCAATAATTATATGCCTTCATATTTCTTTCCTGACAGTCTGTCATCATTAGTTCTAACTGTGAGTTAAAGAGAGATTCTTCATGCCTACCCTTTTTCCCTGTACCAAATTCTGCAATATCTTTTTTCAAAATCATGCTTGTTTCTCCAGCAGGTTACATAACGTGGCTCACTGCAATCCTTTTGCACGCAGAAGAAAAAGAATGTTGTGCTGGATCTTCTGAGCCGAACAGACTATTTGAGCAAGCACACTGCAATTTTAACTTGCAATTAAGATATTTTTAATTAAGCTCCTAATGACTGTAGTTTGATCTTACTTTAAGTCGGGACTGTCGTGGTTGGCATCTCCAAGAAAGGTGATGGTGAAAGGTTTGCATGTAACTCATGCAGGGTGACCCCAGCTGCAGGCTTTCTGTGAGAAGAAAGGAGTCACAACCCACCCCTGACTCAGTAATGCATGAAAGTTGGGTTGGAAGATGTGACTTCAGCTCTTTACATGAAATCATAGGGTTGAAGGACAGAAGGAATCAGTAGGTCACCTGGTCTGATCTCTTTTTTAATATGAGCATCTACCTGTCTAATGAGGTTAAGAGTTCACTATTAACTGGTGCATATGTCGCATCTGACTTAGGCAGCTCTTGCAGAAAAGCTTTCAGTTATTATGTGAAGGCATCAAGATGCAGGGAAACTACATATTCATTGCTCCCTGCTGCAGGGGTTAATCATTCTTGCAGTTAACAACTAGAGCATTTCCCCATCCAAATTTCCTTGTGCTTAGTTTTCATCTGCTGAGTGGTTTTGTTGTTGTTGTTTTGTTATGCTTTTCCTGATTTATTAAAATTCCTTTCATAGTCGCTGTATTTTTTTGCCATGTGGATGCTTTATATATTGTAAGCAAAACCACCTCACCTCTGTTTTTTAAGAGCTGAGCAGATTCCTTATTCTGTCTATGCGAAGAATTTTCTTTGAGCTCTCAAATAATTGGGGTGACACTTTCTGTGCACCTTCAACACCTTTCTTGAAATAAGAACACCAAAGTTGGAGGAAGCATTACAGTATTAGTCTCACCAGTGCTATAAGGGTAGCTAAAATCACCTTGTCTTTGTCCCATTCATTGCTCTGTGTGTATCCCAGGACCATAGATGTCTCTGTTGCTTGGTCACCATAATGGAAGCTTACTTTCACACATATGAGGACTCTGAGGCCCTTAATTATTATTTCTCTCCCCCATGCAATTCTTTAGACTGTGACTATGTGTATTGGGTTTGCATGGCAAGGTTTTGTGGGGAAAGATGGGGGGTGGGGAGCTACACGGGTGGTTTCTGTGAGAAGCTGTGAGAAGCTTCCACTATTTCTGATAGAGCCAATGCCAGCTGGGTCCAAAATGTACCTGCTGATGGCCAAGGCTGAGCCCATCAGTGACAGTGGTCGTGCCTCTGGGATAACATAGTTAAGAAAGAGTAAAAACTGCTGGGCAACAGCAGCCAGGAGAGAGAGAGAATATATGAGATGAACAACTCTGGAGACACAGAGGTCAGTGCAGGAGGGGGAGGAGGCACTCCAGGTGCCAGAGCAGACATCCCCCTGCAGCACATAGAGGAGACCATGGTAGAGGCAGGCTGTCGCCCTGCAGCCCATGGAGGTTAATGGTAGAGCAGATATCCACCTGCAGCCCATGGAGGACCCCCACGCTGGAGGAGGTGGATGCAGCTGAAGGAAGCTGTGACCCTGTGGGAAGCCCATGCAGGAGCAAGCTCCTGGCAGGACCTGTGGCTCTGCAGAGAGAGGAGCCCACACTGGAGCAGGCTCTTGGCAGGACCCATGGATCTGTGGAGAGAGGAGTCCATGCCAGAGCAAATTTGCTGGCAAGAGTTGTGGACCCATGAGTAAACTACGCTGGAGCAGTCTGGTCCTGAAGAACTGCACCCTGTGGAAGGGACCCTCACTGGAGCAGTTCATGAATGACTGTAGACCATGGGAAGGACTCACATTGGAGAAGTTCATGGAGGACTGTATCCTGTGGGAGGGATCCCAGGATGGAGCAGGTGAAGAGTGTGAGGAATCCTCCTTGTGAGGAGGAGGAAGTGGCAGAGACTGTGTGATGAACTGACGGCAATCCTCTTTCCCTGTCATCCTGCACTGCTCAGGAGGAAGAGGTAGAGAAACTCAGGAGTGAAGTTGAGCCTACGAAGAAGGGAGGGGTGGGAAGGAAAGTGTTTTTAAGATTTGGTTTTATTTCTTATTACCCTGTTTTGATTTTGATTGGTAATAAATTAATTTTCCTCAGTTGAGTCTGTTTTGCCCATCATGGTAATTGGTGAGTGATCTCTCCCTGTCCTTATCTCAAACCATGAGCCTTTTGTTGTATTTTCTCTCTCCTGTGCTGATGATGAAAGGGACAGAGGGTTTTTGATGGACATCTGGCCTCCAGCTAGGGTCAACCTACCGCATTATGGTCAACATTCTGTTTTCCTTGACGAATGACTTTCATAGAATCATGGAACAATTTGTATGGGAAGGGAACTTTACAGATCATCCTGTTCCAACCATGGGCAGGCACACACTCCACTAGACCAGGTTGCCCAAAGGCCCATCCAACCTGGCCTTGAACACTGCCAGGGAGGGGGCAGCCACAGCTTCTCTGGGTAACCTGTGCCAGGGCCTCACCACCCTCACAGGGAAGAATTTCTCCCTAATATCTGACCTAAATATACCCTATTTTAGTTTAAAACCATTACCCTTTGTCATATCACTTCACAACAGCCCCTCTCCAGCTTTCCTGCAGGCCCCTTCAGGTACTGGAAGGCTGCAATAAGATGTTCCCAGAGCCTTTTCTTCTCCATGCTGAACAAGCACAATTGTCTTAGCCTATGTTCAGAAGAGAGGTGCTCCAGTCCTTTGATCATTTTTATGGCCCTCCTCTGGACTTGCTCCATGTCCTTATGATTGGGGCCCCAGAGCTGGACACAGAACTCCATGTGGAGTCTCACGTTCACAAGACTGGGGTAGGGGGGCACACACTGATCATGACACACTGGTCATGCTAATTTTGCTACAATCCAAGATACAGTTGGCTTATCACCAGGTCATGTCCAGCTTTTCATTCACCACTACCCTCAAGTCCTGCTCCACACGGCTGTTCTCGATCCCTTCGTTCCTCAGCCTGTACTGATAGCATATGGCTGCATTACTGTTTAGAGTTTTGCAGGGTATTTGGGCTGCCATCCTCTCAACTTCATTTGCTATTCAACTAGGATCAGTGATAGCTACAGACCTGACTGAAATGTTGGCTAGCATCCACTATGGACCCCTCTAGAAACATCTTCTGCAGCTGATTCTTAACTTCCTGAAACTGGTCTGTGAGCTACTACCCTCAAAGAGTCAAATCAGCTTTTTGACAAGATGTACTTTCCAATATACTCTGATGATTGCTGGTAGTATTAATATTCTTATCCTTTAATTTTTTGTGATGTAAATCCTACATGACTTTCTCATTAATCTATCCTGGATTAATACCAGGATTGACAGTCTTTAGTTATGCAGGTCATCTTCTTGCCCTTCTTTTGAGAGCTTTCACAAAATTAATGCTCTCTAGGCATCTGAAATCCTCCTGCTATTGCAAGCTCTACTGGAGATGAGTATCAGCCAGCAGGGCATTTCAGCTAATTCTCATGGAATTCTTGGCCGAAATTTTTCTGAATATTTTGCTTTTAAGATATATATCTCTTGTGGATGGTGTTGAACATAATTCTAATTACTTACAGACTGCAAAGTACTGCAATGCCCTGCAGTCTCATGCATCATCTTTTTGTTGTCTCACCAGCTGCATTTCTTGGCTATAAGGCTTTAGCTCTGCCCAAGGTATAAGAGCTGGCAGTTGTAGTAAACACTGCTCATTTCGTTCCACTGTGATTCAGAAGCACCCTGGGAACACTCTGTCCCCTGACTTGCAAGTGTAATTGCCATGGAGTTCTTGTGGCAAATGCAGCGAGTCAGTTGTAGAGCTGGGTAACGTCCCCTGGTTGATAAACTGGCTGAACGGAAGATGAGATCTCTCACTCTCTCCAAACCTTACCTCGTTCTGATGGGACTTGCAGCTTTAGTAGGAACACAATAGCCAGATTGTAAACAGGCAGGTTGTGAGCGACTGTATGTTTGGACATCACTTGATGTGTGTAATATTATCAGAGCGTGAGTCATGTGCTGCTTGGTCTTAATACTGATCTAACATGGTGAGGGGTGGTTCCTAAAGTGAGAGCTCTACATGATTTCAGTGGGGAAAGAACAGATAGTCAGAGTAATTATTGCTGAAAACAATCCACAAAATGTTTAGGAGTGAACGAAATCATAGAAGTCTATAAAAAGCGTTTTCTGGTAGTATTTGTACTGTTTTTGTAATTTCTTTGTAAGACTAGAAGCATTCATGTTTATAAAATGTCAGGTTGCTTAGAAACAATTATGTCTGACTATTACAAACATATTTCCTTGAAATATAACAATAGCAATTAAATTGGTGTTTGTTGAGCAAATGTATCAACTGAAATAATAAGAACTAACCTTAATTTAGTTACTATTGTGAATGCATTCTGAGTTCACGACATGAAAAATATATCTCTCTCAAGAACAGAAAAAATAGGTGAGAAAACCACATGTAATTAAATGAAAACCACAGAAAAATTAGTATCAATAAATGTACCTTTCAAAGAAAGGATATGCTTTTTGGCTCTGATTAATGCATCACTGACTCATAAAGGTTATGAAAAAATTTTGTATCAAAGCATCCTGTAATAGCAGAGGAACAGATGCTTGCTGTTAACCACAAAAGTGCACAAATACAGTCTTATGTATATACCCATGTGTTGAGAAACAAACAGCAACAGCTCTGAACTTCACCTCAGTGCGCTGCCTGGAAAATATTTCATCCAAGATGTGCTGAAATTGGCTGGGCAACTTTATACTGATCATCCTGTGTTCTAACATGTTTTATGAAAAAGACCCACAGGAAATCATATCTATGTCAGAGTCAGAAAGGACAAAAGACTTGACTTGCAACTTGAAATACCTCAGAAATGCAGAATCAAATGATATTCTGTCACCCATTGCATGCACGTTCTGTGCTGAGCAGTCTGGATTAGAAACTGCATGTGTTAGGAAATGTTGGCATGTTATTTCTTTCTTGACAGACTTCAGAAAAGTTTTCTGCAGTTACTTTAGTCCTATTCTGCAGAATAGGACTAAAGTAGCCATTAATAAGGTAGCTCAATAAGGTAGCTCCTCTATTAAGAGGAATTTAGATATGGTTGAGTTTTACCCCAAAGTAAATCATCCAGTGCGAGTATCAGTGCATATCTAGAGACATCTAAACAAAAGAAGTGTTTACAAACTGTTAAACAGCAAATGAAATTTATTTAAGAACACTATGCTTCATGACCAAAAAAGAACTCTGTAAGTTATAAAACAGTACATATGTAAGGAAAACATACATATAAGGAAAGAGAGAACTAAAGAAGTAAAATATGGAGTTATCTTGGATATGAATAATAAATTTTCACTGCCACCACATAGTGGTTTCAGGACTAACCCCAAGCCCGTGGTGTCCCCCTTCAGAGCATTTCTTATCCTGGAGGTGTTACAGCGAGTTCATGGAGAAGATGCAGAATGAAAGTTGTGAACGTACTACAGCATGCACTAAAACCTACTATACACCTACTAAGGTATCCAGAGGGAACCCTTCAAGGCAGAGTACTCTCCAGGGGTCAGTTGTATGAAGGGAGGACATCTGAAGAGATCCCTGAAGCTATGATGGCCATGAAGACAATACATGTGGTCCCATATTGCCCTAAGAAAGAGTCACTGAGGCCAGGGATGAGTTGGATTGTTGTGGTGGTGCTACACAACTTTGTGCACAGGGAGTCTAAAGACAGAGCAGAAGTTGCATGTGATCATCCTGGCTTGGTGGAAGAAAATTTTCCAGAAAATATTTCGGTTCTGATTTTGAAGACATAACAAATTCAAATGGTAAAAGCAACTGCACTGATGCAGTGTAGCTGGCCATCAACAAGATGACTCCAGACTCAATAGTTGTACAATGTTTTCAGTAAGAACCTGTTACTATGAGCAGTTGAAATGTAAGAGCATGTGCTCTTTGTGTTCTTCCACAGATGAGAAATTTGATTGCTGATATGTATGTATGGAAGTATGAAGGACTGTCATCTTCAGGGTGCCATGTAATTTAATCAGATTTCTGGTAGAAAATATATTAAGAAAAGGATGCAAGGTGTATATATAAAATTTTCAGGTGATACTGAGACTTGTGGCTTGGTAAATCAGAGTAAATTACTCAGTTTGTATTGGATCACTTGGTTAACTTCGGAGCAAGCAAGTAATATGATGTATTTACATATAAGCAGAAAGAAACTAGAAACCAAATTATGACTATGTTTGCCCATGGCTGCTTCCTCCCAATGAACAGGGTTTTCTAACAGTCCTGTAACTAGTCATTCACAAAGAGGACTTAGGAAGGGGGTGGGATTGGAGGGATCCTGTAATCTAACCTCTAGTTCAGTCAGCATTTTTAGCTCTGAAGCAAATAACATGCAATTTGGGCTCTTATGCAGAAAACAGCAGATGAATTTATACCGCTGGTTTTACGCAGGTGGTTAGACTGGAAAGTACAAGTGCTGTTAAAGTCTAAATGGTGTTGAGCACCAGCCATCCCTTTTGCTTTACCATGCACAAAAATATCACAAATACACCCTCTGATAAATAACATAATGTATCAGACCTGACTGTCATTCACCTCAGCTTTTTCCACAAGCTGTGTTATGGCACAAGCCATACAAATTGTCACAGGCATGTCAGGTATGCTGCCATCCAACAGTGTGTGCCTACCGGGAAGCGTATAAGGTGCAAAATAATATCCATGTTTAATTGGAGGCACAGCCATTTCTGAGAACAAGCATAGAATGATGGGAGCCCAACCTTGCAATGACCAGAGTGTGGGAGACCTCGCTGCCTTTTCTCAAGGAGTGTGTCCAGGGGCACTAAAGACAGGTTTTATCAGAGATCAAAATTACTTATCTAGAACAAGATAATTCTTTGCACAAAAGGGTCAGTGATCTGTCAGGTGACCCATAATAAATAAGAAAGTTTGAAAGTGAATCTCTGATTTCTCTCTGTTGCCCACTGTATCCTTACAGGGTAAGCTCTCCCCCTCATTTGCCTTTCAGACTAGAAACAGGCAATGGCCCTTAGTTTCCTCAAACCCCTTACTTAGGAAAGATTTGGGTTTTTTTTTATAATGGGCACTCACAGAATTAACAGAAAACAAACTTGTTAACTACTTGCACCATTGAGAATTTTAATAAAAAGATTCTTGGAATAATCCAGCATTTAGCACTAATTGTTGCAACAGGAAAGAGACCTTATTCCTATATTTCATGTATAGTACATTTCACAACAGTTAGTTCCAGTGGGCAGGACGTGCAGCATCCTGTTAGTTAGAGAAAAAAATACATTCCTTGCAATTTCTCCTTCTTGCTTCACATCCTGAACATCTTCAGTGGTATTGCTTTACATTTCTATTTTGCACTTCTGTGATGTATAATCTCCCACAAGTTTCTGTTGATATATGAAATAGTTGCTACTCTTTCTTTTTGGGTTGGGAAAGGTTTGATCATTCAAATAGTAACATTTTTCTGAAAGTCGTAATATTGTCAATTCTTCTGGTAAAAAAGTGAGATAGATTTTTACATTATCAGTGGCCATACAAAGCATGAACTTTGTAGCAATCAAACATTAAAAACACATTTTAATCTTTTATTTAGATAGATGCTACTTTGTGTTTTAAGAATAATAGTGTTAAGGTATGGAAAGCATTATTTATTCATTTTTACTTTGGCACGTTTCTGAGCTGTGAAGAAAAAATAGAAATCGTATTTGTGACATAAACTTAAAAAGCTCCTTTTCAGCATAGCTTTTTAACTTATTGACAAAAGCAAAAAAGAAATCAAAATTGACTTTTCATCAAAACTGGATTTAATACTTTAGCCATTAAATATTCTTTCAGCTTTGTTAAAATGGCTTGAATAATAAATACTTGCAGTTGTAAGTAACATGTTTTATTTCCAAAGCCTCTGAACCTATTATACACTCAAATATAATTTGACCAGTTCTAACAAGGGATTTCCCTCTGAATATTGGAAGGCTGGTGTGTTTTCTGGGGTAACTGGGCATGTGCATGGCCTCTCTAGATACGTGGAGAGAAGACTCCTCTGCCCAGGCCTTGGATGGCTCGTTGCTGTTCTGGTTGCATTCCCATCCTTCCCAGCCCTGCATGGAATGGAGAGTTCAGAGCCACCCTACAACCACCTCTAGCCTGGGGAGGGTAACTCAGCCCCCTAAAGATTATTCTTGTCCTTGGATATGAGGAGATGTTGCTATGGAACAAATAAATTATGAATGGGCCATAACTTTGCCCATAAGCAATGGGCAACTATAGTCCACAGAGACTTCACAGCGGCTCCCCATAAGCGATGGGCCCAGTCCCATGGATGCCCGACTCTAACAGGACACAAGTTAGTGACAGGCTGGAGTCCGTGGACGCTGCCTGTTCTTGCTACAGGTGAATGGATGGGCAGCCACCTGCTCACAGTCAGGCCAAAGCCAGAAGCTCCTTTCTCTCCATCTGACTATGACACTGGAGAGCTATGTGTGGCTAAACGTGGCATAGCTATACCCAGTCTGAAGAGGACAATAGTTTGCCAAAATACTCTCTTCTAAAACAACCTGTAGAGTCACCAGAGGGGCAGTGGTAGGTAGGATGGGTGTTACATCGAAAGGTTAGAAAGTATGTTTTGGGTTCCCTAAATATTGTTGGGGAGTGTAAAGCCTTTAGTGGTAATAACGATTACATAGGACAAAGGAGTGCAGTCTGGAAGTAGGAAAACAGTTAAGAGCATGATTGGTTTTCATTAAGAACCACTGAAACTTTAATGCAAAGGGAATTCTCTGAAACTTTCAGCTGTTTGCATGATGTTCACTTTGCTCATAACCCACACATTAAAACCAAGGACTAAATAATGCTGATGTCCTGACATTTGCAGTGGTTTTGGTGAGTGTCGTAGATGTTATGAGGCATCAAGCCATGGGAGACATGTAACAAATTAATTTAAGGATTTTATTTTTCAGCTGGCACCATGAATCAGCCCTTCATATGTACTTACCTTTGTTATTTAATATAAGTCTTAACTGTTTAAATAATTGTGGGAAAACTTTTTCTTTCTAGAGATTTTATGTGAATCTGAAGGCATAATTTGTGACTATCACACTCTTAATTGTCCATTACTATTTCTGATACTGAGGTCTGCCCAGATAAAGCAAATAGACTCCATTATTCACCTGAAAGAAACAGAAAATATTAAAAGACAGTGTTCTTGAAAATAACCCGGTATAATTCAAAATCCAAGAAAATCTCCTTATAATTCTGAAAACTTGTCTTTATTTTCTTTTTTAACATATCATATTCGTGACCAAAATTTTTATCTACCATCTTATGGCATCATGCTAACTGCCTTTCTTCTGCTAATATAAAATGGCAGACATACATCACACTCATGAGGACCCAGTAGGTAGAAAAACTGTCACAACAACACTGCATCTTTCAGTAATTTTTTGGGAGATGGTCATGTTTGAAGGGCAGGAAAGAGTAAAAGGTATATTTTGGTCTTACAGACTCTTATGGCAACATTCAGTGAAATAATAATATAACTATTATTAATAATATTAATATACTACCAGATTTAACTGTAAAGACTTTAGCTATGGTCCTGTGTAAACTGAATTTTTGTGGGAAAAATTAATCATAGTCTCATAGAATGGTTAGGGTTGGAAGGGACCTTCAAGATCATCAAGTTCCAACCCTCAAAATGAGCAAGGATGGGATCAATGAGGCAAATTTGGGATTAGGAAAATAATACCGTGCCTCAAGGAGCATTAAAATACGTTTAGATTAATCATGGATTAACATCATAAAAACTGAAAACCCATTGTTGCTAATCTCTTTGAACTAGATGGAGCTATTCTAAGACAGCACTGAACAAAGTTTTCATGTGTGGAATGAGGCAGGAGTTTTCAACTTTTCTTTGGTGAAAATTGACACTGAAGAAGAATTCTGTTGATGTGTTTGCTACAATGAAGGTTTCCTGAAGGCTTGGGTAGTTTCTTATGGAGTGAAGGGGAGGAAGAAAGATTACAGCCCTGGAATAATCCAGGTGAAGAACTGCACTTGGAAAGTGGGCAAGAAGGTGGGGTCTCAGCCTTTTCCATGGCTGTGGGGGGACACCTGCTCCACCATGGGTTTCTCCATGGACTGCTGGGGCATCTTTCTTTCTGTCACCTGGGGCACCTCCTCCCCCTCCTTCCTTGGCCTTGGTGTCTGCACAGTTTCTTACATCTTCTCACTCCCTGCTTGCGTTTTTTTTCTTCTTAAATTTTATTCCCATTCTTAAAAGTTGTTGACCATCGCTGTTGATCAGCAGTGACTTCAGCCTTGAGCCGGCTGATGTTTGCTCTCTGGTGCCTGCAAAGAGCTCCTGGCTGCCTCTTGCAGAAGTCAACCCTGCAACCCTCTTCCTCCACCAGAACCCCGCCATGCAAAACTACAACAGTATAAATAAAAATCATTCCCATTTTACGCAACAGAAATAAATGTGCTCTGATTTACAAATTAGTTTTTGGAGTCTATTTGCAAGACATTTACTAATTATAAATAATGTGCATATTTTGAAGAATCTGTTAATCCATTGTTGAACTAAATAGTTCTAAGATCAGAACGCTGTAATTCTTGAAGCCCTCAGCCTTCAACTGATTTGTTTATGCAAAAAATCCACTAAATAGAAAAGGAGAAAGATAAGAATGTAAAGAAGTTTCTGTCCTCTGCCCTTTTGGTAGTGACCCTGGCTAGTGATCAGCAGGGATCCTCTATGCTTCCAAGCTCTTACTTTATCAGAAGGACTGCTTCAAAGGTCCTAATGTCCCACATTTAATTCCTGTGTCAAAAAATTAGAGTTAGAAGTGAACTAACCTAGGGGACCTGCACTGCTGTTGGAAAGTCATTTGACAAGCCTGGAGGATGGAAAGGGGAAGAAAAAGGTGAAATGGTAATATTTTAGCAATAATGCACAGCTAGAAAATGGAAATGGCTGTGGGGGTTTTTTTTTGTGTGTTTGTTTGTTTGCTTGCTTGGGTTTTGTTATCCCCCCTACATCCCTGCTTCAATTTAGAAGGCCTTTTTTAAAAATGAAGTTGTCCTATGTTGTCCAAAGTACACACACACATACAAACACACACAAAGGGATATCTTGGAAAAGTTATCTTATTTAAAAATGAGCTATAGAAACATGCTTTAATAGTAATTGGAGCTGTGCATGACACACTGTGAAGTGGTCATCTAATTCACAGGTCATAGAGTGATCATAGAGCCACCAGGTTCAGGAGAGGAGTGTCCCTGGGCTGCCATACACTGGTTTGCACCGGCACCGCTTATTTCTTTGCCTGGAAGCATAGGAGATAAAAGACTAACCTTAAGATCATAGTGCAAGTCAATAGTAAGGTCCTGAATGAAGTGGGAGACACAGTGCTTACAGTCCCTGCTGGACAGCAGTCAATATCAGACATCACACTTAAACTGTCACAATTTGACCTGACAATCCTTTTTCAGAAGGACCAGAAATAGAGCTAGCCAAGTTACCTTGCTGTTCTGAAGAAGGTCACAAGCAGGTCACTGGCAGATGGAAGTGTGTATTAAAGATGTCTAGTATGAGTATAAGCATGAACATTTCTGCCCTGCATAAACATAAATGTTAAGATGCATAAGGAATTGTTCTCACCTAGCTGGAATAGGAGCACAGTTAAAAGATCTTTATAAGGAACAAAGAGAGATGTTTGCTCTGTTCATGTGAAAAAAAAAAATTACTGGAAGAATGAAAAAAAAAAGGAGACTTATATAGTCAGCAATATATGTTCTAAAAATGCAATTTCCGGATTAATAACAAAGACACTGTTCTAGTTCACTAGTTCCTTTAGGACGTGCGCTTTTGACCCATGCAACATATTGTGCCCCATGGCTCTTAGCTGAACTGTGACTTAACTGTGCCTATTTTTTTTTAAATGTGTGATGTCTATTAAAACTAGCTGGTGCTTGTACTAGGACCCCAGTGGAAATGAAAGAGATGTCTCAGTGGACTGTCCATTGGTTAAATATTAAAGGATCAAACTTTAATATTTAAGTGTGTATGTAGTATATTATATAAAACAAATTCCCATCTGAATATTTTAAGTTTTCTCTTTAATCTCAGGAAAGCCAGCGTTTCTACCCTTTAACTCTAATTAACCAGATAAAACAGTATTTCAAGGATATATCTCCTATGAAAAGAGTCAGGTTTTTCTGTGATTATATATATCTTTGCTCCAAGGCACTTATTAATTTGCTTAAAAGTCCATGCATCATTTCACAGATTGTTTTAGCACTTGTCATCTTATCAGTCCACGTCTGAGTAAGGCATACTTGAAAAAAATGAAGTGAAAGATTAAGTATTCCAGCATGCTCTACATTATAAATATAACTGTCTTCATTTTATAAATGAATTTCCATAAAAATGGAGCAACAGAGAAGGGTGAGAGGTGATGGAGCACAGTGAAAGATGGTGGGCCTGACAAATGCAGCTGGGGAGGGAATCAGAGGCAGCAGCAGGGTAGATACAGCTGGAAATCTTTTATTCCCCTGCCATACTCCTCAGCAGCTGCAATACTCCTTGACTGCTATTTCATGTCTCGTGCCAGGTTAGCAGGAGGATCAGATGCTCCTGCCAGGGCAGGGGGTGGTGGTGGAGCAGGAGTGGCAGTGCCCAGCTGATGAGGGCTACTGTCCTGCCCTATCCCAGCAAGGAGGGTAGAGCTGCCTGGTGATGGTGACCCACAGTTTCCATCACCCCAATAGGCCCATCACGATGAGGTGGGTCCACAGTCAAGGCAAGAGTGTCCTGTCCTTGAAGTATCATAGCAGGTTGGAAAGAGAAAAGAGAGGTCCTCAGGTCAGTGAAACTGAGGCCCAGGTCCCCAAAGGTATTTCTTTGGCACCCCTATATACACACACATACACCCTTTCAGTGCTCAAAATCTCTGCCAAACTTCTACTTGACTGGATGGGTCTTTAAATCCAGTATGACCCACAGTTTCCATCACCCCAATAGGCCCATCACGATGAGGTGGGTCCACAGTCAAGGCAAGAGTGTCCTGTCCTTGAAGTATCATAGCAGGTTGGAAAGAGAAAAGAGAGGTCCTCAGGTCAGTGAAACTGAGGCCCAGGTCCCCAAAGGTATTTCTTTGGCACCCCTATATACACACACATACACCCTTTCAGTGCTCAAAATCTCTGCCAAACTTCTACTTGACTGGATGGGTCTTTAAATCCAGTAGCTAGCGAACCAATGACTGCACTATGCAGCCTAAAGGATGAGATCAATCTGCAAGTTAACAGTGTCTGAGATTGCTAACTAGGTTTTAGATTAGACCTAAATCTAATCCCCAATCCTGCATGTCCAGTGAGGTCTCTCCTCATGCTTGGTCTGCTCTCTTGCAATCAACATGTAATAAGTTGCAGTGGAAAGGCTTCAACTGGAGACCTGGTTGATCCGCAATGAATAGTGCAGCTCTGAGGACAGATACGTAACTTGACTCTGAGCAGGATGGCTCCAGAAGCAACATACCCCCATCAGATCCATGTTTCACCCAGATGAACTAGCCCTCTGTGCTGAGATAGATACACAGTGTCCAGGACCTACCCACTGAATTGGTCAGGCAGTTTGATAAGACGATCACTGAAAATATTTCTCTTCTCCTCTCCTCTCCTCTTCTCTCCTCTCCCTTTGCCCTTCCTTTCCCCCTTCCCCTTTTGATTGCTTTGGAGTTGGATTGGGCATATGTCAGCCATTGTTGACACAGATAAGGCCATCAAACAGCCCTTGCACACCAAAATAACCAGGATGTAGGTGGAGAGGAATGTCATTTAGGTCACTCAGAGCTTACACTGACTATGCCTGGATCCAGTTCTCTGCTTTCCAGCCATGGCTGATTTAGGAAGGTGCTTGCTCAACTGATTTCTAATTTTTTTTTCCTTTTTGTTTTTCCCTAGTCATCCCTTCACTCTTACCATTGATTTCCTGGGAAGTTTCATTGGGGTTGAGAAATCCACGAGGATTTCACAGGGAATAAAAGGGGGGAATAAAAGTCACAGGGGGAATAAAAGTTAGCTTTGCAACATTTAAAGTACCTTTGAGGATCTGGGCCCAAAGGCTTAATCCTACACCATCAAAGTCAACAGGAACTTGGTGAAGTTAGAATGGGAAATTGAGGTAAGAATGTGAATATGTTCTTTTATCATTTCTTTTTTACAGTTTCTGTTGATAAAAAGCCTTGGAGTGGCAATTCTTCTTTGATGCTTCTGCTGTAAAATCAGAGTTCAAAGGGGCTGGTTTCGATCTGTACAATTGTCTGACACTTTATCCCTTTTCTTCAGCTGCACAATCATATAAGCAAATTGAGCAATAGAGAAAATTAAAAAGAAGTGCTATGAAAATCTTATTAACTTTACCAGCTGCTTGGCTTACTAGAGCAACTTAGCTGAGGAATCAAAATTTGCCAGTTTGAATGAAGGAGAGGAAGTGGTTATACTACGCAGGTGTAGGTACGGAGAGGCAGGAAGGGCAAACTGGAAAAAGAAGGAAGCAGAGAGGAAGACATGTAATGTAACAGCAGCTCCTTTCAGTTCAGAAGAACAACTTTAACCTGAGTAAGTCATGATGAATCTTTGTGATTTTTACTAACCTAAATGAAATATCCACATGTGATCTCTAATATGATGCTATTTCTTTTGCTTATATTTAAATAAAGCAGACTCAAGCTGTTTGGTATACTACCTTTTCTCTCCACCTGACTGCATTGCCAAAAGGTTCAGCAGTAGGTTCAGAAAGTTTCACTATAGAAAATTATGAAATAATCTGCCGTTAGGAAAGTTTCATCCTGGTCTGACTCTGGTAGATTAGATAATAGCCATTGAAGGCTTGAACTGAAGTCTGTCTAACATAATTGGATGTTCCCACTCTCTGTAAAAATCACTCTATTTCTCTGTATTGCTCCACGCTCTTAGTGTCAATATTATCTTCTTCCAAGGAAAACTGTATGTGAAATATTTTCTGCATAAGAAAATACTTCCTTTTATCAGGTTTAAAAGTTGTTTCTTCTCACTTTTGTGGCAGTTCTGTTTACACTTATATCATGTTAACAGCAATTTTGCCTGCTTAACAGCTGAATTACTCTACTGAGGGAAGGATCAGAGAGTGGTGATACAGAAACTCATTATTCACTGACTAAGTTTGGTGAAATGGTTTGTCTTCAGGCAGTTGTACCCCAAAGACTTTTTGATTAAACTTTCTCTATGGGTTTTCCTACTAATATTTTTTAAAATACTTATTAGAGAACACAAGAAGCATCAAGATGAAAAAGAGCAAAGGAATCAGGATGGAGTGCATTTGCACTGTATTGAACAGAAGGCTGGAAAGCAGAGAAATGCACAATCTTAGCGCTTGTGAGTTTTGTCTGACTCCTAGCAAACCTACACCATTTTTCTGGTGGAACAAGTTTCATTGTAAGTAATTTTATTAGGGACTTGATACACAGCATGAGCAATTCTTCCTGTGAAAATACTTAAAGCCCCATATGCTTGGGAAACCGTGACTAAATTTTTGCAGAAAAAAGTGCCTTGGATTTTTGTGTAAAAGCATGTCTTTTTTTTCTTAGCAATGACCACATTCTTAGAGAAGGGACACTTTTTTGCAGAAAATGGGCCATGGTGATCCTTGTCTACTTCAGTCCAAACTATACAGTGGCATATATTGCAAATACTAATGGCAAGTATTAAAGAGCATAGTTCAGCCATGCTATCATCTTTGGGATTACCTTTTTTAAAAAATATTGAGCAATGAAAAGCTGCATTGTTAAGAGATGCTTTGAATAATTGCACTGTTCAGTGGCAGCCCTTCAAGGTTTGTGAAAGGTCCTGTTAGATTCCAACCGGATCAGAATAATCAATCTGTGGAATTCCTGGGTTTGATGCACTGTACATTAAAAAAAATACAAGGGATTTGTTAAAAGTTTAAAGTAATCTAAAGAAGAAACACATTTTTAAAATTAATTGTCTCAGCTATTCACAAAGACTGTGGCAGCACAAGACCAGCCCTTTGAAATTTTGCTGCATATTTCTTTTGGAAAGACAGAGAACAACCAGACATGCTGCTTGTTTAACTATGAACTGAATAGCTCCCTCTGTTAATTCAATGATATATTGGTAATAAATTATGATTATTCAATTTTAATGTTACCTTCCTGGACTTAAAGTAAATTTTCTGTAAAGAAAAACCAGGGATTTTAATGAGGCCTCCCAACTTCTCAACAACAGGAAAAGTATCACTAGCAGATTAATGGCTGGAATGCAGCTGGAAGTTCTCTCTGCCCGTCAGTAATTTAGCTGGGATTTTTACTAATCTTTAGCAGTTTTAAACTACTATGCAGCCAATAGTATACAGCCAGAATTAGTAAAACCTACAAAGAAATTCCACACTTTGTGATACACGTAATAAGCTTAAACAGATTTGGCTTAGAATAAGTTGTTAATTGACAGCATATGACTGCCTAAAATCACACAGCTGCTTTGCAAACCATTCAGACAAGCAGTTCTAAATTAATACATGTCTAATTCATTATTTATGTAACAAATTATCTCCTTTCACTGTAACCAATAAGGAAAAGCATTTCCAAATGGGTCATCACTGTAGCTGACCATAAACTTACATGGGATGCCATTTTCAAGGGTTGGAGAGAGTTGGCAGCTGCTTAGAAAAAAACCCAACCTGAATTTATATTGAAGCTGGCCCTCATCTCACATCTCAAAAGGAGAGGAGCATAAATAAATAAATATTTTTCCAACTGCTTAGCTATATTTATTTTCCACTGCCTCCCTGCCTACAGCAACACGGATGTCCCCTGAGCTCTTGAACCTGTTTATTTCCCATCCGCTACCTGTCCAATTGAAGCAGCACTAATTATCCCAGAAGGCTTTGCTCCTGTCAGTGAAGGCAGAAAAAGCACTCAGAGCCTTCTGGAGATGCACCAGGGCCATTGCAGGCAACAGGTTGCAGAGCTCCCTGTGAAACACATCTAAAACCTGGAGTCACAGCCTGAGCTGGGGAGGAGCATTGAGGTGGAGGAGCAGGGGTGGTGCTTAACAGCCCTAATGCGCAGCAGCATCTGAGAAGCTCAATATTGCATTGACACACACTTTTGCTGTTAGATTTATTTCTTTTCTGCATGAAATTTATGTTGCTTTGTTTCTGGTGTTGCTGAAAGGATGTAGCCCCCATAATTGGTATTTATTTCCCAGGATTGTTCTCCATGGGCCCACTCATTTTCATTAAGGCATTTTTTCATTGCTCATGTGTTTTCCTTTTCTCTACAGACTCTTCCAGATTCGTAGTTTTGGAGGAGAATCCAGCAATTCAAACAGGAAAATTCAGACATACAATCTTTCCATGCTGACCCCTCAGGGTCTGCTGGTGGCCACTCACCCCAGGAGCACTCTGAGCAGCACTAAACCAGATAATTTTATAGGACTAGGGAAAACCATAACTTTTAATAACAAATATTAAAAATCATATTAAATTTTTAAAAAAAACTCCTTTCCATTTAATTATTTGTGGAAATACAAAATCTTTCTGTTTTCTCTCTCCCTAGCCACACAGGACCAGTATAAACCATAGCAGGATGTTCAGACAGATGTGGCCAATGTGCCAGAACTCCCCATACCCATGAGAAAAGCCATTAAGAATGAAGAAATCTCTCCATCTTCCCTACTTGACTGCAAGCACAAGGACAAGGCAGATACAAAAGGGGGAATAAAACACACCCAGTATAGCAGTGTCATATTTTTACTTCCTCTGGACTCTGGAAAAAAAAAAGTGGAAGAGGAGATGCTCCTATTAGGGCAGCTACTCAAGGCCTTTGCTCTCAGCCTGATAAGAGCCAAATAAGGGATGAAGTGTGTGACAAACGAGAGGCACAAAAGTATTCATGCAGGAAACCTGCAATGTTCTGGGATTCACTCCCTTCATATAAATAATTAATTTTCTAGCTGGAGACTCTGTCTATGACATGTGTAAGATTGGCAGTAAAATATAAAATGGGCCATGTGACTCTAGAGGTAGTTGAAAAATGAGAATTCAAGTTCAGGAGGGAAAAAAAAAGTGGGAGATTTTGAAATTTGTTTTCATTCCACACTGGAAAAAAACATGAGATTTTGAAACCCTTTTTTCTTGTTGCAAAACCTGAAAAAAAAGAGCTATTCTCAGAATAGCAATACTGGAGGCACTCATGTGAAATGAAATACTTGCTCTGCAGTGAAATTCCTTCTGTCTATAGAGACAAGAACTTGCACCTGTGGCTTCCACGTCCCAGTGCAAAAGTCACTTGGGGAATAGCTTCTGTTCCTCTCTCTTATTCGGATCAGAATATTTTTTTAAAAGGGAAAATTCTTGAAATTAAAACACTTCTGGAAAAAGATGAAGTCTAATGAACTCAGAATTTTGGAATGAAAAAGGTAGAATGAATTTGTTGATATTGCTTGTGAAATTTGGTATCTTTGCACATGTGATATCTTAGTGCTGACTTTGCTCAAAGAGATTCTTAACACTTGGAAAGATCTGTTCCTAGGAGAAAATTAATAATTAAGGTTTTTTTGTTAGCTCCTTTTATTGTTAATTTTTATAATAACACAGTGTTATTTTCCTTCTTCATTTGGATGCTTTAAAAATACTGTTTCTAAAAATGAACGTTTGTACTAGACCTGGACTATAGACTAACACTGAGAACAAGCTTTGTTTTATTTAAGATGACTAACTGCTGGAAGGAAATATGATCTCTTCAATGGAATATTATGAATTCCTTCCTCTACCATGTATAGCTCTTCTAATAAACATAAGATTTTTTTTGCATTGCCCATTGTAGGATGCTCTGGTTCAGTTTCAAACTGCCAAGCCATAAAAAGCTGTGCTATAGCTTTTCAAGAACACCTCAGTAATGAAGCTGAAGACTGAAGATGTATACAAGGAAATACTTAATGTATGACATTTAAGATGCTGTAATGCTCAGCTGTCCATTACAGCCTATATGATGTACAAAAGAGGGAAATATGTTCACAGCTTGCTGCCCCCCCAATTACACCTTAGCCTTGATCAGAGAGGTAAACAAATGCCCTTGGCAGGATAGAGAGGCTTTTGGCCTTTCTCTGATTCTCTCTGTTGCCGCTGCCTTGGCGACACCCTCAGCAGTGGGGTGGACAAAAAAGAAGAGGTTTGCTGTAGCTGAAGGTGGAGCCAAAGGTGTAATCAGCAAGAAGCAAATTGAGTAGATTGGTAAGTTGAGGAACAAGTGCAGATTTCCAAATGAGAGAAAAACTATCCTGTGGGATGAACTCAGTTGTGCTGAGGGATGCCAGATCCCTCCATAATAAAGTGATGGGGAAAATAAACCCCAGTGCTAAATCTTCATTATCTGACTGATGCATGAGTTTATCTTGTATGATTGTCATGATCCACTTGCCCACAGCTTGCTAATGCATAGGTGTACTTAAGCTATGGCCTTTTGTTACAGAGAGTTGAATGATGTTCCACATAAAGTCTGCAAAGCTGTGTGTTCTCACCTGGATAGGTCCACAGATAGATTGGTTCAGTTTGCTGAAATATGGTATTATCTGCATGAGAGAGACCTGAGCAAATCAGAGAGCTGGGCAGTCACCAACCCCATGAAGTTTAACAAAGGCAAGTGCCAGATCCTGCACCTGGGAAGGGGCAACCCTGGCTGTGCACATAGACTGGGGGACCAGACGCTGGAGGTCAGCCATGCTGAGAGGGATTTGGAGGTCTTAGTCAACAGCAAGTTATACATGAGCCAGCAGTGTGCCCAGGCAGCCAGGAGGGACAACAGTGTCCTGGGGTGCATCAAGCACGGCATTGCCAGCCAGTCCAGGGGGGTGATTGTCCTGCTCTACTCTGCACTGGTGCGGCCTCACTTTGACTAATGAGTGCAGTTTTGGGCACCACAGTACAAGAGGGACACAAGACTATTGGAGAGTGTCCAAAGGAGGGCAACGAGGATGGTGAAGGCTCTGGAGGGGAGGCTGGAGTTCCTTGGTTTGTACAGCCTGGAGAAGAGGAGGCTGAGGGGGAAATTTCTTCGCGGTCTAAGGCTTCCTGATGAGGGGGAGTGAAGGATAGGAAGGCAGGCACTGATCTCCTCTCTTTGGCGACCAGTGATAGAACCCGAAGGAATGGCACGAAGCTGAGACAGGGGAGGTTTAGGCTGGATATTAGGACCTCTCCTCTCCTGCCTCTGTCATATGAAATAAGGTAGCAATAGTTATCTTAGCACAGAAAAAAAGTGAGTAAGAGGAAAATGGCCCTTAAAACTTGAACAAATTGGAAGTATTAGCAGTATATTTGTCTTCCAGGCAAAAATGCAAGCAAAAAGAAGAGAACCATATTTGTATAGATAATAAATTTGATATTGGAGAATACAGATGTGATCATAAAGGTAAAACTTTTCATTCTCTCACTGAGGAAAGAGTGAGAAACCTTTGCCAGGAAAAATGCCTGAAACACTAGGACAGCTGACAAAAAAACCTCTTCTTTCTTGACAAGCATTGAAACTCCACTGAGAATGAGAAATTAGAAAAATGTTTTCCTTAAGCCCATAACCAAGATGCTGAAGATGGCACAGAAATATATCACAGATCTGATGTTCCCAGCACCCACATTTAGCTTCAGAGCCACAGACATTCGGTTAATTAGAGACAGTACCATACGTGAGACACACAATATCGTCTCCCACTGCTAGGCAGTGAGCGATGCCAGCCAGCAGTTTGGTTGTGTTATGCTGCCAGATCTTCTTCAGCGTGAAAGAAAACCTACTCTGTTGTCCAGCATCCTGACAGAGCACGAAATATCTTTTAGGGAGATGGACCATGAGTGAGGGAGTTTAAGATGGAAAAGGGCCAACAAAATTTTTAAAATTCAGCCTTTGCGAAGCAAGGAGTTGGCGACAAGGAGCCAGCAGTCTGCAGAGACAATGCATCCCAATGTTCATAGAAACTAATCTTCATGTTAGCAGAGATGAGAGATAAAGAGAGGTTAGAGATAAGCTCAGGGATCTGCACTGAACCCAAACCACTAAGCATTGTACTGGCAGCAAGTAATAAAACATTGCAAATGAGTGCAGGCTGGTTACCTGACTTGTTCAGGGCAAAAAGAATGTTCGCTGTTTAAGCCAAGGACGACTTTTGCCCTGTGAACTATACAGACCTGACAATTTGTGCCACATCATTTAGCAGTTACCGTTACACAGTCGTTCCTGTGAGTAGCAGTTCATCCTGAAAGCTATTCCAGTGTTATCTATGCTTTTGGGAAGAGTTATTGCTTACAGCTGCCTCGGAATCCTTTTTGAAACCAATTCAGCAAAATCAAGCCAGGCTTTGGCAAAATATCATGTTAAAGTGCTTTTATGAGGATGAAGGCAAAGCCCCATTAAACTACTCTTTGGCTTCTCAGCCACTGATTGAACAAACAACTTGTGGTCCAAGGCGGCAACCCCCTTGAGACTGGATAACCCACTGCTTTTGGACAATACTGTCAAATCCCTTGGAGGAAAGGTGGAGAGCTTTAGAGTCAGCTGTGAATGAGAGAGGTCTGCCCTGGCAGTACAGATGCTGCCACAGCTCTCAGGGACTCAGCCAAGGGCTCTGAGGTGTGTGGTTGATCCTTGTGCCTCCAGGGAACTTCCAAGGCTCATACAGCCTTGGGATTGCCTGGGAAGCTGCCCTCAGGTCCTAGGTAAGCACAAAGATTTCCCATGAGTTAGGATGGCTCTGTGCTCCACATCATTCAAGAAAAAAAGAGTGAAATGTTTTAATTTTTCCCTTAAGGAACAGACAGTCTCTCCCCCCACCATGTATTTTTTCATTTGAGCACTGAACTGTAATGTATTGTCAGTCTTGTATAAAGTGCCTGGGGTGGGGGGCATCTTTCTCACAGATATCCAGTTGTGATTGCTTTTACTCTAAGACAATATTCAGAGACCACGCTCTGCTTATCTCTAAGCAGACAGCAGAAGTGACAAATGCAAGAAAAACACAGCCAATGTGGGCTGATATTGCCTCTATTTAGTACCTAATGTCTTCTGAGAGACTGGTCCAGACAGGGTAAGAGCCACTATAGAAATGCCCATGTCAAAAGATGTGAAGGGAGCCCGTGGATTTATTAGGCTGAGCTACAATTTTGAAATTTTTATTTCAAAGGAAAGTCCTGTCAAGCTTTGAGCTTTATGCACAATAATATTCAATTACAGACATTTGGAAATGGAAAGGAACACACAGATATTGTGCTTTTTCCAAACAGCCCCAGCTCTTCAAAACTACTACTGTGCAAAACCTTGAAAAAAGGGGTAAGAAGGAAATGTCGGGGTTGCCCTGATGCAGCTGGCAGCCTGTGTTTCCTTACAAAACTCTAAACAACCACGGCAGCAAACACAATCCACAAAGGAGCTACTGAGTGGGCTATGGGAAGTGAAATGATGCCATCAGGTTGCCATTGGGTACAGTTTGGATATGCTATTTATCTCAAGTCATTTCAAAGCATCATGAAGAAGCAAACAGATTTCCCAAGAGAGAATGCTGTTGACACTCTGGGACTGTGGCACTGCTGGGTGGTAATTTGCTAGCAAAACCTGATTTCACTGAAAAATACCAGTCCCTTATGCGCAAAACATCTCTGCTGTGACCAACATTTCCTTCCTGTTGCCTTTATCAATAATGTTAGTATCTGAAGATCCCAAGGTTGCATTTCTCTTTTACACAGCCACCTTGTGTTCCTAGGGCAGGTACTGTAATTGCCTCATACAGCCAGGCATTTCTCCCTCTTAGGCCTTCTGAAATGCTCAGGTCCTAGCAGAAATGCTTTGCCTTAGTTATTGACTCATTGCGACTCTCCACTATTGAATTTCATCTTACTAGAATAATATTTCTTACAGAGTCCTGATTCTTCTCCTTATTGCCAGTTCTTCCCCACATTTTGCCATCAGTACAACTAATTAGCTCACTCATGCTTCTTGTGGCAAGGCAGTTAATGAAAATGTTGAAAAAACAGAAAAGGATCCTAGAATCAATTCTTAAGAAATTCCTATGCTAATCTTCACTTTAGCCAGATACCTCCTCTTTCAATACTACTCATTGATGTCTTCCTACCTAATATGTAATTCAGCTTATAGGTTTTTTGAACCATCATTCCCTTTTTCCACTTAGCTGATAATTTCCCATCTTCAACGGTACCAGCAGCTTTATAGCAATGTGAATCACCGTGCTATAGTGCATTCCCATTCCCTTCTTTGAAGAATCACACCTCTGATTAAAGAAGACTATGTGGCTGTGCAGTATAGTCTACATTTGCTAAATCCACATTGTATTCTATCTCCTTTTCTATTTATCTCCATTTTATTAATCACTAATTTCTGCAAACTGTGTTCTAATGTCTAATGTAGCATGGCAGTCATCTTAACGGACATGGACTTGTCTGGGCACTTTTTTTCCCCCCTTCATCCTCAAACATAGACATTACATATGTTGTGATTCAATCAGATGGTATTACACCAAACATACTGTGATATTGGAAATGCTAGGTGTGAGTGCCAATTTTCTCAAAATGCTGGGATAAGCATTATCAAGTTAATTTTTCTTCTTTCCCACTTTTGTCCCCGTTTGAATCTTTAAGCTTTTCTGCTACTTAACATGAAGTGCTTTCTACTTCTGCCAACCCCATTCCCATTCACCACCCTCTTATTTGATAATCTTCATAATTTTTGAGAAACTAAGGTAGACTATTGATCTGGTTTGGGGGCTGATATCTAAGATATATTTGATCTCCACCTCATTCTCATTGCATTTCTGTTTCCCTTCTTCTTACTGTCTTCCCTTGCTTTTTTTCTGACTTAAAAAAAAAATAATCCTGCAGCTATAGAATTTTGTTTTCTAATATTCTTCACAAAATTTAGCACAGCATAATTTTTGCCAGTGATTTTATCATCATAGTTCTGACGTCTGAAAGACATAATTTAGTTTCTTGATCAGTTCTTTTCTATTCTTAAGATATATTTTTGGGAGGGTCATTGTTCACCATTCAGGCATGAAGGTCTTCCTTGGGTGTAAGATTTTACCATAAATTCCAGGTGATTTTGTCAAACCTAATTTGTATCCCTTGCCACCAGCAAGCAAGCCAAGTGCCTCATAAAACAACACAATTTTCAGCATCACAATTGGTACTTATTGACAGTCTCAGTGGAGAGGACAATGACTAGATTGGCAAGGAAAATGAATTAATTTGTCATTCTGAGTGGATCTTCTGTAACAAGGCTAAAGGAATTTGGCAGCTCATAATTGGAAATCTTGTTTTTTGCTGGCAGTACTCTATCTATACAGTGAGCGATGCAAAAGCTTCAGAGTTATCACTCTGGTGCTCGTTACTAATTAAACAGATAAAAACAGCAGCCAAGAAATACCAATTCAGCTAACGAGAAACAAAACAAAACAAAACAAAAAAGAATGTGAAGCACACTCCAACTTGGACTTTACGATCTCCTGATTAACTTTTTCATCTGCACTTTGGAGAGAGTCCTGTAATAGGAACAAGACTTAAAATCAACCCTCGACTGATTCTCACAAGCACGATGTTTGAACTAGCAATTTTATGGGTCAGAGGGAGGTTTTGCCAGACACACAGATTTCAGGTCTTTGTGTAAAACTGTTGAGTTTAGAAATGTGGCAACAAATTTTTTTGACAGTATCAATTAGATCTTCTATCCATTGGGTCTTGGTACGAAAGTCCTCGTCTACCAAGCACTGTCTGTGCAGCATGCAACACAGGCAATTCCCTTTGGAGGCCAGTTAGGAAGTACTGTAACCATTTCCTTTTACAGGGTCTTTACTTGCAATTTATTTTCTGAACTCTTAAAGCACTGCTAAGCTACACATACCTTTGTTCTGCAGTTTCTACCAAAGCCAATACCAACAGACGTCCTCTCTTAGGCTGCAATGGCAAATGGAAGAACTGGAGGTTTTATATCCCATAGGACTCTACCTTTCTCTGAAGTTGTCTTATTTGGAAAACAAAATGACACCCTTTGCAGTTTTAAGTGCAAAGACCGGGGACAGATGTCCTGATTTTAAAGGAATTAATGTATTAATTTTTCCTTTCCTTACCTGTGTTTTCTTCTATATCTGGAGGATGATTTTCTCTTCTGTCCCTTGGTACTGAGTATCTTCCAGCTTCTTTTTTGCTCCTCACTTGCCCTTTGCCATTTTGTGGTATCGAAGCTCTCTGTTCATCCCCACAAACTACGTTTGGGTTTGCCTCTATTTCAGTCTCCCAGTCCTCTAAGTCATTACTTCTTATTGTCTGCCTCCCACACTTGTCTCTGAACTTTGTTTCTTGCTTCACTGAATGCACTTTATTTTTTTTACCTCCCAAACCAAAGTGAGATGCCCATAGGAGTTACATCAGAATGGCAATTGGGCTTCTCAATGCCTGCTCACACACCACCTGACAACCTGCGCCCTTAAAGCTAGAACTCATACATGTATGGTAAGAATAAGGATAAAAAAGAAAGACTTTATATAATTTCATGCTTTCTGTGGATCACTTGATGACTTAGGAATGAACACAGTTTCAACTGAGGTGTGGCTTATGCTGTTAAGCTTATTTATAAATCTAGGGAAGGTCACACTTTGGTGACAATTTGCTGATGATAATTTATGGCAGTGAAACCTAAAGACAGCAGTAAAAGAGGTGCAGGAATTCGGAGGTACCGAATTACTAGATGGAGATGCTAATTGCAATAGATGAGTGCAAAATAATGTACATTGGACAAAAATCCTAATGTTGCATGCATCATGAGTGGACTGCAACTATCCACAAACAAGATCTTGGGGTTTTGATGAACAGTTTTGTGAAAACAGAAAACATGGACATAAGATATTCATTCAGTAGTAGACCAAAGGAAAAAAAAAAAAAAAGAAAAAAAGAAAGGAAATTGAATGTTAGGGATTCTGAGGAAACTAATACAAACCAGAAGACTAACATTACTCTCCCTGCACTTGATATTGATGAATCCCTGAGGCATGTACAGCTTGAACACCCTGTGTACTTCTGGTCGCTGTATCTGAAAAATAGAATGGTAGAACTGCAAAAGGCTCAGACAATGGCAACAAGGACAATCAAAATTCTGGGATGGTTTCTGAGCCATGCAGGAACCACAGAGCAGACTAGAGAGATAGCTGAGAGGGTACGCTACAGATGTCTACTAAATCAGGAGTGCCATGAAGAGGACAGAAGGGGAACTGTCTGCCCTCTGTTTTTCTTCTCGACAAGACCTAGGAGTGAAAATTACCAAGTAGTAAGTGCAAAACACATGACAAGAGGTTGTTCTTATAACAGAGAATTAAAGTGTGGAATTCCCTGACACAGAACATTGTGGGTGCTAAAAGTTCACATGGTTTGAATGGTGTTTGGGCAGTTTTATGGAAGACACTGTTAAATCCCACTTCGCTTGTCCCGTACTTGCACTCTTGGCTAGGAATACACCATAGGCTAATGTCAGCATCTTATGCATGAAACTGATTTGATCTGTATTTTATCTAAATTATTCTGGTCATCTTAGTATGTAAATTATTCCCATCTCAAGGGAACATGGACTGTGATGCTTATTTTTTGCTGCAAAACATCATGTTTGGAGAATATTTCATTTAAGTAAACAGCCAACGGGGACTGGAAAAATTGTCAAAACTGGAATGCAACTTTTTAGTGACTTATTGGTATATTAGACTGTTTCTAGAAAGGGCTGGTGCTACCTTTGCCATTCAAAACTGAGCAATAGGAAGGAAGGGAGGGAGGGAGGGATGGACGGACGGACAGAGGGAAGACTTATGCTTGCACACTTCTCTTTTATTAAGCTGAGCACCCTTCCCACCTGGAGGAAACATCCCAGGTCCTTGAACAAATTCAAGTGTTCAAGGCCATGTTGGATGGAGCTTTGGGCAACTTGGGCTAGTGGAGGGTGTCCTTGGACATGACAGGGTGTTGAAATTAGGTGGTCTTTGAGGTCTTTTCTGACGCAAACAATTCTGTGATTGTATGATTTTATGATTCTATGAAATTGTATTACTTGGGGCATATAGTTGGTTTGACCAGAAGGCAGAAGTGGGCAATCAGATATTTAACGGGCAGAAGTGACAAGCTCATGCCTCCATATTAGCACATGACTGAAAACTGTTGAGGAGCTTTGAGAAAGAGGAAAAGCAGCAGAACAAGGTCAAGGAGATAGAGTCCTCAGATACTGTTATTTAGAACTTGTAATTTAAAATCCAATTATAAAACCAGGAAAAGTTAATAAATAAGAATGTGAAGATCTGACCTAGAGAGTAAACACTTCTGAAACTACTTACAAGCAGAAAAATATATTGAAGAATATAAAGATGACAGGGAAACTGTAGTAGGAGTAAACCAACCTACTTTTCAGTTCTTATTGTGAAAGTGGTATAAAATATGCTGCTGAAATAATTTATATTTTGCCTTTGAGGACATTTTCAGGTAACTATTTTGCCTATGCAGTGAAAGCAAAGAGAACATACAGAAGTGATCCTTGCATATCATTCTATCCAACATGCCTGCCTGATTAATTTTGGTCTTAGCAATGCCACCTGTCAGTCAATTCCCATGCCAATATTAATGGTAAGTATTTTTGTTCTAGCCTATCACTGAAACTCCACAAAGTGTGAGAGTTGCCTACCAGTGTTAGAAGGACACCAGACTTTTAAAGGATTCATCTCTCAAACCAGACGTTGCACATACATGATGTATTTGCTCATACAGGCTCTTACATATACGATTATTTTTTGAATGAATACATGAGGCTTCACCCACACTTGGAGTAAACGTCCAAACCCATATTGTTTTGAATTACATTTCTGAGTTAATCCAAGTAAAATAAAGTAACATAAGTAATTTGCAATAAACAAACAAAACAGTAGATTGTGACTGGATGCTGTCAGGGACTGCTTTTTCCCTTAGTGAGACTATTTGAAAGCCTGCAATATTTGCTAGTCTCTCTTTTAAATAGGAAAGCTGACAGAAAGTTCTCTGTGAGGAATCAGCTTTATTAGGTGATTTATTTCAGAACATGAAAACACAAATATGTTGACCCCCCCCCTCCAAGTGATGCATGGCCCATTTGTTCTCTCATCCTCTGTTTAGAAGAGAAATAGGTATGTGGGTATTTCTGAAAATCAAAATGCAGAACAACTCACTAAGCAGAAGTCAGCTAGAAAGATGGATGAATGCCTTGGTAGACTTAAGTCTATTTCTATATATCAAATTGGGTTCAAGTTGAGTCTGCTGTTGAAGACAAAAAAGGATTTCCCTATATATCTTGCAGATCTATTTTCCAGTTTCCAAAGAGAAACTGTTTAGTCTTTAGTTTTAGAACTTCCATTTAGTTCTTTATTTTGGGACTTTCTGTACAATTATATATGCCTTTTAAATAAAAAATTTAAGATACTGGCCCTACAATCTATAAATTCATGGATGGTTGACCTCTTTGACATCACTGACTTCATTTGTTTGTGAGATGTTTCTCATTCATCCTTCGAATTCCCTCTCACTTTTCCTCAGACCCATCCTAATTTCCAACCACGACTGTCAGTGTACATGGTAAGCACCACGCTCCTTTCCATCAGCATTGCCTTTTCGGCACTGGCAATTCTTGAAATTATAAAAATATGGCCAAAACGAGGAGGCAAAAGCGAGTCATTTCAGGGCCTTTGTCTTTTGTTGCCTTTCTCACTTGTAAGACATCTCTGGCTGAAATAGTAAGTAAAATGCAGAGAAAAGCAGACTCCATGCTGTTTCTAAAGCTCTCTGTGCCTTCAGGGACTTATTTAGCTTCATAATGATGTTTTAACTACCTTCTTGATTGTTTAAGGTGTTTCTAAATATTTGCATCCCTAATATCCCTTGATGGGACACTCAGATTGACCATGTGAGCATAGATGCCATCATCTGGCTCCTTACTGTCCTCCCGTTAGTCAAATTTTCTTCTAGCTCAATTTCATGCTTTATTTAGGTTGAAGGATCTCCCCTTTCATTGGGTACTTCTGAACTTGCTTCAGCGAAGCAATTCCTTCAGATGCCACACATTTTTCTTCCTTGAACTGTGCCCCTTTGGTATATTTTACCAGTTAATATGAGGATAATTTAAATCATTTGATAGGAGAAAGAATTGAAATTTCATGTTAGAAGGTAACACCTGGCATGAATTCTGTTTCCAAGAGTCATTCACTTTCACCAATCATGCGACTGTGAGTGTGAAATGCCAGCAGAGGTATAGCAGTAGTTGATTTCTAGCTCTATGTTTTCTCTAATTGCAGTCTCCTCATTCTTTAAGTGATTCCTTCCTACTTCTTCAAATGTAAAACCAGGAGGAGGAATGCTGTGGAAAGTACTGCACTCATTCTTGTTCCTTTCTGCCTTCATGGGCTGAGCCAGAAGACAGGGCAGACGATGGTAGAATTAGGATGCGTTACAACGGGAGGTGCCCAATTCCCATATGACAAGATTACCCAGAAAAAAAATTTTCCCCCTCTCCTGAGACACATTTCCTCCCTAAGATCCATCTAGGATGGAGGCAGGTGGGGGAAAAGCACCCAACCAAAATTATGCTTAATAGATCAACTGCAGGATATAAACAGAAGTTATATAAATATAGAAGATAAAATAAAGCAACGTGTAAGAAGATAGCAAGTGTTAACTCTCCTTATAGCTGGAAGAATGTGTGCATATACTTTGGTTTTTTTGGAAGACGTTCAAAGACTTTCCCTGTTTTTAGAAACACACACATGTTGCTTTCCATTATCCAGGAATGTTTCTTTTCTTGGGCCAATTTCTTCTGTATATGAGGTGAATATAGAAAAACCTCCAGGTACCTTAAGGTGTTTAAAGTAATAAAAGCATAGAGCTTGAGAAATTTTTTACAGTGGTTTAATATTTTTTCTACTGTTTTAATCTACTTAAGGACCAGTTTGAGTAAGGAACACTTAAAACATTTGCTTAACACAACTTGCAAAAGATGCATCATAATGTAAAATGTTGTTCTGGGATTTTTCAAGATGAACAAGTACAAAAGTGATCCTGTAATACATTTACTTCTTGGGTTTTTTTTCACACAAAGAATAAAAGTGCCTTGAAAAAGGATATTTTCAGTGTAATTGCATGTAATGCTTCTCCAGTATATTTTTTCCTGAAGGTAGATAAAACTAATCCAATCTTATTTGACTGGCTTTTCTTTAACCTATAATTCAGCCCATAGCTTTGCATTTGCCTTCCCTCCTCAGCAACTCTTTTCCTCTTCCCTTCTTCTTTCCTCTTTCTTGTGATGCTTTTCTGGTTGAATCACTCTACTTTATCCTCCATTCTCTACTTCTGCCTCTTTCTCACACTGTGGCTTTAATCCCAGAAAGCCACCCCGCAATTTTTCTTCCTATGTGCATCCATTCTCTATTTCTTTTGCCTGCATTTTCCATGACAAAACAATTTCCTCTTCCAGTAGGCGTGCTATATTCCTTAACAGAAATCACAGTAGTTGAGAAGTTCTCCATGTGAGGAGTAAGGTTGCTTGGTTGTGATCTCAGTATGTAGCAAATCTGTTATTACATTTTTAATAGCTTGTTTTCACTTTGTATTTTCTCCAGTCAATACTCAAATACACTTTTTTTTTCCTCAGTCTTAGCAACTCTTTCTAAAAGACCAATGAAGCCTTCATAATTTCTTACATTTTGCCTTTTCCTTTCTTCTTCTCAATATTTTATCCATCTGCCCTGATAAACCTGTTCTCCTGTTTCCCAATTTTCCTTGTTCAAATTCCTGATTTTTGAATCAGATAGTGGGTGACTCATTTGACCTACTTGAGAAGTGTATAGCAGAGTGAGATAAATTGTACCACAGAATTGCTTGTTTTGTTTTATTGCCATTAACTACAAAGGGATAGTGGATGACTAGATAAAAATATTTACAAAATTAGGGAACTTTATTTCATTATTTTGCTTAAATAAATCCACAAAGCAGAGAAAACTCAATGTGTCACACTCAGTCTGGGATGAATGTGGAGGTATGTAAAGGACTCATCGGCTCAACCAAGTATAGAGCTGTACTGTTTGGGGGGAGGGGGGGGGGAAGGCAGGAAGTAAGATGAACTGGTTAGGAAGCAATGTCAGGCTGTTGCAAAGAAAGGCAAACAGCTAACTGAGATGATAAAACATGGAAATGCCATGCCAAGATATGTAAGCAAGCCTTCTGTTCTATCAACGTGCTCCAAGTGTTAGGAAGAGTGAACTACCCAGCCTGGGCTACTCACAAATATTAGCTATGAGGAGAAGTTGAACAACCTGGAGTAATTTATCCTAAAGAAGAAACATCTGAAGGGGGATATGACATTAACCTTCAAATACATAAAAGATTGATGAAAAGAGGAGACGCACAATCTGTTCCCCCTGTCCAAGGTGCACGGGAGAAGATACAAAGAGCCTGATCTGCAACAAGAAACGTGATTTAGAGCTCATTTTTTCCCTATATTTCTGTAACTGTCATCAGAATAAAAAATAACTTTCCTTGTGCGTGCGTGTGTGCGTGTGCCTCTGTGTGTGTATGTATATATTTTAAAAGCCTTTCACGTGAAAGCCAGCTGGTAAGTGCTAATCTGTAAAACTGAGGCTCAGGTTTCAACTGGCTGGTGCCTGGGGAACAAGAAGGGCACTGTTCCTCTGATTCATAAAAGGGGTGTGTGCTTGTCACCATCTCTCTTATCCTTTTGTCTGTAGAGAAACTGGGCACAGCTTGGGGCTATCAGCTGAGAAAACAAGCCTCTGAATCATAAGCTTGGGGCAGTTAAGTGAAAAGTATCAGTGCCTGGCTTTTTTTAAAGGAGGGGCTAGCGCCTCCACCTTATTATTGTTTTAGGCTTTTATTTAATTTAATAGGGGAACTCAGATATGAGCTTTTATATCCGATCGGTGTTTGAGCACCTTCTGATCCCTATGTTTCTTCCACATCATAGGGACATAAAAGCCCCACAGAAATATGAGGGATATTAGAGAAGTGGAAGTTTCATAATGAGAAATGAACTTTTTCCCTTCTAACACTCTCAACAATGCACAGGCAGAACTAGCACGGAAGACATACTGAGGTGGATCAAAAGTGACAGAAAGACAGCTGTGTGTATCTGGCACACATTTGCTGGAATAAACCGGCATCTGTATACAATAAGCCTTGCAAATTTTGGTTTTGGGAAGGATTCACTTTCCCAAGTTTTATTGTTTATTTCTTAGTGGTGGCTCTAACAAGCAGCGGCTGGCAAATCGGCGTATTTCTGAGTTGGCAGATGTTTTACAGATAATGCATATTTCATCCTGGAGATAACTGGAGTAGGTCTTTATTTCATAAATATTATAGAGTCGTTTTTTCTGCATCCTCTTCAGCCTAATTCAGTGAAGCGTAAGTAAACAAGGCTGACAATATGGCACAACTCAACTTGAAATAAAGATATGGACATTTACTGACCACAGTAGGAAAAGTACTTGCTCTTTAAAATAATGAACATGAAGGGCTGTATTCTTTGATAACATCAACCAGCAAAGTCCTGCTGATTTACATCATCTGATTATCTAGCCAATATTCTCAGTACAGGCCAGGGCAAGTATATTTTTAATGCATCTTACCAAAAGATGAAAAATGAAGTTTTATTCAAACTGAAGGCTCAAGAGCAGTAATTTTTATGTAACTTCTCCATCATTATTTATTCTTCATCATTATTTATTCCTATCAGCAGATTTTTAACTTGAGCCGGGACTACGTATGCAAGTTTTTTTTGAGCCCTTAATGGCGACAAGAATTAATTATTAAGAAGAATGATGAAAGATCTCAGCCATACTTTGATTTCTCAAAGAAACCATCTCTCTGACATATATATATGTTCTGCTCAGAATATACATGAATGCACGTATATTGTACGTGCATATCTTTTTCAGAATTTATGGTCTTTTCCTGGCACCTCCCCGGCAGTAGTATATTATTCACAGATGTAGTATTGCAAAATGCTTACCGTCACCTTGACATCAAAGGGAACTGACTGCCAGTCACCAACTTATATTTAAGGTGGAATCTTTTGTAAACAGTACATTTTGCTACTTAAACTGCTGCTTGTCCTACTACTACCATCATTTTTAGTTTCTGAATAATAATAATAAAAGGGGTGCTAATCACCATTGGAACAAGAAATATTATTAATGGGTATTAAGAAATAAGAGAAGTTACAGAAAACATCAAATCAATTTTTTCCTTAGTTGATAATGATAATTCAGTTTTTTTATTTCAAAACGTCCTTTTTTCTTTACCTACTTCTACAAAATTAGTGATGGATTTCCTGTCTGCTGGCATAAGGAAACAAAGTTATTTCTATCAAATTTATTATAATGTTGTATACAGCAGAACAACATGTTTCAGTTAAATATCCCATGGCTTAGGATGTTTCTGAATGCTGTATTAAGAAACTTGTACAATAGGATCCTTTCTGCTATGCTGCATGAATGCCAGAGTCATTAGGAAAGTCTGAGAAATCTGTTTAGCAAAATGATGATGATGTTAGAGAGTCCATAAGGAACTGGATTGCATACTCGTGGGGAATCAGTGCCCTGATTGCTCTTGTAGTAAACTGTCTCACATAAAAATGGAATGCCTGCTGCTGGAGTACCTGCAAGAACCTTTCACCAAGTCATCACCGTGGCCTTGCTGACTATAGCTGGAAGATGTAGTGTGAGGATGGGCTCTTTCTTTGGTTTTGTTTTTTTTTTTAAGTGACTACCACTATCATTTATGAAAATGCCATTCCTGATGGCATGGTAAATCCTGCCTAGGTGTAGAAAAATACACCCTAAAATAATATCAGCTAGGGGGAAAGATGAGTGCTCAAATCCTACAAGAGTTAGGATTTGGTAAAAATGTTGCTTTTTCAAACATTCAAAAAATTCAAAAATCTTACATTAAGTATAAAATGTCCCACAGGATGAGTATTCTTGTAATCAGGGGAAATGCTCTGCAGAGTACTATTAGAGTATTTGTAATGGGGGTTGATCACAAGGCAAAGGAGAACAGACTTGCAAACAATGCAAATTTCACCCAGATTATTTTGATAGAAGTCATAAAATGTTGAGTTGTTCCATGGGAGAAATATTTTGTGCTGAACAATTTTGGCTGAGGAGAGAGAACAAAAATAACAACAGTGCCATGGTGTGTCCCCGCTTCCAATCCTTCCCTGGTGTAATGGATTACAGTAGAGCTAGGAGTTGCTTAGGTAAAAAAATTTACCAATGGGATAGGGACTTAAATTCCAGATTTTCTTTTTCTTTTAATATTATGTATTATATTATGTATTTATTACATACTGTATTGTATTGCATCTCCGTGCAAATAACATGAAAACCTTTGAAGAGAATACCACTCTTGTAGGTGTCTGTTCTATTGTCAAAATCTGTGTTCAACAGCTTTCAGCAGCATGTTAACAACCCATCTGACATCGAAACCATGTTTGCTCTCGTGTTGAACCTTTGTCTTGAATCTCCAATGTTAACGAAGGGCAGGGCAAGAGGATTTAAGAGTGGCTGGTTGCGGAGGTCAGTAGGTGGGAGAAACAACAGTCCTATAACTCACCTTCAGTCAATTTAACTGCAAGACAAACTCAGGGTGATGAGAACTGTGCCAACCGCGTATGTGTGCTGACACGCTGCAGAGTGTGTTTCATGATTCATCAGCTGCACCGTGATTGATTGGCCCAGCACCCTGGCAGAGCCCAGAAATATTTTACTTGTCTCCAAATGTGTTCTGTGATTCTTCAGGCAATCTCTGATTGATTGGCAAGTGGGCCGAACCTAGATTTATTTTTTTTTTCCCCCCATGCCCTCAAAAATTTGTTTGATGATTCATCACCCATACATATTGAATGGCACGTTGGCAGAGTCCAAAGTTTCTTTACATCACAAAAATATTGTTTTATGATTTGTCAGGTAAATTGACTGCTTCCTGCTGACACTTGCAGATAAATTCTGCCAGTGTGAACTGGAGGGAAGAATATGTCCTTCAGCTTACAGCTAGTTAGCTTAGTGATGGAGGATGGGTGACGCTGCTTGCCCAGAGAGAACAGTTCCTTTGGCTTGAATGTATCGCCAGTCACTGCACTTCTTAAACAGCTGAAAAACTTACCTTGAAGAGACTCTGTTAGAAAATGCAAAGTGAGGGCATTACTTTTGCACATTAATTCTTGTTAATATCAGTCTGGTAACTACGCTGAATAGGACATCCAAGCGTGACTAAAGGAAAGAAAGGCCTGAGCTAAGTCTGTAAAGAGAGTAGATTTTTAACGACACTTTAAACTGTGCCACTTGCCTTGCGTCACCAAACCATACCACTGTTCTCTAATTGGCTTTTAATCACGCACACATTACTTGAAAGTCAAAGGAGAGATTTTAAAAGCTGGCAACAACTTTAGCACTGGCACTGCAAACTGGGACAAATCAGACTCTCTTTTGAATACATGTTGACAATTATTCTTAGTTCATCCTTCCCCCTGCCTCCCCCCTCCCCAATGAATAACATTTGTCCAGGGTGATGGATTCACAATTTGTAATTCAAAAAATGATTTATTTAGCATTACATGTCATTGTGTAAGAATTGACTCCGTGACAAAAAGTTTCTGGGAAGTTGATCTTTTCTTTTGTCTGGGAAGATGGATGCACTTTTTAAAGTCAGGTTTCCTCCCACAGTTATTGAAACACAGAGACTGTCACCTAAAATATATACCTTATGAACCAGGAAAGCCATATCCCATACATTTCTGCATGGTCTGTGCACATTTCTCCAAACTCTGCCCACACTAGTATATTTCCACAGCTGTAGAAAATATTTTATAGCCTGCTTGGAGTCCATGCAGAACGTTTGCACAGGAAAAATGAAGCCTGAATTGTGGATGCAACTCTCATTATTTCAAGAGATGAATATGAGTTTTATATGTTTTCAATCCCTCTGCCCCTATAATTAGCCTGGTTTTATGTCTTCTTTAGAACTGAAGAAGAGTATAGATTAAGCAAAGTGTCACACAGAGCAGTTAACAAAAGTGTTGCTCCTGGAGTAAACTTAAAGAATAAATGGGAAGGGAGAAGAGAAAAACATAGGGCTTTTGAAATGCAGAGTAATTGTAAAAAGGAACTTAACTCACTTTCTGAGTGACCTGTAAACTAAAGGCATTAAAACCAAAATTATATGATGAGATGAAAAATCACAGCATACCAATGAAAGTCATGGAAGAATTGAAAAGGATACCTTTTGGTGAAAGTTGCATCCTAGATAGCATTAAGCTCTTTGCCAGGAAGAGGAGGTTAAGAGAACATTTTGTAACAAAGATGACCTCCTATGGTTCACTTGGTTGAAGGAGAGCCTTCAACCTTCTTTCCTCCCTTCTTCCTCTTCCACGTCTGTCACTGCAAAAGGGCTACCTCATTGTGCAATTCAAATTGCAAAGAGCTCAGCCAGGGAGTGAAGGTCTCCTTCCTTCCCTCACTCCTGGGAAAGCATCCAAGCACCTCCCCAGTGACCATATTTGTGTTCCCTGTGACTTCATGCAGCTGAGACATCATATCTGTGATGACTTCTCCAGGTCTCCGACATTATTGTGGGGTGTCCATTTTAGATATTTCGTAGTTCTTCCTTTGGTCAAGAAAGGATTGCTATCAATACCAAGTCAAACCTTTCCCACCTAACCTTGTCTGCATGAAGGTTTGCTAAGAAAGAGGATTAGAAAAATCAGTTTCCTCCTTAATTGACATACTCCTGTGGACTTTGATTTGCAACAACTAAACTTTTGCTGATTTCTTCACTCTAAAAAATTTCCTTACATTTTAAATTCTGCTGCACAAGAGATTTCAGTGGTTTTTAAAAGTGCTAGACAAATGGGAACTGCTTCTTTCATATTTTTTTTCTCCTACAGAAAAGATTTCAAATGGTATAAGACACCGTTTGTGCTGCTTCCTGGCTTATCTGAATATGTAGCAATAAATTTACAGCAAATAATGTATATAATCCATATGAGAGAGAAGTTGATGGGAAGGAAAGCAGAGAAGTGAGTTGTGCATTTTTAAAATAATTTGGTTTCAGTTTAGTCCAAGCCATCACATTTATTTTTTTTTAACCACATTAGGAACTAAAGCCTGAGATGCTATTTATGAACCTTTAGAAACTGAACAAAAAAACCAGCCACTCTGCTGGGGCCCCGGGATGTGCTCATGTTGCCTACGGACTGGTCTAAAAAGATAATGTGTAATATGTAATGTGCACTGACTTGCATCTTGTGAAGTCACTTATGCACTTGCCAAGAGCAAAATACTAGTGTGTAAACACTTCAATGTTACTTGGTGTGCTTTTCTGCTAGCTTGTACATTTTGTGGCCATTTATGACTGTTCAAACAGTGGAAAATTGTCCTCATAAAACCAGGGAAGATTTAGAAGTGGGGTTATCACAAAACCCAAAGTAAATAAAATTGGGGTCAATGGAGTCAGTTTAAAGGTACTGTTCACTATTAGAAGACTCAGCTAAATTTATCACTAAAGCCTTCTGTGAATCAGGTTGACAGATGTCAGCACTGAAATACTCTTCTGGACATAATGATTTGCCTGATGGGGTTTATTAATTTTGTAATTTAGTTTTCTATTTAAGTCTTTTGCCAGCTTTGGGATAAAAAGCAGAGTTTGGAAAACATACACATTTTCATTAAACAGTACTTCATGTCCTTTAAAACTTTCACATTTTAATACAATCATAGAATACGCTGTAGAAACACACACACCAAAGGCAGCTGTATTTGTATGTAAACCCGAAAATGACGCTAACCCTCAATTTTATACATTACTGGTCTTATGTACTTTCTGTTTAAAAATGAAAAATAATGTAGAAAGGTGTAAATGGAGGCAAATGAAGGTGATTTGGGGACTTTAGTGATTTCTGGTGTTGCCATGTAAGAATGTTTCTGGTGTCCTTTCCCATCCCTTGAAGGGATGGCAGTCACCCAACATTTCATGAGAAGCAGAGATGGGCCTTTCACCTGTCACTGTATGAAAGCGGCATCACGGAGACCTCCCGCGTTCAGTTTAGCAGTTACAGCTGGGAAGAAGAAAGAGCAGGCCGCTCCTTCCCTATGTGTTTGCATTTCTGTACATGCTTCTGCACCTTCTGGTCTCAGAGAACAATAAGGTATCTGAGGTGTGATTATATGCAGAGAAGTCGTAACAAGGAAGATACCTGATAACCCATTACCTGTTCTAGAGAAATCCAGATAAAATTTTTGGTTAATTTTCAGATTTTTAGAGGAATGTTGTTTTATTTGCAGTTCATTTATTCCTAGGCATTATAAAATAGCATTACCATGTAATAAATAAATCTGGCCACTGTAATGTGAAATAAAATCACGGTATTCTTATACAATAATGTGTCCTGACATTGAAACTTGGAAGCTACTGAATAAGGGTTGAACAAAATTATTTATTCTTTGAGGGAGTCTCAACTGTGTAACACTTCGCATGCTTTGTGTTGTATGGCCACCCATGATTGATAGTCTGAGCAGCAGTGCTGGTTCTTGTCTGTGTATTCACAGGAGCGAAGAAAGCACTGGCCTGGTGTACTCCTCCTTTGCCTGGCCCCAGAACACTGTCAGGTGTGCTTATGGTTTTATGTGCCTAGGACCGGTCATTTGCACCTCCTGGATCTTCAGACTGGAGTTTCCTCCGTTAATAACCTTTTAAAATAATTGCTGCATTACCACAAGGACTCTGACGCCAGCCCTGCGTCACACCGCGCCTTTAGTGAATGTAGTCTACAATCCATAGATTAAATTTTTATGAGGAAAAATAGCCAACTCAATCTGCCTGCTCAGAGAGGAAATATTTCCGAACAGCAAGCAAACTAGTATTTTCGTCAGGGCACCTAGAAACATCATGGGAAACACTTCCCAAGACTGAACACAGAAGTGTGCTTCCCGTTACATGTAATTAGTGGTAAAATCCAACAGGTGGCACAAAAGTATTTGAATTTTATATTGATTTAAATCATATGCCGTTAAATTACCAAATAAACTACAGGGCTATTTTTGTTTAATTTTAAAAAAAAAACAAACAAGGAAAAAGGGGGAAAAAAAAGGAAGGGGAAACGCGTTATCCCGATGCTACGAAGGATGCTCTGCCTCCGCTGAGCCCCGAGCAGGAGAGGCAGAGGCCAGCGGCTTCCTGGCCCTCGGGCAGCCCCGGGCAGCCGGTCTCCAATCCCCTCTCCCCAGCGCCCCGGGGAGAGAACACGACGCTTCCCTCGGCCTCTTTCCCCTTCTACTCCGCGGCTGCGGCGGCTCAGCTGACGGGACGAGGCGAGGGCTGCGGCTGCCAGGCCGGGGGGGAGACACCCATCGCCTCCGCGGGCCTGCGCGCCCTCCCGCCCTGTCTGGTGGGCTGCCGGGCGGAAAGCGGGAAGCGTAGCGGGCGCCCTCCGCTGGCCGCCGCGGGGACTGGAGCGGGGCTAGGAGCGGCTCCGGCCGGCGCCGCCTGCCTGCAGCTGAGGCCGGGGGTAAGCGGGGTGTCGCGCCGCGGGCGTGCGGTGAGGGGCGGGAGCGAAGCGTGCGGTGACCCCGCGGTTCCTCGCCCCCAGGCGGTGGTTGTGTGGTGGGGGAGAGCGGAGGGGCGGGTAAGGTCCGTCTGAGCGGGCAACAGTGAGGAGAAGGCTGCCTGGACATGCCCCGGGGTCACTTCTGCCCCCGGCCAGGGCACAACCCCAAGGCTCTGGCTCTAGTGTCAGCCTTGCACGCGAAGCACATGCAAAGGGTTGTGTCTTTCCTGCTTCGTTTTCCAACAGCTCCTGTTAACTTGGCCCTTTGGACAAGCATCTCCTGGTTTTACTGATGTAAGACACTGTGACTGTCTTCGTAAAGTAAATACATCCATTAGTGAAGATCTTGGGCCTTAAATTATGCCTGCTAGGCAGTACTAACAGTGGTTTTGTAGCACACAGAAGATAACTCAGATTTTTTTTTAATTGACTTTTGCTGGAGGATTGTGTGAGAGGGAGAAGACGTGAAGATTCTCAGGCACCTATGGAAAACAATGTCATAAAGGCATGAGTTGCCTGGGATAGTGACACCCTGGAGATGCCAGCAAAGCTCAGCTTTTCACTCTTGAGTGTACTATGCTATGAACATCAATTATAGAAATTAATATTGAGATGTTACTTTCGGCCTTATGAACATATCCATGGCTATGTAATGTAAGTTACGTGATTGCTGTCTGTCTTTATTACAAAATTATTGTAGTGAGTGCAGTGGAACTTTACTGGCTTTTTTTTTTTTCACAAAAGTGAGGAGAGGTAAAAGGAGTGGCTTAAATTCCTATGCAATTCTTGTACAATTCTTACACAAGTCCCTAAACCTGTGAATTCAGTGCAACTCAAAGGTGTACGTGAGAAGTTGACCAAGATGCATGAAGTCTGCTGAATTGACTTAGAGTGGGGCAGAGAAAAGAAGGTGGAAGAGAAGCTGGGCAATTGTCATAAATTTAAAAGGGAGCCCTAGTTAGGCATAAAGGCTGTAAGACCTGGGCCTGTGAGAAAAGAAATGATTTCATTTTACTTGATACATTTATTCCTAATTAAACAAAGGTATTGTGGACCCATTGTCTGTGACTTGTCATAGAGCCAGCTTACAGATTTATAAATGTCAGCCAACTTAGTGAAAAGACCTCAAGGATCCAGTTTCCAAGGAGCAAGCTGGTGATACGTATTCCTGTGGGACCAAACTGGAGCAAATTCTGCTAGTAAATGGCAAACACACCAGTGCTGCTGACCAGAAGGGAGCTTCAGTTTGAACTCAGAGGGTAACCAAATCACACCACTAAGCAAATGAAGGAGCTACAAGCCTGAGAAGAAACTAGTTGTTAGGATGTGGGATTTGATTGCTCTGTGGAAAACAAAACAAAAAAGAAAAAAAAAATGGCCAAGAGAAAAAAAAAATCTATAAGTTTGGGTAGAGCTGATGGTCACAAGCATCGGATATGAAAGTCATTCAGCTGTTGGAGAAATGGAATAAAAAAGAAACAGCAAATAAAACTGCAAGAGTGACCCTAAAATGTTAGTTCTGGTCTGGGGAGCTGGAGAGCAATAGCCCAGGTTTGGCAGGGGAGTGTGCTGGGATAGTCACTCTTTGGACAAGGAAAACTGTTAATAGAACTGAGAAAAATGAAATCCAAATAGTAAAAATGCTGTAAATAAATAGGTACTGGAAAATGTCAGGGTTCTGAGATCACCAGTAGGCCTTAGTGGTCCTGACCAGCCTCATCTGGGGCCTCTGCCCAAACCCCTGCCTGTGGACCCAGAAGCCACATTTCAGCTCAGGTTTAGGACTTCAAGTCTGCCTCCAGTTACACTGTACATGTGCCTCTAACTCCTGGAGGGACCTTAGACTTCTGTTGTGGGTAGCTTCTTTCCTGGGTGGATGTCTTTAGATGTTGTTTATTGCTGGTATTCTGTCTTGTCTTTATTTTCTGGATTGACGTTGGGCCTGTGTTGTAACCTTATTTCCAATCCTGTCTCCTTCTGCACCTGATTGGACTGCCTGCACAGATGTTGGACCTGTGTTGTCTGGGACTATCAGAGGGCCCTGGTACCCATAAGTGCCCTGCTCCACATACTGTGTTCAGATGCTGTGGGGCTGTGCCTGCACTAGGTTGTCCTCAGTTTGGGTTTTGCCTTCCCTTATGAGCAGCTGGCACTTGCTGATGCAATGTGAATCCTTCTAACTGGTTGAAATCAATTAGTCTGTGATTGATGAACGTGGATTTATTCAAACTGGAGATAACTGAGCCTGAAATTTGAAGAAGAAAGCTGGGAAGCAAAAATAAGGGTTGAAATAATAGTTGCTTTGGATCCCAACATGATAAATAACTGCTTAATTAGCAGCAGAGAAAACATCCTAAAATTTCATCCATGGAAGTTCCTTATGCAGATGTGGGCTAGGTGAGGCAAATTGCATGAAAGCAGTATGTTTTCACAGTTTTGGGATATTTTTCTTTTCAGTGAACAAAGCTTCCTGGCTCCAGGGATAGAAACCATAATGGCAGCTAAATGTAATGAATGGGAGCTCAGTGAAGAGGAAGGATTTGTTTGGTCTTGTCTTGAAACTTTATTAATGGAATGAAATTAGCAGAATTCCTTGAAGTAGAAACAGTTTCCTGACGGTTTTGCCAAATAGCTCTCCCAAACAGCGAATATTCAGCAAAGGGGAGGGCTGCTGTGTAAGGTGGAGCTGTTTATCTGGTAAGGAGTGGGAGTAGGAACAGAGCACCAAAGGAAAGGAGAAATTCTTCTTCCAGGATGTTGGTAGGATTTTTTAAAAGGAGCAAAAAGGCCATGATAGTTGTGACAGATGGGGGTAGCATAAGCTGTTTTATGAAGAACGCTGAACCAGAAAGTAGCCATCTGAACAAGTACCCCAGTAGGAGAAGAAAGAGTTGTTGGAGGTTATGCAAGAAATGTGTCAAGAATGGGTGCTTGCTATTCTTGTCTCCTATTTGTAGTTTGATTCTTCAGGATTTTCAATGGCAAACTGCAAGAGCTGAAGGAGGTAGGATCATAAAGAGGACAGCGTGGCATGCCTCAGTATTTATAGCGTGGTAGGATGATGCCGTGTTATGTGGTAGACACTTCTGGAACGGAAACATTACTAATCATCTGTGATAAGCGTATGGCCAAAAGTCTGAAATTAAGCTCAAATAAACCACAGATGCTTCAGAAAGAAGTGTTCTTTGGGCCTATGGTCAGGGAATTTCTACTAGTGATGACAACATATACTATAAAGGGATTACTAGTTCTGTAAGCACTCCCAGATGTGTGCAGTTTTACAGTTTTTTAAAAATAGCTCCTTCTGCACGGGGAGAAGGAAATCCATTTGAATGTGACTTGGCACTGACATGGTTAAAACCAGCTGTGCTGGCCACTTTGAGTTCCAAAACGGATTCTTGCATGCATGGGCTTGGACGGTCTTGAAACAAACAACAAAGCCTGACAAGATCAATGGTTTATACAGAAAATCTGAGCTCTCTAAAGAGAAGTAAATGCATCACTGAGTGTTGGGTAAGTCTAAAGGACTATTTTCACTCTTTAGGAGTGTGAGGAATTTCCATGACTAAGACACTCTCTGTCTTTGGCTCCCTTAGAGACAACAATCGTGGTAGTCAGACTCTTGACCAGCTGGAAAATCTGCAGAGTAATGATGTTGCCGTCAAACAGAGATGTAGCACTGCTGAAATCTGAGCTGCAACAGATACTGATGAAAAGCCAACAGTGGCTTTTATCAAAGCCGGAGAGGGAGTGGTAAGTTTGCTTTTCATGGCTTGCATTAAGTGGACACAGTTATTCTTTGAGATACACTATGGTTGCAGGTTATGTAGATGCAAATGGGATCTAATTACATTAAGTAACGGAGTAGCATGGCTGTGGCAGCACAGAACTCAAGTTGTACGACTCAAAAGAAGCTTTCCACGAATCCAAATTAAGGTGTAAGTGCCCAAGCTGAGCTAAGATATGTAATGCAAGGATACCCAAGACGGCTGTATGAAAACTATAATAAGTTTGACCACATAAGTGGTGGTCAGGTATTTATTACAATGTACAGAATGTCTAAAGGAAATGGAAAAGTCTTAGAAAAGAGATACCAGAAGACATATGTTTAAAAGAAAAAAAAAAAGGAAGATATAGCTTGCATAATTGGAAACTTCTTTAATACAGTCAAAAAGCTTGGGTTTTAAGCTTATATTTAAGTAATTGTTTTAAGAAATAGGAAAAATTAGTGATGGATTATTGGTATGTTTATTGGTGCAATGGAAAAGGGATTTCCAAGTCTACATCATGTTTCAAAATCACCAGACTTAATCAGTCTCCTACACCGGGATACCAGTAGCTCATATGAATCATGATTGATTAATGTCTTTTTCTGAGTAAAGGTGATTCGAAATGTGTTATGTGCTTTTTATGAGGCTATTTCTTTCTTGAGCCTGATGTTTGCAACTAAGTTCAGAGATGCCGCAATTAGGAACTGCAAAGGGGCTGAAGAGTCCCCATTGCTTTACTGAAGCAAACCAAACATTTCTGGGTTTTATATGCCAAAACCAGGTCCCCCAACTCAGGTAGCTCTTGAAAATATTGATATAAGTGTTCATGTAAGTTTGTGAGGGGAAAATGTTTTTCTTAAACTGAAATTCAAAGATTCAGTCTGTCCTGATACAACCTTAGAAGGTATAAAAATGTGTAACTATTTACCTCAACTGGAATTTTGCAAGAAGATGCAGCCACATGCTGTGCTAGCAGAGAATGGAGTGATGCAAATACTCCCACCTTAATGACAAAACCCGGGAGGTACACCCTGATTCAAGTCTATGTAGTTGGCTCAGTCTGGTGGACTTCTTGGAGGTCCTTCTATTCCTTCTTGGAGAAGGAATAAGCAGAATGTAACATGAAGTCTTAATACATGCTCAGAATAATGATTTAATTGAAACAGAAGAGAGGTGATGTGACATGACAGAGAAGTTAACAGCGAGTTTTTTCTGGGGAAGGAGAAGTCAAAGTATCAGAGAGGTGTATTCTCATATTCTGACATGCAGAATGCAGAGGGGTGCTAAGCCTGCTCAGATTTTCTCAGTGATGAAAGCACCTCAGTGTAAAAAACCCAAGACCACTATAATAATGAGAGTTCATGACAACCCAGCAAAGCAGGTTGATCAGCTGGGTAGGGATTTCTGCTAGCAATTATCCAGTGTACAGGATTTGGTGATTAAATGCAAGATTTTAGCCGTCTGGATTTCTGTTGGGAAAAGAATATAGCAGCAGGACACGGACTATTCAACAGGTCCTTGAAATACACTGGTGATGTTGAATCAAATTGTGGAATAAACAGAACACCCCACCAGCTAGATATGAAGCTAGATTTCATTTTTGCTTTTAGGAGTTAACTGAGACTGTTCAGGTAGAATGTTAAAATAGATAACATTGATTAGGAAGTGGTGGCTTAGGAGGACTACTGGCAAGACAGAAATGGTGGGTTTTAGGGAAGAAGACTTCAATAAACTCAAACATCTGGAAGATACAATTTTTCAGGAAACTCGTCTGAGAGATAAGGGAGCCAAAGGGGGACAGAGATGCCTTAAATACATGAGTTGTAAGGACATAAATAATTTTCCATTTTGCATGAAAGATAAGAAACATAGTAAGATAACAGCTTTTTAAAATCAGGTGTTCTTCATTTGCCTCAGATGAAGGGAGGACACAGAGAGGAAAAGATCAGGTTACTCTGAGCAGCACAGCAAAATCAGGAAGATAATGGCACAAAGCAGGAAACAAGTTGTGTCAGTAGCGAGAAGTAATTGGCTGTGTGCCATAGCATTAAAAGGAAAGTCAAGGAAATTGTGGTTCTGTGGAGGGCACAAATTTGGTTACTTTGGACAAATAACACCTATGAGGCAGATGTCATTAATGTGGTTTTTTTTGTTATCAGTCTTCACTAAAATGATCAGCTCCAAGTGGTGGCTAATTCAGCATGGTCCAGTGGAAAGAAATGGGAGTCTCAGCCTTGAAGGTGGAACGTGCAGTTTAGAGACAGTTAAGATAAGGTACATGTTGCCAAATTGTCTGAGCCCAAGGTACTTCCTCTCAGGGTAACTGCAGAATTGCCTGCTGTAATTCATGGATTCACAGAATCATAGGGGTCAGACGGGACCTCCAGAGATCATTGAGTCCAACCCCCCTGCCAAAGCAGGTTCCCTAGGACAGGTCACACAGGGAGGCGTCCATACGGGTCTTGAATATCTCCAGAGATGGAGACTCCACAGCCCCCTTGGCAGCCCTAATCAAGAACCTCTGCAGTCAGACCTGGGATGGGGTGTCTGTTCACAGTTTCATAGTGTGTAAACTCTGTGTTGGCAACTGAAATGAAATTTGTGTTGGTATGTTAAACAGTTTTCTGCTCTTCTGTCACTGAGGAGTGATATAGCTTCCTGTCCTACAATGTTATTCAGTTTCCCACCTGTAATTAATTAAATTCTGTGAAGCCTGCTCACCTGGGTCTTAAGGACAAGGATTTTTGACTGGCATGTGTTGGGGGGCAACAGGTTTTTACACCATTTTTTATTGTTTCTACCTGAGGAAGTAAAATAAAATAATTTTCTTAAGGGGTGGGAGGGGATGTGGGTGTTGAAGTGTTTGTTTGAACTGTGTGAGAGAAGCAGAGTTAGTAAGTTCTTCAGCCATTTTATGCAGCCTGTTTCTGTCTGTAGCATGTTATTTTTCTCAGCTTACATGGATGTAATTAGGGTGTCTCTTGGCAGGTTGCACTTAGGATGGTTTCTACTCTGTCCTGTGATGAGGAAACAAGGGAGGAGGTTGCCACCTCCTTACTAGATCTGTTGGTATTGCTGCGGAAAACCTTTATCCTTTCCCAGTCAGGAGTGCACAGTGCTTTGAAATGTTGGTACTTTTACCTCACTCATGATAATTCCTGTTCTGTTTTCCTGTTTTCCTGTTGCTATCTATGCTGTTTGATAAGTCAGTCATCAAAATCTGTTTGAAAACAAATGCAAAATACTAAATCAGCTTCTGTGCCAATTTAGACTGGCATTGGTCTTTGTTCAGACTCACCAAATCATAATCTTTGATTTGTGGGGTTTTTTGGGGCTTTCCTGTAGTGTCCCATGAAAATTTAGCAAGCCCCATTCAGTTTCCATGTTGCAGTAAAGGTTAGGTGACCTTGATAATCCTTGCTGCATTTTATTGGCTCTTTGCAGCTAGTAGCCTACTTTGTGATGGTTCTTGGTTTAATCAGATCTGGAGTCCCCTTCAGATGTCTGGGATACAGATTCCTGGTTATCCTAGTGTCTTTGACTTAAAGACATTCTAGTCTCTGAATTCCTCAGCTCATTTGAGCTCTCCAAAGAAGTAAGTTTACTGAAGTTTACCCTTTTTCAGTTGATAATTGAGTTATGAAGCTATTGTTTTAGCACTTGATGTAATTTATGTTGACTCTGCTTTCAATTATAAAATGTTTCAGTCTTTGTTACATGACAAAATAAAATTTAAATAACATGTATTTTAGTAAGCTCTGGCTATTAAGTACACAGGTTTGTTGGCTGTAACATCCAAGAGTGGGTTGCCTCTACCCATATCTGCTGTTACTGTCTATTGTCAGTTCTAATCTTTTTTGGAAAGCTGGTCTCATGTAACACTAGTTATTGCAACAATATCTAATAGTATTTATCCTTTCAGTGATGGTACTGTGATATTTATCCATATTTATATCAGACCAGGGATCTCTTACAAACTTTCATCTTGGGTCCGGCAGAAGTTGTTTGAAAAAATGGACTTTTATTAAAAAACATGCTCTCCTACATAATGCCTCATAGCTTGTTGCATATCCCAGTGCTCTCATCTTTAGTATTAACTTTCCTGAGTGGTCTCTGTCTTGTATCTATACTCCAGTTCTGAATTCTATGCTATCTAGCTTATGTTTTCTCATTAACATTCATTTTCACATTCTATAACAATATTTAAAGATCCTCCATTATGTTGAGTGTTGAGAAAGCTCCTGAGAGTTGTTTACACATCAGAGTTGTTTCTTTGTTGCTTATACAGAGCAGACTTGGGCATGTCATCTCCTGTTACCTGATTGCAGTTCACAGTCTTCTTCTAATTACCATATGTTCTTCTGCTACTGCAGGTTTTTTAGGTCCATTTCTGAAATCTCATTTACCCTGTATTTTGTCTTTCCACTAGTGTTTGGAGATCTGTTATTTCTCAGTTTAAAACTGTTCTTACCAGTTGTGTTGGCTTTGATCCCAGGTTGCTATTCCCTTGGGCATTCAAGTCAGATTTGTATTTTGAAAAGTTACCTCCTTCAATACTTGCATCTCAACAGTCAAGCATTACAGTGGGTTCCTTATACCACTCATAATTTAACTATTGGTTAGTTTATTCTCTTATTAGGCTTTTTACTCCTCTGGAGGTTTGATGTCCCAGAAATTAATACAAATGTCTATTTGTTTGCAAGTATTTCTTGAAACAGTTAGTCCTAGATAGTTTGTTGGTTTTGGTTTTATTTCCAGTGCAAATTGGGCAGAACTGGTTTTGTAGGTTTGTCCTTGTTTTCCAGAGTTCCTTATGATGCTTCTCAGCTGCAGGTCCACCTGCCAGTTGCCCCTAAAAGATATAATACCATTTTTGGATTTTGATCCCCTTCCATGACTGGACTAACAGCCAGTAAAAAGGAGACAGTGCTCACACAGACCTGCCTTTCCACATGGTGCTGTCAATCTCCATGCTTCTCCTCTCTGGGACATTTTTATTCTGTCTGGTCCTCTGAAGGTCCCTTCTGTTTTCTTTCAGTGGTTCTGCGTACTGACTTGGTTCCTCTTCAATTTCCAATGCCTGGCGTTCTCATTGTCTTGTTTCAGAGCTAGAATCCATTTTGTTTCTTCTTCCCACCCTTGGTTTTTCTTTTATTCTTTGGGGCATCAATCCCCCTTCTCAGGTTTTTTTCATATTCACAAGTCAGTCTAGTCCTTTGACTTGTCCTTGTTTTTTTTTTCCTCTTCCATGTGTTGCCCTCTGGAGCTGGCAATGCCTTTCATCTCTGGTTGCTGTATACAGCAGAAGGTTTCATAGAGATGCTTCTCCCCTTTTGTCCCAAAATAACTCTGTTAGAGCCAGATCCTACTATTTCATTATCTTGTATCCTTATCCTTGTGTGCTTCAGGGATAAGCATCATCATTTTTTGGAAGCCTCATTGCCATTACCTGTCCATCCCTGTCTTGAAGCTGCAATCAGAAGAGCTGGTCACTCATCTGACATACACTCTTTTATTGTCTGTTTATTGAACTACCTGGGAATGCAGAATTGAATCCAGATTACCTGCTGGTATCAAAGGTGATGTAATCATTGTCCTGTATGTTGTGCCTTGAAACTTCATAATGTCTCTTGGTAAAGATACAACACATTGTGTATGCTATTGGAGTGTTACTGAGGCAGGGACAAGACCAAGTTGTGCCTCTGTTGTTCCACAAGAGTTTTTGTGTAATGCATATGTGGTCATTTATTTTGGCATGTATTATGTAGAAATACTAACTTACAGTGAAAAATCTCAACAGTATATTAAAAATATATAATTATAGCAATTGTGACTGCACTCCAGAATTAAATGTGTACTTTGGCTAATCTGAATATTAATGCAGTCCCAAATGTTTCATTTATTGCAGTGCAAATGTATCTTATGAAAAAAAGGAAAGAACAGTTTCAACAAGAAGCTGCAAGTACAGAGAGGTGGGAAAATAGTCTCTAAACCAGAAATCCATCAAATCCATCAAGGTACCAGGACTTGAATGGAGTTTGTGGGAAATTTTTCAGGAGCTTGGTATTTTATGGATTTTGGAACTTACTGACAAGTCAGGGTGAGTGCACGTTGCATATTGGTTGCATGTGCTGTGGTGGGTGGTGGGGGTGGAGTGAACCTCTTTGAATACCAAGAGAAGGATGTTGTGGGTAAAGAACCTGAGTAAACGTGCCATGAGCAAGTGAGGCCTCTGCAAATGTGAAGAATTCCTCAACGTTTTTGAGATTTGCAGCTAAATGAGAGCAAAAAGGCAGTTTAAAAAACAAAGGGGATGGGGGGAGGGTAAGTGTTTAGAGAAGCACTGAAGAAATATCTTTCAAGAGGCATAGATGTGAATAACGAATCACTTTCCCTCATGTATTCTAAAAGTAAGCCTGCTGGAGACCTGTAAATACAAGAGGTGATCAACATATGGAAGAGGACAGAATGCATCTGAAAAATTGAACTCCTTTTTATATGAGTGTACATTCAGAAAGAACCTGGTGGAGGTTTTCCAGGTAGTAATTATTTTTGAAGGGGAAAAATGTTGGAGGAACTTTCTCAAATCTGGTTATTGATGGATGAGGCCTCTGAGCAGATGGAATAAATCTTGTGACAGGGACAACATTCACTGGAGAGCTCTAAAGAAACTTTGAGATGAAATGTCTGAATGACTGAGATACATGACCAGTCATTTAAGTCTGTCTTGGTACTAAAGGTGGCTAATGTGATGCCAGTTTTTAAAGTGCTCTCTCTGGGGAAGGTCTAGTGAACTACATGTGAGTAAATTCAGTGTCAAGGGAGCTGGAACAAACTTTTCTGAAGAATATCAATATTAAATGGACAAGTGGAAAACATATACTTGGACAAGCCTTCCTCTTTTGTTAAAAAAAAAAAAAGAAAGAAAAAAATCGGGTCTGTCAGTGTTCTCTGGGTTCAATAACCATATTTCCAAAAAACAGTTTATCAAGATTTCTCACCAAAATCTTAAAAGGACTATGAGACCATGGGATAAAAAGGAAGGTTCTCATATGAATAAATAGTGGATTATAAACTAGAGAAAAGGAGGGCATAGGTAAAACATTGTTTATCACAGTGGGAGGAATTTGCCAATGAAGTCTGCTATTCTGTGCTGCAGTGTACTTTTTAGCATATTCATAAATGATCAGAAAAAGAATGAATGCTGAGGCAACAAAGTTTGATGATGATACCATCTACTGATGATAAAGGACTGCAGAGCAATCCAAGAATGCTATGATAAAGCAGCTGATTAAATTCAGTGTAGATTAATAGATAATGATGTCCTTAAGGGAAGGGAAAAAAAAAAGAATGGTCCTAAGTTTATATATTCTTGGATGGGTTGTGAGTTGACTATTACAACCCTAAATCTCATTCTGAGTGGTAATAGATAGGCTTATGGAAACAGGAGAGTAGTGCTCAGTGGCAGTCAAAAATCAGATGAATATTATGAATTATTGTGAAAGGAACAGAGAACAAATCAGAACCTCATTATGCCACTTTGCAAATCCATCATGTACAATCATTGTGAATATAGTGTGGAATGCTAGTTTCTCAAATTAAAAAGAATATTATTGACTGAGAGAAAGCATTTGGAGGAAATAAAAAAAAGATGGAGATAATATAAGAGTGAAGTATCTGAAGGGTTTGGTTTTTTTTTATTTTTGAACATGAAAATAAAAAATGTGGACTTTTTTGCATGTGTGATGTGGCTGAAGAGACATTTTCTCCTCTGTCTCTCCCTACCTTATTAACTGTTTTTTTAATCTCTTTTCCCTGTTCAGTGGTTTATGGACAGATGTGGAATCAGAGTATCAGAAAAGATGCTACTTTGTAGCTCAGGATTAACACTTGATATAAGTGACTTTTTACAGTGAAGGAAGCAGCTTTAGACATGTATGTGGAGTGCAGATGCTGCAGTCATGGTGGAGGACCCAAAGTACTGTAAGAATGCTGTAAGAAAACATACATAAAAAAGGTTGGTGTGTCCCCCAAAAGTGTATGAAACACGTGGAGATGGTCACCATGTTACACATTCGGGAAAACAACAACAAAAATAGTTCACACAGTTTGAGAAGAGACAGGACTTGTAGTGGAATTGTATCACTTTGCAAGAGTTTGCAAGACCTCAAGACATATCCAAGTGTGATAACACTACTGATAGATTAAAATAATCCCTGATAAAGGTAATGGATAATATTACTCTGATATCAAATGGGACTTTTTTTTTTTTTCTTTTTAGTGGAGTTGAATACTAACTAGCTCGTAAGCCACATTGAACTCACAGACAAGCATTAGAACAGAACACAGAGGTGGCCAAAAGAAGATGGATGCACTTCAGGACAAGTGCTTCTGAACATAATATCCTAAAGGAATGTGTTAAGTAAAAGTGTGGGTGAACAAAAGCAATGTGAAAATGTGAAAACAATGTGAAAACACATTAAAGGCTCAAGATGAAAAGATGTGTGAAATAATAAAACAAGGGAAAACACTTCTCAGCAGGAGAGGATAATTGCTGGAAGAATGAGGGAATTGGAAGAAATGTTTCAGAACGTGATCCTGGAGGAACAAAAAAGGAAGTTTTTAGAATACACAGAGGTAAATTCACTCAATTCTTTCATGACTTGTGTCCTACAGCAGAGTATGATGTGCCTGTTGCTCTGGATAGGCTGGGCCAAGTAATCCATAGGGTGGGTACAATTGCTATAATCTGTAACAATAGCAGGGTGGAAAAAACCCACACCCAATAAAATATTTTCTAAATTCATATATCCTTAATAACTCTGTCTATATAAAAAAGGGAATATTTTCAGTACTGCAGTTGGAGATATCCATTAAGCAGTGCTTGATGACCAATGTTTGCTTTTATAAAAAAAACCCAAACAAAACCTAGAAAAATTATTCTTGATGCAGTGATAGAGGCTGGAAAGTGTCCTGGGAGAAAGAAAAGGTGTACAAGCATCTATCTGTTTTCAGAAGTCTGTTTGGAACACTGTTTCCTTGGACTTCTGTGTTGGTTATAACTGGCACCCAGAGCATTCCACAGTAAGGAAAGTTTCTGAGCACTAAGCCCTGTGTACAGAACCTTTTGATTCAGGGCAAAACTCTTAAGGAACGCTTTGCTACGTGATAGGCAGGAGGCTTTGAGGAGAGATGGAGCTCTAAGCTGAAGTGACTCAAGGAAAGGTGTACGTGGTCCTTGGGAGAGCCAGAAGTGCTTTAAACGGTCTCCAGATGAACAGTGCAGCTTGTGCTGTTAGGGCTTGTGCCCTAAGAATACGTGTATAAATAACGCCTTAGAAATGTGCTAAACCACAGGCAAAGAATAAAGCAGGAAAATCCATCTGGGGAGCACAGGGGGAAAAAAGATCTCGCACAGTAAATGGACCAGTTACCAGCCTTGGCTGCCTATCTGTTCTTTCAGTCCTCTGAGAAAGTCCTCCTTGAAAATGCTGTCACTAGAAGGGTCACCAGAAAATCAAACCCATTTGGGCTACCCCTCACCTACTTTAATAGTACCTCTTATTGGGAGATTAGACTGTTTGCAGTGAAATGTGTGTACAGCTGTGCCAGCATAGGGTTGTGAAGATAGTAAAGCCCTTTATGGAGAGTAACATGGGGTCTAGTCAACAGTGTACTTCAGCTTCAGATGGACAAAGTAAAGCTTGGTCTGTTGCCAGCTACCACATCATTTTTTGCTCAGGGAACTCAAAATATGCATGGTTACAGTCAGAATGCTATGTTCCAACTGCAGGTGTATACAGGCAAAATAAAATGTACGCCTCAGCATCTTGGTGTTCAGGAGAAACCCATAATTCATAAAAACAATGCTGTGCTATGATATTATAGAGCTGAGTGATACCTGTATTGGAGAAGCAGAAACAGGTTGAAATATTGGAAGCGAGAATGTGCCTGACACATCAACACGTATGTGAAGAAGTAGATGAATTGGTGGTCACTCAACCAGCTGTTCTGCTCAGGAAAGTTAAGGTAGAAACCAGGGTAGGGTGTCATTGGTGCAGGAAGGGACCTGCTGGTTAGAAACAAGTCCCATGACCTCTAGAGCCATTTTGGGGTGTCGTTTGTCTAAAATGAGATGGAATGCTGACTTACTGCTGAGAGAATATTATGGGAAATCTCAGAGCATTAGGTAGTATAGAAGCATAGAATCATAGAATGGCATGGGTTGGAAGGGACCCCAAGGATCATAGAGTTCCAATCCCCCTGCCACAGGCAGGGCCACCAACCTCCAAGCCTGGATCTACACAAGGTTGCCCAGGGCCCCATCCAACCTGGCCTTGAACACCTCCAGGGACGGGGCATCCACCACCTCTCTGGGCAGCACCTCACCACTCTCTCTGTAAAAACCTCCCCCTAATATCTAATCTAAACCTTCCCTCCTTTAGCTTTAATCCATTCCCCCTTGTCCTGCCATTATCTACCCTTTTAAAAAGTTGATTCCCCTCCTGTTTATAATCTCCCTTCAGGTACTGGAAGGCTCTAATGAGGTCCCCCTGCAGCCTTCTCTTCTCCAGGCTGAACAAGCCCAGCTCCCTCAGCCTCTCTTCACAGGGGAGGTGCTCCAGCCCTCTAATCATCCTTGTGGCCCTCCTCTGAACCCTCACCAACAGTTCTACATCTTTCTTGTATTGGGGGCCCCAGATCTGGACACAGTACTCCAGGTGGGGCCTCACGAGAGCAGAGTAGATACAAGTTAAATACCTCAAACTGCCTTTGCAAGAGGTTTTGGAAATGGGCAGTGTAGAAACTCGTGTAAGCTATAGCCAATTTTATCAGTTGATCTTAGACATTGAGTGAAACGTGCTTTTGCCAGGCTTCTTGGCTCTGAACATTACAGACCTCCAGGCACAGAGTACTTCTGTCTCATTGTCTTGACTGAATATTTCAGATTCAAATACTTTAGGCAGGAAGACTTGCAGAGCATCCTGGCAGAATTACTGAGGGTTTCATGTCGCAGGCGTTTTGCAAGGAGTGCTAAGTGAGTTCAGATCTCCTCAGTTGGAGAGTGGTTAAATAAACTCATGCACTTAATGAGTGTGGCTGTTGTGAACACAGGGTTCTCTGCAGAAAAAAGAGCAATCTCCTTGGTTTTGTGTCTAACTCTCTCCATTTCATTGTTTTGCTACTTTTGCAATACCCGTAGTAAAAATAAAATGTTTCTTGACAGAGAAAATGAAATACTTTGTTTTGCTGCAAAATGAAAGTAACTTTGCTTTTCCATTTTGAGGAAAAAACAAGCACGTTCCTATCTGCAACTGTCAAGCTGACTTTTTCATTTTGCTTGGTCAGGTTTTAAGTTCACTCTCCAAGCAGAAATGCACTGTTCACACAGCCCTGCTCTATGTCTCTTAGCAATCAGCTGCTCCCCACTCGTTTGCAGGATGAAGGGCTGAGGGCTGAGTCTTAATTTTTGTCCTGGCCCTTACACGTGAGCGGGGAAGTGTCTGTGGCTGTCTGTGTGCTGTGCAACTTGGTGTGATGTAAAGCAGTGCCCCACATGTGTATGGACACTTTCCATAATGAATGAAAGGAATAGGATAAAAGGAATAACACACTACTTTCACTAAAATGTATTTAGACCAGCTAAATTGGAATAAGAAACATGTAAGTTGAAATAACTCAATTTGTGAGATTTTTAATACTGGTTAATAGAATTAATGTTCTGTCTTTGGTAAAATGACATGAATCTGATTGGAAACAAGTCTTGAGTCCATAAATATTCTTCAGATCAGTAAAACTGTAAAAGCACATTCAAGGTTAACCATTAGGAAAGGTAGAATAAACATAGAGAATGTTTTATCTTAGAATACCTGACTAGTCAGTGTTCAGCTTCTGTCAGAGGATATGCCTTAAAATGTGGCCACGGTAACATGGAGATACTGATTACCTGCTTTTTCCCCCAGATTTCACTCATGTCACACAGGTGAATTTAGTATGAACTTAAGTTTTGACAAGGATAAATTGCACTTTGATGAAATGTGACTGTTTTGACACTTCCACAAAGTAATTGATTTTGTGTTAGAAAAGACCATTAGATCGCTTTGTTCAAGCCGATGAGGTAGCACACCTCCTAGATCATGACATGCATAGGCCTTAACAACTCATGAACCCTCTTTCAGAAGGGTAGGCAACCTAAATTTAAAAACTGTGAGAGATGAATAATTATTCCATCTCATTTTTAAGAAATGTTGACTTAATTCTATTTGAAATTGTTCAGTATTAGCTCTGAGTTACAGGTTCTGCTTTTATTCTTCTCCACTAGAGAGCCTCTTCAGCACCCTGTGGCTTGTTTCAATGAATATACTCATGCACTTGAATGAAATCGCTGCTTGATCTTCTTTTGGTAAACCAAACCAATGGAACTTCTGAATTCATTTAATGTAAGGCTTAGTTCAGTCTGAATCACTTTTGCACTGTGTCTGCACATATATATTATTTCTGAAAGTAGAATTGCAGTATATTCATTGTAGTTCTCATCAATGACATGAAGAGGTAAAGTGTATCTTAGTATTCTTACACACTGATATTCTGATTACATACTTGACAGTAGCCTTTTGTGTGGCAGAGCTGGGCTGGGGATGTTGTATTCAGTTGTTTAGGAGTTTTAATGGATAAAGTCACTGTTTACCTGAATACAGTCTTTTAGTCAAATGATATGATTGGCATTCCTTGCTTCTATATCCATGACCATGCATTTGATTGTATTAAGATTTATGCTGTAAGAATGGGTTTAAATGTACTGCTTTTCAGATTACTCTGCACAATTGCCCAGTCTACCTTACTAAATATTCTGCAGACTTTTTTTTTTTTTTTTTTTTTTTTTGCCTCTGGTAAAATATTTTTGCCCCTTTGAAAAAATGTTTTAGAGACTACTTGTCCAGTATTGACATGTCTCGTGTGTGGTCACTGAAATGGATTTTCAAACACCTTGGATCAAATGTGGAAGTTCCTAGCTTTTACCTCTGAGATATTTATGATGCATTATTGTCAAACTGTTCTAGAACCACAGTATCACTGAGTCTGGAAGGACCTCAAGAGATTTTCTAGTTCAACGATCATTCACAAAGCAGGGTCACCTAAAGAAGGTTGCTCAGGACTTGGTCTAGTCAGGTTTTGAATATTTACAAGTATGGAGATTCCACAACATCTATGGGCAGCCTGGTCCTGTCCTTGACCACCCTTGAAGTAAAGAAGTTTTTTCTGATGTTTAAAAGGAATTCCTTTTATTTCAGTTTGTGCCCATTGCCTGTTGCCCTGACACTGAATATGACTGGCTCTAACTCCATCATCTTTATCTCCACCTTTTTATACACATTGTTAAGATCCCCATGAGCCTTCTCTTCAACATGCTGAGCAGTTCCAGCTTTCTCAAACACTTCTTTTATGAGAGATGCTCCAATCTTTGTGGCCTTTCATCACTTCAGTAAGTCCACATGTGTTTTATACCGAGGAGCCCAGACTTTGACACATGACTCCTGATGTCTCCTCAGCATTTGTAAGCAAAGGCAGAGGATCCCCTCCTTCAGCTTGCTGGTGATGCTTTTCCTAATGCAACCCTTTTGGCATGAGGGCACACTGATGGCCTATGGGCAGCTGCTTGTCCACTAGGACTCCTAGGTCCTTTTCTGTGGAGCTACTTTCTTGCTGGCTCACCACTAATGTGTACTGGTGCATGGTGTTACTCATCCACAGTGACAGGACTTTGCACTTTGTTGAACTTCACGAGGTTCCTCTTGAGGATGCTTTGGATGGCAGCACACCTATCTGGTGCCTCAGCCACCCCTCCTAGTTTTTATCATCAGTCTCACTGTGACGTTAGCCAGCTCCCTCAGTACTCTTGGGTCACCCCATGAAGACCCATGGGCTTGTGTTATGTCCAATTTCCTTAACTTGATCCTCCCTTACCAAGAGTAATTTTTTTAAATCCAGATGTTCCCAGTCATCTCAGGGGTCTGGGATTCCTGAAGGTAAGTCATGTAAATAAAGACCAAGGTGAAGTACCTTATTAGGGGGAAGTTTTTTACATAAAGAGTGGTGAGGTGCTGGAACAGGCTGCCCAGAGAAGTAGTGGATGCCCCTTCCCTGGAAGTGTTCAAGGCCAGGTTGGATGGGGCCCTGGGCAACCTTGTGTAGATCCAGGCCTGAGGTTGGTGGCCCTGGCTGTGGCAGGGGGGTTGGAGCTCTATGATCCTTGGGTCCCTTCCAACCCAAACCATTCTATGATTCTATGATTCTGTGATTCTGTGATTCTATGATTCTGTGATTCTAAGATTCTATGATTCTGTGATTCTATGATTCTATGATTCTATGATTCTATACCTTGGCCTTTTCCCATGTCTGTTTTCACCATGTTTCCTGCCCCATTCAGTGTCAGGTCCACTTTTTTTGAACCTATTACTCCTTGTCCTGATTTTGGTTAGGATAGAGTTAATTTTCTTTCCTTTTGCTGTTTCTCTCCTTTTGCTATTGGTAGGCCTGTGAAAGCCTTTCTGTTGCCTTTTATGACCCTCCCTACAGTTCACATCAGGTGGGCTTTGCCTTTCCTAATCACATCCTTGTGCGCTCAGACGGTAACTGTAGGTTTCTCCTGGATGACCCGTCCCTGCACCCCTCTCTTGCAGGCTCCCTTTTTATGTTTTAGTCAGGAGCTCCTTGTTTGTCTACGTGGGCTTCCTGCCACCCTTGCCTGACTTCCTACATGTGGGGATGGACCATTCTCAAGCCTGGAGGATGAGGTCTTTGAAGAACAACCATTCTGAAAACATTTGTATGTTTGGTTGAAAACGCCAGTGGGAGAGTCTTGAAGCTGCAAATGGTAGAGGAGCGGAACTGTTAAAATTAGGCATTGTCAGTTTCTGGGTTAAGTAGAAACACTGCAGAAATGCTGTTTCCTTTAATTTCTATTTGCACACAGAAGTACAGGTGTGTGTCTGTAAAAACATAAACTGAAAGGATGTGGAGAAGCAGATCCAAACTTATCTGTCAAGCTTTGGCTTTGAACAAAAAGCATGAAAGTGTAGGGTAGCTGGAAATTTAAATGGACTTTAGAAAATCATCTTTGATCTGCAGAGTTTCTCTAGGTATGATGTAATTCCTGACAGGACTCCAGGTCAATGAATATGCCTTCAATTCAAACAAATGCAACTTTTTTTCTAAGATACAAGATAAATTCCATGGTGTTTAATAGCATAGTTGATGCTTCTGATTACCATTGTCCCTATCAGACAATCAATTCCTGCTTTGCAGATCTGTATAAAACAGCATGCAAAACTGCATTTCACTTTGCATTAATAGGAAAGATAACACATTTTACATGTTGCATTTTTTAGAGATAGCAAGGGAAGAATAACCTCTAACATTTTGTCTTCTTTTGATGGTCCTCAGTGCTCAGCTGCTGAAGTTTGGGAAAAGAGGTTTTCTACAATTTCTCTTCTTTAAGATTAGACTGCACTATACTTTGACATCACTTCCATGAAGACAGATTAGAAGTATCATATATTCCAGTCCTGCAATCTAGCAAAGAAAAAAAAAGAAGGCTTTTTGGAGAAAAAAATGTACACTTCTAATATTTAGATTTCAATTCAAATAAATAAATCAATTCAGTAAAGAAACTTGAAAATAAAAAAACTTCTGTATTGCATTTAGATATTGTATATAGCTGAGAAGTGTGTATGCTTCTGTGAAAGCAATAGGAGTTTAGGGATCTGGATGCATGAGGAAGTTCATTTTGGGTGTGCTGTCTCATCTCAGGCTCACTATTTGGTTGCTTGTTCAAAATATTTCTTATTTGTCTTTTCCATTAAATTTCCCTCTTGTAAGTGCATTGCTTTAGTGTAGGGATGGCTAGAAGACAGCCAGCTCTATCATTATTCAAATATGAAAGTTGCATAAGGAGAACAGGATATGCCAGTAAGAGGAGGTAATGGTCTGTTTTGTTTTATCTGATTGTTTTAGCACCTTGCAATTTCCTCAGCCATCAGACTAGCCAAAAAACTATGAGTCTGAAAATCAGAAGAAGATGGGGAAGTAATCTGATGCTGTTGGTCTGATGTATTTTGGCAACAGACTGTGAAAATGTGCAAGAATGTTTGCAAGTGGTTTGAATGAGTATGTGGAAAGATGTGGATCTGAGGTACCTTTTTAAAACTAAAATAAAACACTCTTAACACAAGAAAAGCTTTTTATGTTTCCCTGGTGTGAAAATTATTAGCAGCTACAGGCAGTCCCCATCTGGGAATTTGGAACCTACTGTCTGGTCTTTCAATCAGATTAGTTGGTGATACGAGAAGGAACGAACGATAGTGGAGGAGCTGTGCATAGCTTATGATAACAAAAGACTGAATCGGCAACATGTGGCTGGCAGCTCACAGACATCTGGCAGAAGCCATTTTCCTGAGGAATTAATTTCTGTTAAAACTGTATTCCAAATCTTTCCTTCTCCACTTGCAGGAAATTAGATGAAGAAAAATACTGTATCAAAGTTGCGACGTTAACTTGAGAGGAAAGGAAAAACACTAGGTTTGGCCTTTTTTAATTTTTCTTTGTACTATCTTAAGAAGGACTAATGATCTATTGGTTCTAGGCTTTTTATTTTTGGGGGGAGAGGAGATAAGGAAGATTAGACTATTTTTCCTGCTCTATTTTTATCCTTAAAGCTATTTGGGATGTTATGGCATGACTAAACTGATGTGATCCAGCAGCTTCATGTTGATCCTGGGGAATGATTCAGCTGCAAGTCTGGTTTAAAAAAGAAAAAAGTCCTGGTGGAGTTTTCCTTTGGTTGTGAATTTCTCCAATGGTGCAGAGCTGACACAGGGTTTCCAGTTCTCTCTTCTTTCTAGCTGGGGCTTGAAGAAATGAAAGAGGATGGACAGAGCGTGGCCTTTTTTGGCCACTGATGACTGTAACTTGTGAAGAAGGTTGTAAGTTATAGTACATTGAACAGGCAGAGATTTTAACTTCTCCCCTTTGTTTTGCAAGTACCTTCCCTAGGAGGATATAGGGAAGTGATATAGGAGACTGGGATTTTTCCAGTTGTAACTGAAGGGATGGGAAAGGTAAATATTTAACAAGAGAATTTTCTTCTATGTACCAGTAGTAGACTTGTTCTGACTGAGCAATTGTATTCAATTTGTAAATAGCTCAAAAATTGCTGCTTCTGTTTCAGATGTAAAAACCAGCTCGTTTGTTTGACAGGTTGTTTGGACTTTAAAATCATCACGTGGTGTTTTAAAAAATAATTTCATTTCTGACATATTCTGACATAAACAAGAGAGAGAGGGGTTTGAGACAGCTTGGATAATATATTAGGACCTATTCACATGTGCCTTTTTGGCTGCAGTTGGGCTGGCCCAAGAAATTACCTCCAGCAATTTGTTACTGCCATCTGCTTGAGTTTGCCTTCTTCTGTGATCCACTGGCTGAGCTGCGTGTGCCAGCTAAATGAGTCGTTCTTTAATTAAAGTTATATGGGCTATGCTAAATAGTAGTCTTGAGTTTGTGATTTTTGCTGTTGAGCACATTTGACTCACCCAAATATTGTATGTGGCAGGTCAGAGAAGGTAGTGATCTCTGAGCACATCTGTACTGTCAGATGTAGTCCAGGTCTGTTCATTAGTAGCCAACATGCATCTCAACCCATGTAGACATGGCACTGTGCATATGTCCAGCTATATTTATCTTCCTTCCAGCAACGTTTACTAGTAGGGTTGTAGTGCCACAGCTACCCAACTTCCCTGGGTCTTGTAACAGTTCTTTTAGCAAGTGACTGCTCAGCAGGGAAGGAGCTTTGGGATTGCATGGGCCACCTAGGAGTTATATGTGCAATTTCCATTTGAAGTGCAGCCTGATGTTTGTTTTGTCCATTACTTAGGTTTCTAAATCATTCTGTTCTTGCCTTCTTGATAAAAGTCATCCTCCTTTGATATGTATCCAGAATTGCAAAATTCCCATTCAAACTCCTGCTGTCATAGCTCTTTCTAATCCTTCTAGGTGTTTAGTAGAGTATTCCTGCAGCAACTTACATTATGCATTGGAAAGATCAGGGTAATGCTGTCCGTCCCAGTGTTCTCCTGTGAAATTAGTAGGTGAGGCTCCTAATTGATGATGTTTCATTTGAAGAAGTACAGGGTGGGTAGGAGCCACTTGTCCAAAGATGAGCTTTCATTGACAATTCTGATGCCGTCAACAGCTGACTTCCAGTACCAGAGAGGTACAGAAGTCTTATGTTCCTTGGGCTGTATCTGCCATGCTGATGTCTCAGGTACCTCAGATGTCTGAAATGGCACTTGTTGCCTCTGTTTGGCAGCAGATATTCACCCATAATATCAGTGACTTCAAAGGTAGTTGGTGAGTCTCCCTGTTCAGTGGAATGGATGTTCTCTGAACAAGGAAAAAGACTTTAGGAAGATCTGCTCAGAGATCTGAAATGGAGTATGTATGTATGTTTGTTTGAATGGCAATGCAGGAATTAGCTAAACAATAATGTAGAAAGTTAGGAATAAAATAAAGCAAGAACAGAAAAATCGAAATGGGGAAAAAATTAGTAAAAGATTTAAGGAAATTAAAAACTTAATGCAGAAACTTCAAGGAAAAAGCCTGTTTTTCTGCAGGAAGTCTATTAGCAATCAGCAAAATGATTAAATTACTTAAGACTCATAAATTACTGAAATTCTGAAACATTTTAGACCTCCATCTGTAATAAGAAAAATGTTTAATGAAAAGTGTCCTCAGAAATTTGTATAACTTGAGGTTTATATTATTTGGAGTGTAACATCATTAAAATTACCCAGACATTCAGAAGGTACACCTGACAAATTTAATTGATTTTTTCTGGCTCTTAATTCTATGGCCTTACGACCAGAAAATAATTATAAAGGCCAAGAAAATGCTGGAAGGTATATGCATGTACAATCTGCTGCTCTAGATGGTCATCTTAAGGAGTCAGCAGATAAAATCTGTCATGTAATTTTCTCACAATTATTTCAGATGCTCTGGTGACTGCAGACAGACTGAAAATAAATGCAGTGTAATGCTAGGTTTTAGGAGAATGCCATGCCAATGAAGTTCTCTGATGATGAGGAAAGCACTAAGACTTGCATAGATACAGTTTCTTCAGATGGCTCTGCTTCCCATCATGGACAATGTAGAATCACAGAATGGTTTGGGTTGGAAGTGATCCCAAAGCCCATCTAGTTCCAACCCCCTGCCAGGGGCAGAGACACCCTTTACTAGACCAGGTTGCCCAAAGCCCCATCCAACCTGGCCTTGAACACTGACAGGGAGGGGGCAGTCACAGCTTCTCTGGGCAACCTGTGCCAGGGCCTCACCCCCCTCCTAGACAAGAATTTCTCCCTAATACCTAATCTAAGCCTACCCTCTTTAGTTTAAACCCATTACCTCTTGTCCTATCACTCCATACCCTTGTAACCAGCCCCTTGCCACCTTTCTCATAGGCCTCTTCAAGTACTGGAAGACCCCTATAAGGGCTCCCCAGAGCCTTCTCTTCATTCTGAACAAGCCCATCTGTCTCAGCCTGTCTTCATAGGAGAGGTGCTCCAGCTCCCTGATCACATAGCTGGCTTGAAATCAGTGATGCTGAAGAGAGCAATCTTTGTTTATGCCTTCCACACCTGTTTTCTCCTGCCTGGTTTAGACAAGGACATCACTGCAGATGGTTCCACAAATAGAGAATGCCCACAGAAATGGGAGGGAATGATCTCCTTCACCAGAGGCAGGGACTCACCATGGCAGAAACTGCCCAGAGTGTGGATGTGAGGTGTGAGTGGCCTGCCATAGGTTTAAAAATCTGCACTGTTAGAGATGACCTGAAGTGAAGGTGTTTCTGTCTTGGACTTAGGGGTTCTGGGGGCCATGAGGTAATGTTTGCAGTAGTAAACGGACTGGAGGCAATACTGAAGCAAAACTCCAAAATATGTACTTGCCAGGGGCAGGGAATACAAAAAGGCCTCTTCTGTGACTTCCTGGCTAGTGATGCTGTGCAACTTCAGATATTGCAGGCACATGTGTGTAGCTCCTTCAGAATGCTCAGTGGCATCCTATGACTTCTTTTGCAGAGATTTCATATTTTTCACTTTGAAGTTGCATTTCTTGATGCTCCTCTAATAGCTGGCAGCTGCGAGTTCCCAGACCATTCCTCTGTCTGTATTGCTATCATGAGATCTTCCTGGTAGCAAACTTTCAGCTCAGCTCCCTGCAGATGTCTCCCAGGCCTGCAGTCTTTACCAGTCCACAGGCTGCTCTGATTTACTGTTTGACACAGTTATTACCTTTTTTTTTCCGGTCATAAACAAATTGTAGTAGTCAACTCATCAGAGGGCTGCTTTGCAGCTCGACAGACTGGGATTTTACACACTGCCAATAAGGGGATACTCTGTTTTTACAAGGTACAAGGACTGTGCTGAAGGACTGTCTTAGGTAGAGGATTGTAATGTGTCATGGTTCATAATCATCTTGTTTGTGTTTCTTACCTATCTCTGTCTTTTAAGGGAACAGTTTGGTTTATTCCACACTGGAGCTCAGGAGTAAATTCTGATGTGTATGTTGAGGCTGGCTATGGGATCAGGATGTTCTAGAAAAGCAGGCACCAAACGACTTTCTTAAGCTCACCTGTGAACTTGGATCTACTTCTGAACAAGTGACCAGGGCAGCAATTTCCCTGTTGTCCATGATGTGTTCTGACTTACATGGAAATAGAATGTGAGTGGAGAAATCAAATTCTCTCCTTTAACTCTCACTTTTACAAAAGCTGAGCACTAGAATATAGTGATTGTGATGATGAGTTACAGAAGTGATAAGTTCTCCTATGTTTATATACAGAAGTGTTTCTCAGGTAATATAAAAGTATGCTCTATCACAGGTCTGCAGTATGATGCATGACTTTTATAGATTACAGTACATTTTTAGTTTTGTGGAGTTGATCTTTAATTACTGTCTTACACAGAAAACAGTTACATGGGAAATGTCCAGTATCATTCTTTCTAAATATTGTGATTTGATGGATGTCCTTATAAAATGTTTTTGAGAGCAGCTGTGAATTAAATGGGAATGGTGAATACCTTTAGCAGAGATAAACTTTCCAACTGTTTTGTTTGTTTGTTTGTTTGTTTGTTTTTTGCTTTAGTGTCCTGCTGTACCTACAGCCTGTAAGCTTTGAGGTGCTGAGGGTATATGTGTATGTGACCTGATGGAGTGAGTTGAGAGTTTATGGCTAAGGTGAGTGGACAGTAGAAACAGAAACAAGTAAATATTTTGTCCCGAAGGAAAAAAAAAACCAAACCCACAACTCTGTCCTAGAGCTTAAAATATTTCTCTTATTGCATTCTGTGTGGTTACCCCGGTCTTTATTTTCTGATTTCACAAGATGCCCTAAAAACCCCTCTTGTTCCCACCAAGTAAGACAGGTAGGTCATGGCATTCTTTACAAAAGCTTCTGATCACCAGAGGTGTAACTATGAGGATATGAACTGTCCAGGGATGATAAACACATCATCACTCATCTCACCCTTGCCTGCGTTGTGCCTGTGTGATATGCTTACCTGTTTTGCTGATGCCTTTCTTTGTTTGTGTGTGTGCTTTGTTAGGTGCATGGGCGAACTGGGTGTTTCTCTTTTGCAGGGTGCAGTTATCTCAGCAAAGTAAAGTAGTACAGGCTCTGAGGGCCACTTCCTTTTCCTGTACAATGCACCAAAAGTGAGGCAAGCAATCGCTGCATTATTAACTGTCAGGCTACAGTTATTAAGAATCCTCCTTAGGATGAGGAAGGTGCATATAACATACTTTAAATGAGATAAAACTGCAGCTACAACTTAATAAAACTCTCATGTTTTGAGTAGTCCCTGACCTGAGAGCATAACACAACAATTAAGTGCTGGAGTCGGGCTGGCCGAGGCATATGCAAGTAACTAGACACTGGGCATTTCAACAGAACATTAATACAACCTTAGTGCTAACAAGGATGGAATGGAAAGAGCTCATGTTGATGTAAATACAGGTAGTAACAGGCTGCAGATCATGAGTTTAAATAAACAAACAACAGAGAATAAAAGCCATGCCTTTGGAAGGCTAAGCCATCAATACACATGCTGCGTGCGCTCACCAGAAGTCTGTGGAAAAGGTGGTTGCAGTAACTTCAAGTAGGAGGAGCAAGAATGGGGTTTGCAATGTTCTGGAGAGAAATATTGATAGCTGAATTTATTACTTTGTTTATTTTCCTGCATTTTGAAAAAAAAAACCCAAACCAAACCCGAAAAACCAGTTGAATGCATGACTGACTTCCTGACCTTCTCTCATTCAGATCCCTAGATAAAGTGACCATTCATTCCTTCTTTCTGGAGCAAAGTTTTTCACTGCTTGAAAAATAGAAGTAAATGTCATTTGGTGCAACTCTAAACTTCCAATAAATAAAGAACTAAAATATTTGGAAACTGTCTTGTTTAGTCTTGCATGCTTCAGAAAAAGTCTGAGAAATACAGAATCCTATATATTTTTTGTTTCAAATTTAAATGTTTCATACAAAAAAAGATAATTTATAGTATTGTCATTTAAAAATGCAGTGATAAAAAGAAATACTCCTGAAAAAACGTCACTATATAATAAGTCACATCTGGACTTTAATGAAATATTAATGTTATGATAAGAAAAGTACCTCTTTCCTATCTTTCTTTTATCTCAATTGTTTAATATTTAATACTTTATAATAGAGAGATAGACTAGACCAAAGTAGAGTTTGATACTGTTTTATTATGCATGATTTTATTACCAGATAAGAGTATTTTTAAATGTTTAGAATATTATACGATCAGATACAGAATATTTAAAGCTATGTAATGCATTATGAAGTCCAAGATGTTCAGTGCCAAAGGAGACTAGATATAAACCCAGATTTTTTCAGAGTGTCATCATTAGTAGAAATAGCTTCATCTATGTTCCTCTTGGATCCCTTCTAACTTGAGGTATTCTGTGATTCTGTTTAATTGTTGCTATATATATGAGAAGAAGTGTGGGTTTTGTTTGTTAGGAAAGGCGGTATGTTGGATGCCAGATAGGGAGTGTCACATAAAGAAGTCTGAGTTGAGCCTTATCAAAATGTTAGAACACAGTATCTGGAACCTGATGAAGCATATGATTGACAGCTAAACAGAGACAGCTTTACATATGATGTGATCCCACTAACTAAATCTATCCACTGAAGAGAGTAATTAAATGCTGAGACAGAAAGTGTATTGGGTTGGTGCTACGTAATTTCATTTAACTGGTGTATCCTATTGGACTTTGCTGACTGTATTCTTCATTGCAAAACAAAACCAGGTAACTACTAACCAAGGGCAGTACTAGAACATCACAGGATGCACAGAGGGCTTACACAGACATCTTTTTCCAAATCAAAACGGATATTGAAAAATATTGAGAGAGAACACAGCCTGGAAAAGAAACTTGGAAATACGTGAGTGGCCACAGGCACACTTCAGGGAAACAGAAAGGTTCATCTGAATCAGATTGCTGAATGGAGTTTAGCCATCAAGTGCTTGGCAGTTGCTATTTCAACATTTTTTAAGTACTCTGACATAATGTCATGTAATAGTAGTTTGACAGGACCTCTGCCCCTGCAGATTTTTGAACTGCTAAATTCTTGGAATAGGAATCAGAAGTAGCCATGCAAAACCAAATTGAAATCATGAGAAAGCAGATTTGTGGCAAAACAGTGACCCTGTTGTCTCCTTTGAAATGGTGGAGAGTACATAACTCACATACAGTTTGGACACTGCAGATCTTTGAACGAAGGGTTTCTTCTACTCGGTTCACATTGACCTTTCCAAGAAGAGCAATGAAGCTACACAGTCCACCAGAAGCTGTTTGCGTGGTTTAACTCTGATACATCACACAGACCAGTGTTTCACTGTCTCCCTCTATTCTGCTGTATATCTAACCCCTCTGCTTTATGCTGCTGAAACCTGGATTGTAACCTCTTGGGAACAAGGACCAACTTCTTGTTCTAGGTTTAGTTTCTGAAGCCCATCAGCAATACCTGGCCAAATGTAAGACTTGACAGTGATTTGGGCTGAAAAACCTAGCAATTCCCACTTTAAGTGAATCATCAGAACTGAAAAGTGTGTTCCGTGCTCGCAGGGAAGTTAATTCCCTAAAGAGAGGGACATTGTGATAGCCAGAAAGAGGCAAAGTACAACTCAGGTAGCACCTTAAAAGTATGATTTTTCTGTTACCCAAACAAAATGTTGCAAATCTGAGTTGGGAAAAGCATCTTTGTCCATATTACTTACTTACATGAATGAAATGACGTGATAAAACCACTTGCATACATGGATTATGTTACATCTGATGCAAACAGATTGTTGCAAGGTATTGTTTTCTCAAAGCCACCTATTCATTAAGCACATAATTAAACCCAGTTACCTGTATACTTCATTAAATGACAGATTTGAAACATCAAAGATATATTTGATGGATAGGTAAGTGCCTAGTGAGATTTTTCAGAAGGGTTAAAATTCTGTACTTGAAACCTCTCGAGTCACCTGGATAACCTCACAGAAGAACCAGAACTGAATAGGTATTTGAGAGTAGAGTCAGAGAAACTCAAGACTCTAAGCCTAATAGTAGTTTTTACAGAAAAATTTACTTACATAGTGAGAAGGACAGCTAAAAAAATCCACCCTCTTGCAGGGATTAGCATTAAATGGTGTGAACGAGCCTAGAATTTCTGTTTTGTGATCAAAAGAAAAAAAAAACTTTGTTAGATAAAAGGAGGAAGAAGCTTTGAGCTATTTCTTAAGTTAATATTTCTGCCCTTATTTTAAGCATTTGGTCTCGGCAGTGTAAGATCTTACTCTGTGGGCAGCTTTAAGCTCCCTGAGGAGTCAGAGATGGCTAGGTGTGCTCTGAGCATGGCTGATCAGCTCCTGCAACTACACTGGATTTAACTTGTTGTTAAAAAAAAAAACCCAAACACCCTTATGCTGGCAATAACTTTTGCTATGCCTGATGAGTTATAAAGAGCCTTTCTCAGAAGAAGAGGTTCTGGGTTATTCTCAGCCTGAGGGAGTTTGAAATCACAGGTGAGACTGATATTGATTTTAGTGGTCCAAATACTCACTTCAATGTATTATTTTTATTTGCAATTGTATATTTCTAAGTGGATGGGAACTATTTCACCCCCCACACTGTCTCATAGTCAGGAATTCTCATTTTAATTGCCTTGACTTAACTTGCCTACCAAAACAAGAACAAGCAATTCTTGAGAAAAGGCAGTCTGACTATGATGCTGAAATCCCAGACCCCAGAACTTTAGTATAAAGAAACAAGGAAAGGAAGAAAGGAGAATCATTGCTTCCTTGAAGCAGGTTGCAGTGTTGGGTCGCTCAGCAGTCAATAATGAAATGGGCAGCACCCTAAACTGCACGTATTTCACTCTTAGTGTGAGCTCTGTCGTCCTTCTTGGGGATTAATAGTTGTATGGAGTGGCTCCTTCAGCAGTCAAGTGCTTTTTCACATGAACCTTCCCTCTGCTGCCTTCTGGGAGTTAAATGTGCTGGGTGATGGACTTCAGTCTTCTGGAGCTGGGCACAGAAAAAGAATGTCCCACTAAAGGCTAAAATGCTTAAGTTACTTTTTATCATTTATGTACAGTTTCCCTGGTGTATATATCCAAGATTAATGATTGTCTGGTGATTTGACCATTCTACAGACTGTATGGTTAGTCCTACCATAATAAATCCTGCTTGAAACAATAATGGAATAAACCGGGATGTAACATTTTGAAAGATCAAATACTATCTTCTCATGGAAATGAAGGCAAGTGTGTAAAACATTGAAAGACTATCACTGGAAAAAAATAAAGATTAGCACTCTCCTATGGACTCTTTCACGTCCTTCGTTCTGCATCTCCAATTAATCGTGGGCTGGAATTTTGAAGAGAGAATTTTTTGACATTCACATTATAGGTGACATAATCTTTAGCTATAAACTGCAGCATAGTGGAACACTAACAGAATTTTTGCAGCATTGTTTTCTTCCATAAATACTGAATTTGGTGAATATGCTGACAAAACGTCTGATGTGATCCTTAGGTATTAGCACAGAGGATCGATGGGTAGGTAATTTTTACCTCTTTAAACCAAGTCAGAAAGACAGATATTGAGAAGCTAAACACTGCTCTGTTCCCTCCAGTCTGGCTGTGATCATATTTTAAAAGTGGGGCCAGCACATAAATGAGCTGAAAAAATGATGTAAGGGCTTTTGAAGGGCAGACTTGGAAACCTCCAGCTGTTCAGCTAAGAGAAGGAAAAACAAAAGGTTGTGGTAACTTGATTGCTGTGTGTAAGTATTTCTGAGGTGAAAAAAATGCTGGCTGCTGGAGAAATCCTCATTCTGCCTGGAAAGGCACAAGGAAAGTGACTCCCTGGGAGCTGCTGCCATGCAGCAAGAGTGGGCAGACACTGAAATGTACTGTGGGGTGAAGGGGGGATCCATGACCTGATGCATCCTGGCAAGAACGAGGGCAAATGTTACTTTAGTCAAGTTGAAGCTTTTCAGTGCAGCGTAGGATAGCTGGAAGATACGTAGCGCGCGTTGCAGTAAGTCAGACTGAGTGGTTGAAGCATCCCTTTAGGGCTTAAATTATCTGATTATTTTTCTTTAAGGACTGCTTTCTCCTTACCTTTTAAATTTTAGACTTCACCCTTGGGTCCTCAAGGTAGTCACAGATGCTGGTTCTATTTCTGCCGCCTTCACTTTATGTCAGCAGTTTAAGAAGTGGAGACTATTGCCTTTAGCTCCAGGATACCCTATTTCTGTATATTTTTCATGGATATGTTTTCCTAAAACAGTCCTCTGAGATCAGGGTCCCTATCTTTTATTCTTTGGACTGTGAAAGGAAGGTCATGTCACCTTAGGAAACTTTTTTATATTACTGTTTACTGCTTTTGCAATATAGAAAGTTTTGCAGGAAAAAGGATCTGTGCTTGTTTAGCAGACTCTGCTTAGGCATCTTTCTCTTCTTAAAATAATCCCATATACATTGCTGATTTTTGGCTCCTTAATTTTTTTTATAAATAAAATTTAAGAAACAGAATATATTTTTATCTGTTAGGCTGTCATTGTTAAGAGATTTCAAATAATGGAGAGCAATTGCTTTAGAAATTGGAAATGTATTGCTATGTTTCTAGTTTGGACAGTTGGGAGTGAAAGAGAAGCCCTGTTTGGAGAGAGAGAGAGAGAGAGAAAGAGACTTTATAAAGCTTGTGGGATTTAAGAAAGTCTAATGTTCTGAATTTTGGGTTTTTTTTTAAAGAACTTCCCTGCAGAGGAAAATGTCCATTACGGTGCTTTCAGGAACATCTGACAGTGGCAAGACCATCTGCTTTCTTTCACCCAGTTGTTGAATCCTCTAGAGAAAAAAGAAATCTCATCTCTGTGAGGTGAAATGACCGAACCTGGAACCTAAAATTGTTAGCCTCTTAGTGAGGGGTTGCCTCTAATGGATGAGAAGATGCTGTGTATGGTACCCACAGCAGGAGTTATAAAAGCCTCTCACAGACTTGCAGTGGTAACTATTGCATCTTACCACTGTGGAGCACAAAAGGAAAGTATGAAATAAACGGGTAATTGCCATGTGATTTGAAATAATATTGTCTTTGTCAATCACTGCTGCTGGTAGATGAGAGTGACACAGTCTTTCCTCTATCAGCATGCCTTCTGTCCCCTTACAGTTGACTTTCTCCAAACCCTGACTCCTGACCTTTCACCTCAGCCCATGGTTAGTGCAGATGATGGATGAGCCTTGTTAGGCTGGTGCTGGTGCAAGGGAAAAATGCCAGCGGGCATGTTGTGTTTGTCTTACATTTTCAGAAAAATAACTTAGCTTTAAAACAGACAAATAGCTGCACAGGCTGAGCAAATTTGTCATGAGTGTTTTGGTTCTCTGCTGTTCAGTATTGAATGCTGATGTTGTGTCGGTGGACAAGGAAAAAGCAAGCAAGGCAAGAGATCCTGAAAGACAGAAGAAATGGACCAGTTGGAGCTGCAAAGGAACAGGCACTCAGTTTTGCTGCCTGATTCTGAGCTCATGGAATACAGAGCAACCTGGTCCAAGAAAAGAATATTGATACAGTCCCTGGTACAGTATTCTGTACAGTTGCCCACATTGTGAATCACACACTTGAAAACTAAAGCCTCTCTTATCCTCAAATGCAATTGCTCACCACATGCAGAAGGGGTCAAAACCCAACCCTGATGTCCAGTCTGCATCCAAACAACAGTCCTGCCTCCTGGCTAGCCTCCCCATTTAGACCTGGAGTATGATGCCCTATGCAGCAAATATCCCTTTGGCCAGACTGGACCAACTGTCCTGGCTGTGCTGTCCCAGCTCCCTGTGCACCTGGTAGGGCCAGGAAGCTGAAGAGTCCTTGATTTAGCGTAGACACTACAACTATCTAGCAAAAACTGAACACATCAGAGTGTAATCAACATTGTTCTCATACTAAATCCAAACCACAGCACTACACCAGCTACTTGAAAGAAAATTACGTCCATCTCAGCTGAAACCAGGATGAATGTAGGCCTGGTGCCATGCTGGCAGTGGCATGGAATTAGTTAAATTCTTTTGAACTGGGAAGAGACACCAGTGTGTCTCCAGGCAGTCATAGGTGCAGGCTTCATCCATGTGACTAACAACCCCTTGCAGCTCCAGAGTTACAAAGTACTGGAAGGGGAGAGTAAAAGAGCCACTAAAGTAACTTGCGTGCTGAGGAAAGTAAGTTATAATGAGAGTTTTAAGGAATTCAATCTGTCCATTTTTCTAAAAAGGAGATTTGAATGTGACGTGATTATAATGCCCAAATACCTTCATGTTGGGAAAATTGTGTGCTCTGTAATTTAAGAGAGAAAAGATTAATGGCAGGAAGTTAAAGGCACACAAATTTGAATAAGAAATTAGTCCTAATTTTTAACAGTGAGGGCACTGAAGCATTAGCACAGATTACCAGTGGAACTGATGATTTCTACACCTTATGAAGTCTTCAAATCAGTGCTGAATGTCTTTCTAAACTGATTTAGTCAAACAGGTTTTGGGAATACAAATAAGAGGAACTGCATGAAATTTAAGGACTTCTGTTACATGGGACACAATAATTGAAGTAATTGTCCTTCTGACCTTAGTTTCTCTGAATTTATTAAAGCTTTAGCAGATGAATCACTGTTCTGAACTGCTAGTTATTTTATACCTGCCATTTCATACAACTGCTATTTTCTTATGATCCTCAGTGAGGGAATCAAAGTTTATAATGTCATCTGGTATATTTATTATAACAATTTATATAATTTTAATACATAATTTAATTAGTGGAATAGAGTTTAAATGTCTTCCCTTTCCAATGTGGTCTTGTCTGCTTGACCTACCCTGGCCAATCCCTTATTGGCCGGGAGCATAACGTGACCATTTTGGAAAGAGAGCTCCTCTAAATTGCTGAAGAGAAGCAAGATACTTTACTACCACCTGGGGAGGTAAATGCATGGTCACTGGTGATGACCAGTGAGTCACCTCCCTTAGGTGAGGAGCAAAGCATCTTTTGTTCACTGGGCCAGAGGTGCTTTCCTCTTGCAGTGGACTCTGACTCCGCTTCTGTTTTACCCTACTAAGATGCTTTAATGTAAAATCAGCGTGGGCGACAAACAGAAGCTGCCAAACACAGATTGTATAAGTATTTTCTTTAAATTCTCTGAGTATGATAAACTACCATTCCTCTTTCTGATAAACATCGCTATGCACACATTCTAGCATTTTGTAGGTAGTGGGATTGTTTTTCTCTTAATATTAGTGTGTTTGATTCTGTGGGTTTTGACATCTCTATTCTTTTGTCTGACAAATCTGTGCGCTGACTTGTAAAAAAAAATCAATATTGTTTTCCCTGGCACTTTCTCTGCAGTTGAGTTGATTTATTATCACAGTTCCCTTTGCCCTCTTTTTATCAGTGTGTTTATATTGCTTTAGGGTTGAGTACCTGATAACATCACAGGGTAGAAGACACACAGAGAGTTTCCGTGACCTTATCCCCTGTGTGATCTTGTCCAGTGTGACGGTGAGCCATGGCTATAAAGTGAACAATGATATTATCCAAGCTGTGTGATCAGATTTATGTTCTACTATGTTGCAAACGGAGACGAGCTAGAACCAAGGAACAAAATTCAGATTTATGTTTAAACTGTACTTGTCCAGTATCTCAGTGGCTAAAGGGAGAGTAAACATCACTGAGTAAAACTTAATTTGCCTGCTAAGCAGGGAAAGTCATACAGCCCATAGTCCTTGTGGGATTTAAACCAAGCGTAAAGTTGAGCTTCTGATTGCTCCTTAAAAATGTAGCTTACTACTGCTGTTTCTGTTAGCCACTTACGTCAAGGTTGCAATTAAGAACCTCCGTAAGAGAGCTACCTTGCCCTGGCCACTGTAGGGACGCGTAAGAAAAGGTCAAGTTCACAGGGAGTGTTTCAGAGCAGACGAAACCAAAGGCTGCAACAGGTAAATGTGCTCTGAGCGTGCTGACAAGTGTGAGCCCAGTAACACAGAAAGAGGCAGCGTTATCACAGGGGTGCTGGGGAAGCCGAGGTACCTAAGTTTATTAGAGCCATGCTTAAGGTGACTGCCACGTATTAGAGCCACTTTATTCTCAGAAGAGAGCATCCTCATGTAATTACTTCTGCCTGTTGACTTTATTTCTCTGCTAACCACCACAGCAATATCAGACCACTCTTTGCCCCTCTGGCAGGGACTGCCATTATCTGTAGGCATCATGAGAGGAATATACTTGAAGGTAGGCTGCAAAACAGGAGTTTGTGAAGATGTCTTTCTTACTGGCAGAGGGCAGCAATGAAAAAATGACAGCTGCATGACAGAAATGTGTGTGTGTGTGTATTTATGTGTGTGCCTGCTTGGGTCTGCAGGGGTTGAGAGACCAAGGGGAGAACTTTACAGCATCTCAGGAACTCATAAGTCTGATAGCTAGAGCAGGGCAATATAAATGAGGCAAAATAATGCATTAACTCAGTTGGTGAACAGATGCAAAAGGGCGATGATGCAGTTAGAGAAATGAGGGGGGAGGACAGTTCTAGCAGTTATTAGACTTAATCTAATTTGGAGGTCAGCCTCTGGCTAGGCTACATCAGAGGAAATGGTGCAAGCAAATAGTCTGAGGAAAGTTGGTTTGGAAACCATGTCCCTGCACTATTGCCCTTTCTTTGCTCTTCCCTTCTTTCCTGCAGGGACTCAGGAAGATTTGGCAGGAGGACAGTGGAGTTGGCAGTGCAGGAGCAAGAAGGCATGGGGGAGCAGTATTACTGGTGTCCCTGGTGCCACTACTGTAATGCAGTATGTTTCTAAATGATGTCAGAAGCCTCAAGCTTCCTTAAACCCCAGCTGGAAAAGTAAGTCAGGATTGGGTTTTTCTTTCTTTTTTCTCTCTCTTTTTTTTCTTTTTTCTTCTTTTTCTCTCACTTCTTCCAATACTGTATCAGAGAGAAAAAGGAGGACGAAGATAGAGCTTAATGGCTTTGGTCATTTCTCCTGTTTTCTTGAGAGAGAGAAAAATCTGCTCTTCCATCTTCTACTGTCCTTGTCCATGAAGGTCTGCAGTGTTGCAGGTAGTTCCAAGCTGAAACAGGAAGAGATCTAGAGGTGAGAGGACTAGCACCTCTGGAAATTCATACTTAGTTTCAAATCAAAGCAAAAGGTTGCTGTGGAGCTGCAGTGGCTCTGGATTAATTCACTTGATTGCATGTAAGGCCTTCATATATTTTGGCAGTACTTCTCAGAAGAGCCAATTTATCTAGGTGGACAAACACCCAGGCACAGAAAGAAATCACACTAGTGCCAAATTATATCGTGTTGGCAACATATATTTCATTAACCTTATTACTTATCAGTCAATGTATTTGTTTTTGTAAAAAAGAGTAATGAAGTTATTAACATTTTATTTTCCATAGATTCATACTGATCAACATGAATTTTATTACTCCAGTTAAATTCTTTATTAAGCATCCAGCCACTGGCAGATGTATTTTTCCTATTTTCCACTGAGTCTTCTAAGATACCATCAGAACTTAATTCTTTGTTGGGCTTTTCCCTGTCCTTCAGAGCTTCCACAGGAACTCAACACACATAACGTATAGTTTTAGCAGTTGTGCTTAAGTCTGCTGTTATACATCACATCAGATCACATAATTTGTCCTTTTTTTTCCAGTTATTGAGCTATAATTTTCTGGAGGCACCATTGTATGGGTCCTTTCTGTCTTAATTATGGAGAAATATTTCTTTAAATTGTCCTTAGCTCTGCCATAATGATAGATTGAGTTGTTTTCTTCCTCCCCTTATCAATTTTCAACGATTCCTACACTCTGATTTATATTTATCATCAACCTCTTGTTTCTTTATTCAGCAAGCAATACGTTCATAGCTGCTGTCATACCTGTTGGGGTAGTTTTAACTGGTAAAGGCATCTTAATTGCTTCAGGCAGAAGGGTTTCAGACTTGTACTGAAAAGCTTTTACACAGTTCGCAGTTATCATTCAGTTTTTCTGCTTAAATCATTTTCCCAATGGATTTGGTCATATGCTAATGAAATAGCTGAACTGTTTGGGTCATGCAAGATTTCAGAGCACAGTGATACTAGAAGGTATGCAATGGTGCCGCTACTAGTTCTGTGAATATTTGTTCTCCAAATTCATTGAGAATATGCCTACCCATATATATTAGCAGTGTTTTAGCCTCAAAATGATGAATTTCTACACTGAATAATGTTTATGTCTGGTGTAGTGCTATGAAGTAGAATAGCATATGTTTTGGTTAACACTATTATGCGATGTTGGTTTTATTTTAAGAACAAATAGACCAAATTTTCAAATAAGATCCAAGAGCATTCCTGAATTTCTTTTTGCTCAGAAAGCCATCTCATTTTTCAGGCAGCAGAATTTTAAAGCCACATCACTTTCTTCCCACTGGGGAATTAAACTTCAAGGATTTTTTTGTTTTTCTCTTTTTATCTTGGTTAGTACAGATCAATTCCAAGGTGAGAACAGATATATCCTGTTTATCACCACATTATGGGTGAGCTCCTCTCTTCCGAGCAATGCCAGGACAGATTATTTGCTGTCACTGAATTATACTTTCATTCAGTACAGGAGAAACCCTTGCTGATGAGAATCACCCGTTATCGATACTTTTCTCCGAAAAATGCTGTTGATGAACTCACATTTTCCAGTGAAAATGTTCTCAGCTGTGGCTGAGGTAGATATTTGGGAGACAACATCAGAAGGGACTGTGAACATTCGCGTTGTTGCTTGGTGGACCATCAGCATTTTCCTGATGGGTTGAAGCAAAAGGCAGTGCTTTTTAGGTATGTCTCATTCTTTGGGAGGCAGGCAGAGCTGCACAGAACAAAGGGAAGGTGAAGTCTGTAACTAGAGGGCTTCATCCCTGCTGGTTATCAAAAGCTGCTGGAAATGTCGGAGGAGAGAGAGACCACACCATGGAAAAGCAAAGGTCGAAGTTGATTGGTCCAGGTGATTATAGAGGACCTTTCCATAGGTGTCATTTAATACATGGTTGTGTTTCTGTATATGCTGGTCAGGGAGAATGCTTGCTTGTTTTTAATCTATGCAAACAGAAAGAGTTATGGGTCAGATTCTGATGCCTTGGGTAATGCTGGGAGCTACATCACCCCATAGGTTAGATCACTGATATCGGTTGAATTATCTGGAAAGATGCTTCTCGGTCTGACGCTGCAGGTCTGTGTGTATGACTTCCTTAACGTTATTAAAATCTTGTGAACACTCAGCCTTTGCAGTTTTAAATGCCTGTGGTTTACTTTATTCACAGATAGGTGTAATATTTCTAATTTCATTTCATAGCAAAAAACCCCAAGCACCTAAACATATGGATGAATTTGTGAAGAGAAGTGACAGCCACAAAACTGTAAGAATACGTGACAATTTCCCTGGCTTTGTAAAAACAAACACAGCTTCTGACAATGCAGTTGAAGTCTGTGGGCGTCATTTACCTTTTATTGTCAAAACCTCCCTCCCTTACAAGAATGACAATAAATGTCTTCCTCTTTTATAGCCTACAAAAGAATGAGTTCTTGTCTGTTCTTGCCTATGATATAATTTTTCAAATAGCTCTAGTGATTGCGGGCTTGAGCCTATGAATAGAAAATTCAAATTGTTTATTTGAAAGAGAGCCTTATGAAATTTGCAAGCACGTAGCAAAAACAGACTACGTAGATAAAAATGAGATCACTTTTGGTTATAATAAATGCTAAAGCTAATAATGAAAAAAAAAAATCCCAAACCTTCAAGGCTTTCATAAGTAGGCTGTTCAGAATTTCGCAAACATCACGGGTAATATACTAGTTTTATAACACTTCTGGTGTGTTTTCAAAATTTTGTTCCGACTACTGACCCCTAATAAATCTGTCAGATTGCTTCTGCCACATTTGAAACCTGAACTACAGATAATTTTACAAAATCTTTTTGCTTTTAATGTTTTTTCCATACACACAAGTGCAATAATATTTTAAAATAAAAAGACAAAGATTTTGATTACTGGTGCCAGGCTAAGAGTGAGAAGCTTTTATTTTTCCTGTTACATACTTCCAGTGTCTTTTACATGATGATTTTCCATCCCAGTTGTGAAAATAAGGTCATGATTATGGGTTCACTTTTAGATTGTCTATTTATGCGTTTTGTGGCAATGGATCTTCAATTTTCAAAGTATATCTGGGAGTTGAGATAAATTACTGCTTTGTGAGAGAGTGAAGTTAGGTAGAGGCTTTATAATTTAGAAGTTTTATCTGAGTTTAGTTTATCAAATTTAAAACCTCTGTGTCTTTTTGCTAGGAAGCAATTTAAACTTTCAAATAAATACTGGCATTATGGGCTGCTCTCCAGGACAATACCTTTCAAGTACTTTGGTAGAGAAGCTGCAAGATGACTAGTAGTGCTGCATTAGGATCTATGGGTGTATGTTGGTGGCACATCCCTTTCTCTTGAAATAGGGTTTGGCTCTATGCTGAGTGTGTCTGAGGTGCAAAAAGGATGCTCACAGAATAAAGTGGGACTCAGCAGCTGCACATGTTTGAGAATCGAGCTTTCAGTATTTACCTCATCTGGGTTTGGTAGCTTGTACTGAGGTATAATCGATAATTAGTTAATAATACCACTATAATATTATTATAGCAGTTTAGAGACGAGTTTATGTAAAGCCTTAATTCCCAGAGGGGAATGATTCTATTATCATCTCAGCTTTCATTTAGAAATGTGAGAATGTTTTCAGTCTTCCTAGTGCTGGGAAGAAGTTTAAAACATAGTCCAAGTGCATCAAACCAAAAGAACTTGATATTTCCGTATTTTATTTGGTTTCATGTTGTGGTTTTTTGTTTATTTTTTTAAACAACCTCATGGTGCTTTGGGGTTGCAGCAATGATTTCTATTTCAGCGTTTGATGTTAGCCCCACTGCGTGGGCACTCAGCAAATGTTAAACTAGTATGAATACTAAACGCAACCCTGGATTCCACTCCCACTCCCACAATCTGTTGAAAAATAACATTTCATAAGTGTTTTCTGTTAATTACTCATCTATGATCTTAACATAAAATTCCAGTTTAGATGCTTATAATTACTGCACATATGTTCTAGCAAAACTGTTGATAAACTGTGAATGAGCTATAAGCCACGTAACTCTTCTGTACATGGTATCATGTATTGCCGATTTTATTGCTAGCTTGTGGGTAGTCTTGGAGACACAGAGAAGGGAAATGCAATGAAAAGTGAACTCGTTAGAGCTCTGTCAAAAGCAAAGGCAAGCCAGAATGTGTTTTCTAAGTTTCATTTTATTTTTTGTGCTGGCTTTTTGTGCCAGACATCGAGAACCAAAGTTAAAGATATGAGATAAAGGGTCATTAATGTGAATTATTATTGGGAATAATGCTTTGAAATGTAACTCTTTGGATCAACTGTCAGTATTGCTTCTTGGTCTTCAATTGCCTGAGTTTCTGTCGGTTTGACTGTGCTTTAGAGGTAGCTCTTGTGAAAGGCCTTTGCTTTAGGCATTCCCATATAAAAGGTTTTCACATGTGTTATAAGAAGTGAAAGGGATGATGTACTGGACATGGTTAGTGGGTTTAGCTCTCTGAATGGTCCAGAAGTGTGAATGCAAGCTTAGGCATGAATATGGGTCTCTTGTGGTGTCCATGTGCTCATTTGCTATTGGTGTCATTACCTCCTTTGCAAGAGGGATCCATCCAGGCAGTAACTGAGATGATAGCTGAAGCAGCAGACGGTGGTGATGCAGCAGAAATTGATTTTAAACCTTCTGAGTCATCCTGCAAGGATAAAGCTTGACTTGGTGAAAATTAGCCTAAGGAGCTCTGTACTGAAATATCAGGAAGTTTGAATGCTGGGCCTGTATTTGCATTACTGTCTGTGTTTTGGTTACTGGGAGCTATCTCTTTAAAATTTAGCATGGCAAAGTGGGCATCTGACCTGAGGAAGAGGGGTGTTTTGCCTGTGAATCAATACAAGACTAAAAACTATCTGGAGAAATTTCAGCAGGCTGGAAAAACTGCATTGCCAGGGAACAAAGCTTTTTTTTTTTCCTTTTGCATCTGAGGCACTAAACGTCTCAAGTCATTGCTAATTAACCTCTTAAATATGAGCCCTCTGCATTCTGTTTAGTTCAGCCAGGATTGAAAGTGGGCCCATGTAATGCAGGCTTAGTAGTCACACAATTAAATGAGTCTGTTGAGTCTCTGCTCTTACCCCTGTGACATTGATGATGGCGCATCTCTCCCTAGGCCTGTTTGCAATGCCTGATGCACAGGACCGTGATTTTTCTGTGTCTTCTGCCAAGGACTCTTGTGTTGATTGCAAGCTGCAATCAACAGTCCTGGCAACAGGTTTTTAACTGCTGGCAAAACTCACTTCCACATGGATGTTGAGCCAAAGGGATTTTTAAAAAGTCTGATGGTAGTGAATAGTTGAGACTCACTTTTTTGCCTGACTTCCCACTTTTTCGACTTTTGACTTCTGAACTTTTTCTTCTGGAATTACCCTGAAGATAATTTATTTTCAGTAGTTACCTGTGTATTTTATATTCCATAGTTTCCCATATCTTTATTTTTTTCAAAAATGGTGGAATTAAATGATGTTACGTCTTTACTTGCATCATATATAGAACAATGATGGTTCATGTCATTCCTGAAATTTCATGGCCGTACTATGGTAGAAGATTGTTGGAGAATGGCTGACAGACAATGGTCATGGAGATATAGCTGAGCTGCATATGCGTACATGAGGAACTGTGTACGTGCACGTAGGCACGGAGTGCAGAGTAAAGCAGAGCGAGGAAGCGCGGCATGACCAATCAGCATCAGGGTCAAGATGACCTTAAACGAAGATAGCCCTCAGAAGAAGCAACTGAATCCGGGAAAAACTGGTTAAAGGAGCTGTAAGAATGAAAACAAGAGTTGTAAGAATGAAAACAAGAAGCAGGCTTATGATGATGTAACTTGTAACTAATAACCAATGATAGTTTGACTAGTAGGCATATATTAACCACAATGTATAAAAGAGGCTAACTTAGAGCTAATAAACGAAGCTTGCTGATCGCTCATATTGAGTGTGTCCTTGCTTCCCTCCGTTTGAGACCATCGGGTCGCGGCCGATGGTTTCCGACAGAAGTGCAGCATGAGGACGCTGTGACATAAAATAGAACCTCTGTTGTGTGAATTAAATTTGTCTTAGTAAATATGCTAACACAGGCTTAGATACTTTTTGATAGAAGATCACAAATACTATGCGATTCATTTTCCATTTCTTTTGTGATTCAGAGATGCAATCTTAAAGCGGGCTGTTAAGACTGTGTGTGCTGTCTATAGCAGTTATAGCCTGAGTGTGGTCTTCTATACTTAAATAAATTTTGAAACAATGCAGCATTTTATATTCAACAGAAATAAGAGTTCTTGAATGAGTGGAGTAGGTAGAAGGAGCCAGAGATGTAATCAGCTGTACTGTATGGACTCGTAAGAACATGAAGAAGAAAACCCCCATGAGTCATAAAAAAAAAGAAGAGGTATAAAGGTTGCTGGATGATTTAAGGCCAGATTAACAAATCACTACAATGCAATTTATGGCTTCAGATAATGGGAGGTCAAACACGTATTACCAGCTGACTTAAATCTGATTTGACTGAAAAATAAAACTCCGCTACATGAACCATATTAACTGAAAGCCTCTGCTTTACATTTCTCATTGATGGCACCCTGGGGAGGCAACTTTCTTGGCATTTCACATCCAATTTAAGTACATCATTGATGAAAAGATGGCTAAATTGGTGCGTCATTTTGTAATAAAATATCTCACAAATTGTTTATCTGATCAATGGAGAATGCAGTCTCAAGCTGTTCAGGGCTAATGTGCTCATTGCACTAAAATAGTAAGTTATTGACTGTCAGAGGGACCTGGGAATTTCTAAACTCAGTTCAGATTTCCTGAATGAGAGCAACATATTGCATCAGAATAGCAGGTTGTAAGGCATTAACTGCTAGCTGAATTCTCACTGAAATAAATAGATGTGAGTTGAGGGCACTAAGCACTTAGCGGGAAACATTCAGCTTCTCATATGGTCAGGCTGTAGAGGACAGAAGGGGCTCTTATTCCTCCCTTACTTCTGCAGGCTCTACACCACTGTGATTCCAGTCCTACAGTGTAAGAGGGAAAGTCATGCCATATGTGTGCTATATATCAAAGGTTATTTTCAGAGCTGTAGTGAGACATTTTGGTGCCTGGGGTATGGTGGGACCACTCCTTCCCAGGTGGGAAGCATCTGGGCCCTCCTCAGGGACAGAGCCACATGGAGACTTCCTGGGGAGATGGATGCCTTCTCTTCACACATGGGCTGAGCCAGCCCTGCGGGCAGCTGTGTGGCTCTGGTGTAGAGAGAAAAGGAGTCTTCCTGCAAAGAGGCAAGGTAGAGAGGTAGGCAATAGATATACTTTTTCCCCTCCAGGCCTGGCAGCCACTTTTGCTGGAGCTGATGCCCACTATGTATCCTAAGAATGGGGAACCAGCACCATGGCAGTCTTCAAGTTCAGTTGGTCTCAGTCCTGACCTCAGAGCAATGCAGTCATCTTACGTGTCCTTCTTCATAGCCATCCATTTGGCATGGCTTGATAATTCTTTTTTTCACTATCATTTCCCCCAAAAATTAAGCAGATTAGAGTGATTAGGAACAACTTTCACAAGAAGTGAAACTTCAGGAGGACTGTCTTTAGTAAGCAAGGCTCTTGCTTCTACAAGACTGGTTACATTCACTATAGATGCGGGAGAGAACAAATTGTGTGAAATTTTATGCTTTATTTGTTTATTTTCCTAGAAATGTTCAATCCTCCACAGAAATGACTCACAGACAAAAGGAAATGCAAAAGCAAACAAAAAAAAAGTGGTTGGTAGATATTTTTATTGGGAGGAAAATGCTTTTTTTCTCAAGGTTCAGGGAGGAAAAGGCTTCTTTCTTTGCAGCCCATGGGTTTAGGACCCTGCAAATCTGGTTTAGATACTCCCCCTTCTGCAGAGGAATTGGTAAAAGAATGGAAAAGAGGTGTAAAGTGCATGTACTAGGAAGGTACCTTCACTGGTGAGATGTAGGATATTCCAAGGTGAATGCTCCCTGGTCTCTTGTTGAAGGTGCTCCGCAGCGCACAATTCATTTCAACATTGCTATCCGTACAGCGCTGCAGGGTAGTCAGTGGCTGCTGACTTCAGTGTTTGTCTGAGAGCTAGAAAAGATAAGTTCCCATACCCTTCCCCTCTAATAACTACTATTAGGAAGAGGTAGGGCTTTCTTATGCTTGAAGCAGGTATCAGTGATATAGAAAGTCATAGTTTGGTCCTGAGCAGTGATCTCGGTCCAGGTCAGATGGCCAGAGGTCAAATGGCCAAAGTACACTCCTTTCTTCTTGCCTGACTTTTGGAAGTCCTAGGTCTGCCCAGTACTGGAATGAGACCTAGGAAATCACAGATAGCAGAAGAACAAACCAAGGAATACCGCTTGGTCACTTGGTGAATCTTAAATCACAGGAGCTGGACAAGTAGATGCCTGTAATTTTAACAGCCTGTCGTGGCTTGTGGAAAGCTGGGAAAGAAAGTGGTGGTGTCCAACTACTGACCCTGATTCTAAGCATGTGTTCCAAATCATAATTTTTGGCAGGATTTCAACTAATTTTACTCTCTCTCCCCCTGATTTAGGGGTGTTTATCATCAGGAAAATAGAGGTTTTCAGAAGCCCCAAGTGCTTCTAACTGCATGAACACCTATGGCTTCTTTGAGAACACAGTTGTTGGGGCTAGTACGCAAACAAGAAATGGTAAAGAAAGGCTTTGAGGAACTTGCTGTTTAGAAACATTGACTTTTAGAAAAAAAGTGTGCTAAATGAATGCCTTTTTGTAAAAATGAGAAACAATGGTAGTTTGGATTTATCTCCTTCTTGATCTCAAAGACTGTTAGCATGATGACTCTATTTTAATTTTGGCATTTAATGTCAGCAGAGAAAGGATATTGATGAAAAATTCCAGTGAGCAAAGGAAAGGAAGGAAAATACTCCTGATGAGCAAGCCCTTAGTTAGTGCTGTGGTGTTTTCATCATCCTTAAGGTAGTGACCTCCTATTGTTTCAAAAATGTACAGACCTGTAGATGATGGCAAAAGCACCAGAAACTAGCGTTTACCAGTTTCTAGTAAAAAAAACTTTCCTTACATCCTGACATTTGCTCAGTTTGGTTTTGTGCAAATGAGAAAAGAGCCCTTTATATGTTACACAAATTATTTGTCTCTTATTAATTTGGTGATGTGAGTTTTTCATATGAAGTCACTTCTAAGAACTCTTGAGCATTCATTGCCAGTATTGCAGACTTTATTTAAAATACTATTTTTACATTCATAACCATACTGATTTTCAGTGCTAGTAAATGATTAATTAGTATTACTGTTACATTAAAATCAGTGTGTTGATCATGTCCTCATAATTAGGTGAAAGAAAGTGTCCTTAACGAATAAAATAATCCTTATGTTTTACTAGATTGTCATAGTCACAGTCTTAATAATAGCTAGATTTAGAGCAATACTTTTCTCATTCAACATGCTTTCCAGGTTTGCCAGATGACATCTTCAGAGTCTTTTCCTTACCCAGAGTAATTAAAGCAAAGCTTAAAGCACAAACATGGGTAACTCAGGGGACTGATGATTGTGTCATTGTCATTATTACAGGACCTGTGGCCCAGACGCCTAACTGAACTTCTAGTTCTTTTGGTGAAAAGGGAGTTGGGGTCTTAAATCTCTATTATCAGAGCAAATCTGATCCTTGCCCATTTCCTTTCTTTCCCTAGTAAGGGTTATTTTCCTGTCCGTTATCAAAGTCATTACCAGGCAGGTGTGGAGTTACTAGGTGAGACAATGGTGACTCTTGAAGCACCACTGTGTCCATTCCCAAATGGCTAGAGAACCTCCACAATGTGGAAAAACTGAATAAGTGAGGTCTGTTCACCCTGAAGAAGAAAAGGCTCACAGGGGACCTTGTCACAGTGTTCTAGTACTTAAACAGTGGTTACAAAGAGTATGATGTCTCTCTCTTCACAGGAAGCTACATGGAGAGGACAAGAGGCAACAGGTACAATTTGTACCAGGAGAGGTTTTGTCTTGATACAAGAAGAAAAATTTTTTCCTTCTTGAGTGAGGACAATTAATCTCTGGAACAATGTCCCCAGGGATGAGGTAGAGTCTCCATGAGAAGGTTTTCAGGACATGACTAGGCAGGGTGCTAGAAGGTGGCACGTAGGTTCCCTTTTCCATGAAAGGTTGGACCAGGTGATCTTTCAGAGTCCCTTCCAACCTCACCTGTTCTGTAATTCCGTCTCTCACAGTCTCTCTTTTTGCTATCTCTGTTTTTATAGACTATTGGAGTGGCCATCTGGTACTCTGTATGCCTTCACAGTTTGACGCCTTTCTAAAACCATTCGATAAACATGCCTTTTCATTGTTTCCTTGGAGCTATCAACATACATCTCTGTTTGGTGTCTCTTTGGCCCAGCCCTTGCTAGTCTGCTTGGCCTTAAATAATCCTTCCACCCAAACTTGCTAGAAAGGAAACTCTGGTTTTGGATACATCTGTTCTTTGGCTTTTGATTTTTCTAAAAATCTGGGGGAGAACATGTGCATGGTAGATACTGATTTTGTCAACAGCTTTTGGATCTCATCTTTAATTACAGGTTACCATGACTACACTGTTTTGTTCTTTTTTCCTGACAAATGCCTTTTCTGAGTTGTGGACACTGTTTATTTGGGAAATGCTTCGGCTCTCGATGCGTGTAGATTAGATAGGGTATGGGTTTGTGAAAGAGAAAAAACCCAGTTCCTTCAAAAATACGTTGGCATATGTGCTGTGCTAAGGAGAGTTAGTGGAAGTATGGGCATGTCTACTAGAACTGGCAGTCAGCCTTTCAACACCAACCTACTGGCGCTGAACATCTCTTCTCCCGGTTTGTCCGTGGACAGTCAAGTCATAGTGGAAATTTGTAAATAAAAAAAAAATATAAATAAGTGAATTACTCAAAAAGGCATGACTGAACAGACTTCATATGGAGATAACTGTAGACCTTCGGGATATGGTGAACTACTAGAGGTGCAGTGTTATCTCATTACAACACACATTTTACTAAAGAATAGCATGCTCTGAGGTGTGTATTTATACTGCAATACATTCCTGCCTCGGGCCTCTTTTGAGGTGTAAGGTGAGAGGACAAGTAGCTTTAAAACTTGAAAAGGAGATGTCTTTTACTGTAGCTGCATATGTAACATGCAGTAATATTCAATGGTTTATTGAATGTGTTAATTGTGAGCAATAAGGCTGAAAAAGGTCTGTCCTAACAAATAGCTTTCCCCCGCCCTCCTTCTTCCCTCAGTGAACGCTGTTCAAAATATTTTTGGAAATCAGACAGGTGCTCCAAAGAAAGAAATTCCAATTGCATTTGTGGACTCAAATGCACGTTGCTCTAAAGTTGCTGCCACGGTAGTTGTATTATGGGGTATTCAGTCAGCCAGAGCAGCAGCTTAAATGTTACTGCCTTTCTTGTGACAAGAGAGTCTTAGCAAGTACAACTGCCCAATCTGTTTCATCTCCACTGGCAAAGCAAGCACCTAATCTAGAAATGAAAAGTTTAATGTGGTGGTCCGATTGTTCCTCTAGTGTAGTGGAAATGTGGGAAATCTGAGGTGGCCTAGTGAATCTGTTGGAGAGACATCAGTGAAATTGAGCAGTGTGACATGGCATCACACCCACAATGTGCAACTTTTTCTCTCTCCATTGAAATCAAGGAGAGTTAGAGACTGATCTCGGTGATGGAGTGGTTTCACCTGTGAATGTTACTAGAAATTATAATGGATTGCAGTGAAGTATAGAAGTAACTTTCAAAGTTAGCAATCAGGGATTCATGACAAAGATATCTTCATTGAGCAGAAAAAAAGAACAGGATATTTTCCAGACTTTTAAGTGGTATAAAGCAGGAAAATCTAAACAATGAGGGACTGACAGTGGTTCAAAGAAGTGAATTCTGGTAGAAGGAGAATGTAAAGCTAAAGATATTTTTTTTATTATCTCATTGTTTATATTTCACTAGCATGGGGGGGCCCAGAAGATGTTGCAAGAAGAAATTTAGTGTCCTAAAGGGCTTCAGGCCAACGTTAAGAAGAAGGTCTGGCTGGGAGCCTGGCAAAAAATAATTTAATTGATGGGGGCAGAGTCATGGCAGAAATCATTATACTAATTTTACAGTTGCTATAGTGGGCTTCCCACAGGTCAGCTGTGTGTAGTTCATGGCGAACCTGACGACAGCACACTTACAGCATTACGCTTAAAATAATTAATGGACAGTCTACCAGAAATAATTCATAATCAAATAAGTAATAATTTAGTTGGTGAATTCCTGCTTTGCATTCCCAGTAACTGTCTTGTCCTTATCTTTAGAGGTGTCATTTTATCTCTGTTTTCAGAAAGGATGTTAATAATTTAATTTTGGAGCTATATCCAGAATGCCCTTAATCTCTGTGTCAGCCTCATTGTGATCTGGATTTCTTTATGTCACTGGAAAGTCTTCTGCTATTTGTTCTCAATGCTGTTGCAGGACCTTGCTCATTGGACAATAATTTTAATTCTGTGGAAACTCTGACCTCTGAGACACAGCATTTTACATTGGCCAGTTCTCTTTTTCCTTTCCTGTAGAGGCTTTCCATATTGGACAAATATTGAACACCAAAGAACAATGAAATCATCAAGGCTGAGGCTCACCCCTCAGAGTGATCCTGGAAGGACACGAAGGTCAGAGAACAGCATGACGAGACAAAAATCACAGGTAAGTTTCTGTTGATGTTCTTCCACCATTAGGAATAAATGTTCATGAAGCAAAGTGAAAACCAACAGAGGGTGGCTGGATAATTATTTATGTAAACTAGGGAAAAAGGGGGTATGTTACACTTCCCTTTTCAGTCTTTTTCAAGACAAAATTCCAATAAAAATATTGAGTTCAAAGTATGAAAATTAAGCTTATTTCAGGAAAAAGAATGAAATTGCAGAATTCAAAATTCTCTGATTAACACAAGATATTTCTCCCTAATTTTTTTTTTTTTTTGGCTGCTACACTTTGTAATTTTACCTTTTTTCCTCACTTTTAATGCCTCTCTCTCTGGTTCCAGACACTGTGTGTCTACTTGCTTCCAGCTGGAAGGGGAGACTGGAAGAACAAGTGGATGGAAAAAGTGATGGCAAATTTTGATTCCCAGGTTTTCTTTCCCAGAATATTTTCTGTTACTGCACTAAAGAGGAGGAATTGAAGTTTTAAGGTAGATGTCTAGAGGAAAAGAAAAAAAAATTTTTTTGGGCCAATTTTTGAGAGAAATGTAATAATTGATTTAAAAAAAAATCAGACAGAAGAGTGCACATATTTGATGGTCTTATTTTTGTGGTAAAGTATCTTATATTGACTTAATTATATCTACTGGAATTGAAACAACAGTGTCTCCACAAGGGACTTACCCTGTTTAATTGCATCAATTGAAAGTGGTTCAATTTTTTTGGCAGTGACAAACAGGGAGATGGAAAAAATAAAAGGCTATTTTTTAAATGGTGAAATAAAGGGGAGGACGCAAAGCAAACAACTTATGGCCCCAAAACGCCATATTATTATATCTAGGAAACCATGACCAAAAGATGCTAATTTGTCTCAACTCACTCACTGCGAGGGTTCCCTTTGATCCTCCTGCCTTTCTTAGAGTGTGATGTTCTCACATTTTAATGCAGTATCATTTGACATTGAGATGCACGGAAAATTGTCCAGTAAACAGCTTTCTTGTACTGATTCGGAGCTTGTGGGAAAGATTATAGCATGAGCTGGAGCCTGCCACAAGAGAAATGGATTATTACTCTGGGAACACTTACATCAAGGAGGGCCCTTTTACAGCTGAAAGAGGCAACCTTTTACAAAGAGCTGTGTTCTGTGAACTCCTTGTCAGCTTGCTGAAAGTGCTAACTCACTTACAGCGTACAGGTCATTCCTCCCTAGAAACACGGGAGGAAAGCTTTAGCATGCTATTTGTGACTTCTTCTCCTTGAAGACAAAGATGTTTTCCACAAAATGACACACCATCAAACAAAAAAACCCCCTAAAATTCAGATTTAATGAGACAGATGGTTTAAGGGAGGCAGGAGGGAAAAGGGTGGCTTAAAAGACATCAGTGATATGTTCACAGTAGCTTAAGCTTTCAACAAGCCAGCCTGCATGATTTGGATAAAATGGGAGGGGTGGCATTTTCCAAACAAAATCCAGTTCTTATCAAACTTAGAGCTGGGTAACAAGGTGCATTTCCCCTCTCCTAAAATCCAGCTTTACTTCCTATCAGTTTCAGCGTTATGACAAAATTAAAACCTTCACAAGGGAACAGTTATAATTTTGTTTTTGAAATAATTTTTTTTAAGTCAAAGAGAACTATAGAATAAATTATTACAAGGACATTAAAAGGATTTCATTTCCTTGAGCATACATATGCATTCTGCTGCAGCATGTCCTCTCCCTCCCAGTGTAGCCATTGATCCACAGCTTTTATAATGAACTCTAATAACAACTCTATTACTGCGAGGCTCCTGATTGGCTCAGGCACCCACAAAATTAGCTACAAAGAAGCCAGCTTGTCAATATTAATTCCGCCACAGAGATTACTTGTTATGGTAGAACAAAGGTGTTTTGGCTCGAGCCGAACAACTTAACTCCTTGTCTCATAAAATTTAAGCTGCTATTGATCGCCTTCTTCTATTGTGCTGAAGGATTTAAAAAAAAAAGCCAGGCAGGCACGCCTGTACACACACACACACACAGACACACAGACACACAGACACTCCCCCCCCCACCGCATGCACGCACAGATGCACAGATGCAGGCAGACCCCAGCGTGCTGAATCACTGCGATGCATTCTCCTAAACCACCAGCCGCCCCCTTCCCTTCCTTCCCCTTCCTTCCCCTCCCTGTCTGCTAAGAATCATTCAGTAACATGAAGCAAATTAAATCAATGAATTCATCCTAGCAGATGGGTGCTTTAACAGTCAGTTAGCCTTTAGATAATTGAGGCGTTGACTCCGGAATCATAAAATGGATGGCTCGTTTGTACATTTTACTGAAATAGATCACCGAGGTTAAATAAATGAAATCCCATTTGTCAGGCGGTAATAAATGGCCTCCCCTTCTGCAAACAGCTCTGTTTGGCCTAATAAATACAGGGATGTTACAGTGCTCCTCCCTTGATAGGGTTATGGCTTAATGAAATGGTCTTTCCTCTGCTTGTTTTTGCCTCCTCCTGCACCGTGTGATAAGTAGCGAACCAACGAAGCTTGTAATTACAATCTTACAGAGAACCCAGCCAATCTGTATATAAATCTCACCATCCAATTACAAGATGTAATAATTTTGCAGTCAAGCTGGTAATGAGGTCTAATACTCATGCATGTGATAATCCCCCCTGGATGCTGACTCTATCAGATGTTAGCTTTGTAATTATACTGGCAGAAAATCATTATTTCATGTTCAGCAGAAAAATGAGGTTGGTGGGAAGTTAATTTTCTCTATGCTCTGTGAAGCATAGACAAAATTTTAATGATTTAATCATTATGGTTATCCCTTTTGCAATTGACCCGCGTTACTTCTGTAGAAACATTGGCACATTTAAAAGTCCCTGTTACCCGATAAAGCTTGCCAGGTATGCAGCTTTTAATGTAAGAATAACCGTATACAATTAAACTATTAACCTGCTTGATAGGGGAAAAATCCATAGTTTTTATGTTTTCATTATTTACACACAGGATCCAAAGGAATGTTTATGTCCAGTCCACAGTGCGATAAAAAAAGACTCTTAAATAAAGAAAAAAGAAAAATGCTATAATTAGGATGTAAGCTCTCAGAACAAAACAGCAGGTTCACAGTGTTCACAATGGTATTTTAGCAGCTCAGTAATCTTTTGTTCCTTTCCAGTGTAGAAGACATTCATGAGATGTTATGCCTCTACACAAAGAGCTTATTATGCATAATCAGCATTTTCACAAGAAATAGTTTCAAGGATTTGCTTGTGATACATATTTTTAATTGCTCTTTTCTGTTCTCAAAATTTTCTTGTTATTTCTGTTTGTCCAGCCTGCCAAGGGGAAGGACACAGAATGAGAGAGAAGTCACAACACTGAGATGTGAGAGTGAGAAAAGAAGCAGCACTGCAAGCCAAAACTACAGGGAAGTAAGCTGGCAGGGCAAAAAGCAAAGCATATTATGGCAACTCAGGCAGCAAAGGATAAGCCAGATAAAAAAAATTAACGTTCATGAAAATGACATCGAATTCTTTTGTGCTAGGACTTCAACTCAAGAGTGGAAGACAGGTATCCAAGTAGTACTTAAACACTCCCACAGTCACTTTCATCTGTAAACTCAGTTCTGCTATTTCTGACTTTTGATTCTATGCCATAGTGTTCATTTACATATGTGTGTGTGTACTGTGTATGTATATAAATATTTATGGGTCTATGTATGCTGTTTCTCTAGGACAGACATTTTTAAAAGGTTAGCTGAATTCTATCTTCTGGAAATATCTTTATACTTCCTTTTGAAAAAGCGGCAGGATTAGGACCTGTGCTGTACTTCAGTTGATGACTTTGATGTCAGCTTGATCTGGTGTGTCCGGAGTCTTACCAAACCAGAACTCAACTAGAATATGAAGTATGTAAAAGATAACTTCATGTTCAATTCCTGCTAGGCTCACAAGGAAGGCATAGAACTATTTATCCTCTCAAGACAAAAGCACTTATGGGTAGTGTCCAGAGAGGGACGTGCACATATGCATATCTGAGCCCTCAAAATGTGGCTGGTTCCACCTAACTTCAGATTTGGCTTTCTATACCTGGAGCCTTTTTACAGCCAGTGAGCACACCAGGGCTGCCCTCCTCTTACTCAGTGGAGGCATCTACCTTTGGGTAAGGTGATATGTATCCCAGAAGGCCCTTTTTGTCTGAGTAGTTCAGAAGTTGATGACTACACTGTAGGCCTCAAGGATTAGTTGAAATAAATTCTACCCTTTCCTCCTTTGTGGATCCAACCCAAAGTGGCTCTGGAGAAGGCCTGGGGTCTAGCATGTATTATGTATTAAACTCCTAATCTAGTGATATAAAAAAGGCAACTTGACAGACACGAATCCTGATCTAATTATGGTTCTCAGCCTTAAAAAAGGATTATTTTTTAATGAGTCCTGTAACTCAAAGCACATATATATTTAGACAATTTATCAAACCTCTTAAGAAGAAAATCCTGACATTAGTTATGGTGGTTCCACTGGTACCTCCATACATTTTCTTCCTGCAGAAGGAGAAGGATGGTGATGATGAATGCAGATGACCTAAAATTAATTAGGTTATTAAGAAAGAGTAAAGACTACGGGACCTGAAGAGAGACATAATACACTAGTCAAATGGACACTCCGTTGCTGACAAACCTATCGTGTGTAATGTGTGTTGGAATGGGGGTAATTTGAAATACTTAATGCCTTACTGAATACAAAATAAATTGTTCTGAGTTGGCAGAAAGATGAGGGTATTTTTACAGACAGCTGTGTCCAAAGTAATAAGAAAGCAAATAAAATATTAGGCTAAGAATAATATGGAAAATAGAATATAAAATGGCATTTAAATCAAAGGCACTTCCTTTCCTAGAATATTGCATTCCTTTCATGCCTTGTCAGTTGAGGTTGCCATCTTTTAACAAATTATTCTGAGTTTGCTGTGCTCTGGGGAGGGTGGCTTGGTTTTTATGTATTCTGGAAGTCATGGTTTTGGGTAATGTGTCTAGAATTCCTGAAAAGAAAATGGAATATAATTGTATCATTTTTTTTCCCATAAAAAGTACATCTGGTTGCACGTGACTTCCAAAAGACCAGTCTCCTGCACTTTTTCTTTCCTGCACTTCAGAGACCCTCCTTGTCTGCACATGCCCTCATCTGCTTGACTCACCTACTTGGTGGGCAAGGAGCAGAATGCACGATGACCAGACTGCAGATAGGTGTTTGCTGAATGGATGGCAAGTGTGCATCTCTGGTCAAGATCTTAACTTTTTATTTAGCCAGCTAGACATTCTTCTCACGGTGGTAGAACGAGGATTAAAAGTTAAGTGAGTATTGCTGCCAGCTAAAGAATAGCCAGACAAGATTGGGATTTTGCACCATAAATTAGGTTACAGACTGCAGGCAGAGAGAGGCTGGGAGGTCTTGGGTTGAAACATTTGATTTAAATTCAGTAGAATACTTTAGGTGTTGTGCTAGTATGGTAGATGTTAATTATACTTTCCTCATTTTCCTCACAAAGTATTGAAGACATGAACTTGTCTTACAGGACTATGACTAAGTAAATCTTTGCTACTCAGGAAGTTGTAAGAATCACAGTTACAGGGGTTGGAAGTGACCTCTGGAGACCATCTAGTCCACCCGCCCTGCTAAAGCAGGATTACCTAGAGCAAAAATGAAAGTAGCAGAAGTGGTAACTCAGGTTCTCACCTGACTTCAGCAAAATGTTTCTATGTCATCTTATCTCACTGAAAATAACAGATGAGGTATGCAGATAGTAGCTGTGTCTGAAACCCAGCACATTTCTACTTTTTGATACAGCCTGCAGCAATCATTCTGTGGTCCAACTATTTAATCTCTTGGAGTTTTCTGATGCTTATTTTAGTGTGTCAGGGCATAGAGGAACATGTCTGGAGGACTCCCAGTTTTTCAGGTTACAAACCCCAGCTGCTAGGTGAATTATGTATACATTTGGGGGGTAGTTTGTTAACCTAGAGGTGCTTCATTGAGAAAGAGCAAACCTAGACAGTGGGCCATGACTGGCTCCTTGGATACGATATGAAATATCAGATAGAGAGGTTGTCCGCTTCTTAGTTGCTCATAGCACAGTCTCTGGCTGCATTCCCTGACACAGACTCATTTTTCCTCTGCTTGACAACTCTGGTATTTTCCTTGAACATCATAATGCCCCCAATGTCAGATGTTTGGGATCCTTCAAAGAGCTTCCCTTAGTCACATCTAGTGATGTTCACCTCGTATTTCAATATGGACTTTGCCTTTTAAACAGTGGAGACCAGGTCAATAAGACTGCATGCTCACCTCACAGAGGGAGCAGTGTCTTTGGCTTCTCTGAGGACTTTGCTTTGTGCATCCACCTCGTCTTTGTTCTGTGTCTCTCCTGTGCTGGGACCTAGCTGCAGCCAAGCCATGGAGGTGGAAACTTGCCATACAAAATTCTGGAAACTCACTGTGAAGCAGCCTTTGATTTTTGTAAGGGTTTACAAGAGATCAACATAATTCTATTTGAGCATAGTTAGGATTATATATTCCATTGAAGAAATCCAGTCCTTAAAAGAATTTCCAGGTTCAGCCATGATTTCATCAAGCAACTTTTGACAGCTGAATCCATTGAAACTGAAAATAAAATTCCCAGTGTGTTTTGTGCAGAAAATAGGAAGTCCTTTTGTGATGTGAGATGCTACTCAAGCCTCATATGAAGGGGTTAATTTATAAAAAGGCACTGGCTCTTAGTAGTTGCTAGGTAACATTGACCTTTTCCCAAGGGCTGTACTCCGCCAAGGAGGGTGTTTCCGCAGAGGTAATGATTCTGTCTGGGGTTTACTCAATGAGTTGGTAGTAACCTATCCTGCAGGGAAGTTGAGAGGATATAGTTTTGGAACAAATTGTCATCTTCCACTCACATTTGTTTCTCTTAAAAAAAAAGAAAGAAAAAAACCACGGGGTCTCTAATTTGCCTGTGAAACCACGTCACTATAGTTGCAAGAACGATGTGTCCTCTCATGCAGACTGGACAGTAGAAATGTGACTTTAGTGCCTGTGACTGTAAGAAGTCCCAAATTATAGTTTTGAAGCTCTCTCTTCAAAGTAGTAAAAAAAAAATTAAAATGCCCATTTTCAAGGTGATTATTAAAACCTTTTTCCTTTAGAATAAGAACTTCATAAAGCAATAATTTTTTTATGTAAGATTTATTTTTGTTTCTAATTATATACCAGCATTTTATCTTTTGCATTAGGATCACTGCTTAGAGTTATTTCTTTAATACTTCTGTGTTTTGTTGTATTTTCTAAGAGAAAAGGAAAAAACAAGCTTGAAAATATTTACATTTTTCAGGTGCACACCCAAATGATTTGTAAGTTGATGAGACAAACCTATTGACATGCAGCATATTTAGCTCTGTGACTAAAAAATTGCAATTAGGTTTGTTTGAGGTTTTTTTAATAAACATTTTTATATAGAAAAAGGTGCATAGACTTCATCCTTATGGGCTAGGGTAACTTACATGACAACTTGTTAAATCGATTTTATGCTTCTTTTAGATCTGCTATTCAATTTTTTAAAGTGCAGATACCATGGCAACCCCCTCTCTCATATGGAACGTATGCTGCTTTAGAGATAAAGAGCAAGTACATGCAAAGATGGAACAGGATGACATGTAAACTTTTTTTTTTTTATATATTCACACTTCCTTGGACGAAAAAATATGCTACACAAACATCCTTCCTCTCAGCTGCAATGTATTTTAGGAAGTAATCCTATTTTGTATAATGCAATTAATTAATCTTTAGCTTGTTTCATAAGGAATATAGTGGGAAATTGCACCCTTTCCTTTTCTGATGTGTATATCTGTGTGTGTGTGTGTGTGTGTATGTGCATATATATATATACATACATGTCCAAAGAGTTATTCATGTCTCTACATTTGTTTTCATGTCTAATAACTCATTATATACTGACACTAACATCTATAATTTTACTGGTTTTCTTATCAAGCCTTATTGGTAAGAATGTAGCACCTTTTTTTGGTTTTGTTTTGGTTTTATGAAGAAGCTGCATAACTGCCAGGACTAATTATTTTTGAAAGAAAAGACAAAACAGAACTGAAGTACCAGTTCTGAGAAAAAAAACAGGAGGACCTATATGTATTTGGCTATCTCATCGGTTATTTAAGCTGTCTGGATCAGAATTTTCAATAGCAGGGCAGTATATTGGATTTAGCAATTAGTTGTCTAAATAACTGACTTTGGAGGAGTCTACTGGGGCACCACATTTTTGAAAATCTGGTCTCTTATTCCAGTTGCTTTAGAAAGAATTGGATTTAAGTTGTGAGGTATTGTTTATATTGAAAACAAGACAAATGATCAAGGAAACTGCCATTTCTTATCATCAAACCCCATTTTCCTTCTGTAGTCCCTGCCTTGCTTAAGGATAGGATATACTTGAAATTTCACCATCTGGCTGCTCTTTTTAATTTTTGTATTCAAGCCTGATTCTGTGATTAAATAAACATCTGAAATATTAGTAATGTGTCTAGCAATACAAGCTGTGCACTTCATTTCAGGTTCCTAAATGAGTCAGCATAACAAAAGGATTAAAACATTTTTATTTTAAAACACGCTACTTAATCTGAACCCCTTGCTGTTCTGAGCCTCAGTTTTGTCACTCCCACCCATACAAGCCCAACAAATTACTCTCTTACGTGATCTTGTTGATCACACAGATGACGTTCACATGCTTGGAGCACTGGAGGAAGGCAGCATGTAGGGTCTACTGTGCCTTTTCCAGCTTAAACATCATTGGTACTGGCATTTGAGTATCTTTTAAAAAATTGTTATTACTTAAATCAAGCAAACACCTGTACATCATTGATATCACATTTAAAGACTTGGTTTTGCTGCATTTGGGACACGTGTGCTACTGTTCAGTTGTCACTACCCAGTTCGATCTGCCTGTTTTCTGGTCACTCTTTTCACTTGTTGGCATTGAGTTTTTCCAGCTTGCATTTCTTTTTACAAGCTTTAATAGGTTTGAAAGTTTAGTTTATTTTTGATAAGCTTGCCAAAGTCCAAACCTGGTATATCAAATATGCTTGTGTCTGCAAATCTCACAGGAAAAGACTCTTGTAAGAGACTGAATCCAAACAATAAATGGAAATACAGGGTTTTCTTTCTTTTCCTTCACACCTTTCTGCTGGCAGGGCCTGAACCAACTCTCATTAAAATAGGGAATCCCACTGATGATGTTAGGATGTATGCCAGACATCCAAGCGTCACAGGAATTTACAGTGGAAACTCCACAAAAATAATGAAAATTGCTAATATAAAGTTAATTCTACATCTTTGAATTATAAATAAATCCCTTTCCATGTTTAGGGGGATTGGATACTGGAGTTCATGTTCACAATGGTTTTCCTTTGTTAAAATCAATTTGCTTGTACCAACCACTTATGCTTTAACAAGAAAGTAATGTGATGGTGAGAAAAAGCATGGCATATTGGGATGTTCCTCTGAGTGCTATTCCCTGAGGCAGCTGCTGGAAGGGGAAGCTAAATCAACATTGCCATTGCCTGCTTCTTTTTTTTCTTTTTTTTTTTTTTTTCCCAGAGACCAAACATGTAACCTCTGTGATGCAAATTATATTTAAGCAGCTCCGGGTACTGAATATGGATTGGTGCTTTGCTGAGCCTGGGTCTCTCTCTGCGTGGCCACAAAACAGTTTGTCTCTGTGTTACAAGGCCAACTGTGATGCATGTTATTTGTATATCAATAAAGCAGCGAGTAAGTGATGTAATTCCTAATAACAGATCTGACTTATAGGTTGCTCTTTATTTCAGTTCAGTTTCTTTAGGAAATTATTCACTTCAGAGTGGGTAGCAACGTTGATAAACAGGATAACTGAAAAGCGTTATTACCCAACTTGATCTAATAAATGCACATTGAAGGGTTAACTTCAGTCAAAATACTTTTGCTAAAATACACTCCAAATGAATACATTTATGAATGTAGATAGAGTACCTTCTATCTTCCCAGCTCTGAGTTCATCACTGTCTGGGAATGCTGGGAAATATGTTTTACAAATGCTTTCAAGTAACGATACCTTCAGGACAAGAAATGAATTACAAAAATCTGAAGGTCTCAAAGGTCTGTTTATTAGGTATCAGCAATAATTATGAGCTATTAGTAGTGCTAAATATAGAATAGGCTAAATATGGAGATGTCATGGGAAATGTATTTTTTATTTATGCATCATAGCAAATATTCAGGAAATGAAAGTAAAATTAAGGTATATAGAGAGACTGGAAGATACATTTCTGTTCCACTATAAAAATTCCTTTTTGCTGGCTGTAATTTTGACTTGTGGAAAATAGTCTCATTACAGTTTTTGGATATATTTAAAGTGTTTGATTCCTAAAAATTCCCCATTTTTTTCATTATTTAATAGCCATTTCCGTGACAGGATTTTATTACTTGCAGTATTTTGTAAAATTAATTCTTTTATTTGTGCTCAAAGAATTTATTTAGGCATTCAAAAAATACTTTCTCAAATTACATTTTTGTTTTATTCTCATACAGAAGTCCCAGATAACAAACTGAATAAGCTCCCAGCTCCAGATTTGAGGCAAACAATTCAAAGCATAGGTTTCAAGTAAAAAAAACCCATTTCACCAAATTGCCTGATGGGCTTGACTTATTTTCATCTTGGCACTACTATTAAACCTCGTGTGATTGTACTTTATTTGGAGGAGAGACCCAGAAGTATAAAAAAAGGAACATACCAATAAACAAAATCCCCACTCACTTCTAACAACAAAAATGCTGTTCAAGGAAGTTTTGTGTTAGAGGTGTACACATGACATAATCTGTGATTTCAGTTCTTTATCTCGCTGAGGCTTTGGTGATGGTAGGACATGACAAAAAGAAGAAACAGCACTTAGGAATAAAGACACACTTTTTCTTAAAATAATTACCAGAGAAAGTAAATTTTGTCAGAACTTCACAAATTAAAGGTTCTTGTAAGTCTGGTTTTGCCTCTGCTATATATTTTTGTAGAAGGTAATTCTCAGTAATATCAATTACAGGATATTCTTAAATATATTCAGTTTGAATGTTGTTTTAGTCTATTCAATGTCTATTCATTTTAGCTGAAAAGAGAACATGTCAATGACAATAATTTAATTATCCAACATGCTATTTTTAATAGCAGTAAAGAGAAATATGTCTTCTTCCAAGATAAGCATTGTTTTTAAATAAAAACTTGAGTAAGCCTCTGATTTAGGAAATAAGCATGAAAAACCTTTCAAAAATCGTACAAGTTCCCATTAACTGTCATTTAAATGTTGTCAATCAAATCTGCTTGCATCTGGTACTGATGCCATGTGAAATTTATTTCTTTAAACTTTCAGTCACACATGGAAAGTTTTGCAGATGGTGTCTCTTCTCATCTGTTTTTTTCCAATTTCACCCCCCAAACTCCAGCTCTTACTCTCTCGACCCCCCAATTTGATTCCTCCTTCTTCTAAAAAAATAGATCTAATCAGTAGCGTGTTAAACAAGAGGGGATCTTTTATGTATTCTGTGTTAGGACAAGGAAAGCATCGCTGTAGATCACTAGAATAAACAACTCGGGCTGATTCAATTACAATGCCTGGGCCAGGCTTTTATCTGCTGGTGACATCATTTCAATCAAAATGTAAAATAATACAATCCAATAGATGCAAGAGGGAGAGATAGGACACAGACTGCTGCACTTAGTCATTTAATAAAAAAAGTAGAAGAAAGCTCTTTCTGACAGGCTGCTAGGACTTCCATTTCCAAAACTCTATTACCTTGTATAATAGTATTCAAAAGAATTGAATGCAGGAAATTGTCTATTACTTTTTATTAGTAGAAGCTGTTATGTAGGATACAGCCTACTGCACTGTTTTTTCTTTGTTCCTTTAATTAACAAAAGCATGAAATCCTTCTATTGGCAAGCACTTGTTCCAAAGCCTCTGTCGCCTTCTGTTTTTTACTGAAAAGGGGTTTATTTTTCCTTTTCTTTTCTTTGAATGTCTTTTTTTTTATATATACTAAAAAAAAAGTTGGTTTTTTTTTTCAAGTCACTGTAATCTAAAGTCTATCAGTCACCTTAATGGGCTAGGAGAGGGTAGAATGCAGATACATTTCCATAGCCATGGAACCCTTCTTATATGAAAGTTTCACATTTGAGGAGTGAGGGAAGAGTCAGACTGTAACCATGTGTGGTTACAGTGCCAGTCTTCTGACTGCCTCGCTTGCCAGCTGAAATTTGATTTTCTTACTTAATTTATTATGATATTAAAAAGATAAATTGATACGTATCGATGTGATAGCTGCACGGTGGAAAGAAAAGTATTCTTTCTTCAGGGCATATCCTTAATCCTATAAGATTGTTTGTGACAGCATAGGACAGGAGTTTGTAAATATCATTCATCTGGCCATCCTACACAACACACTTAAATTTTACCAGGGTAAAATGGGGAGACCCGGTTCCAATGATCTGCAGTTTCACTGACTGCTGCGTTCATATATGTAATATGAAAGCTGATATAAAGGGTAGGACACTAACATACCTCTGGAGAGAATGTCTTTCATTGTTTTTGGTGATTAGTTGCATATATCATTCAGGTTCACTGCTATTGGGTTCAGAAAGGTTGTAGTAACTTTTTTTAATAATAGCTTTTGTAGCCAAATTCTGAGAGTGGGTAACGGACAGGATCACGACAAGGACAAACAAGGACTAATAGGGTAGTCACTGAAGCACTCTTCCCACTGTGGTCACCATTTTAGGGTGCCTTATTAGGAAGCAGGCTGAGTCAAATGGCTAACTGCAGATGTTGTCCAAGGAGATGTAACTCCTTAAGTTAATGTTATCAACATTTTCTTTACTAGTGCAGTTTTGTTCTTCTTTTGCATTTACCAGTAGCAGATCTGAAGATATGTGAGGTCTTCGGTGGTGTGGTAAGATGTTGGCTTTATGTCTTCTCTTGCTAAGAGAGAGAGATTTCTGCTCTTCTGGGTGTCATTATTATTATTCCAAGTACATGGTTACCTTTTTTCATATGGATACATATGAGGATGAAGTAATAAACTACTATGTTGGGAATGAACTAGCAATGACTATAATCACTGAATAATGTTAATCCTCCCTTTCACAACCATCGGATATGTTTTATAATTTTTAAAATTAATATTTGAAATATACTATGTTTTTTAGGGGTTCTGTGGTACTTACCAGCATTACTCTGCTATTGCAGTGATCTGAGACCATAGCAGGCTGGAATCACGGTCAGGACTGGACAACCCAAGTTAGACACACAGCACTTGGATGAACGCAGACCACTGGTCCTAACAAGGATATATAAAAACATGTAAACTAGTTATCTAAAATCCCTATATATCTAGCCAATGAAGAGATAAGAACTCAAAGGGTGGAGGATGATTGAAGCTAGATGTTGTGCTATGTGGGACATTGGCATATGGAGTATTGCTGCTCCTGTAATTTGTGTCCCTGCACCAAAGTTGCATATTAAGTTAGTCAGCCTATGTTTTCCTTCCTGACAGTGGCCCCACCTCCTCAGGTATACTGGAAGGTGGACCATTGCTAAGTTTTATCAGTATTCCAGGTGTAAGAGACTTTTCTAGGAAGGTGAGGGCTATGCATTTCAACTCCTGCAGTCTGCCAAATTATCCAGCACTTTGGTCCCTTAGCTCTTGGCTGAGTGATCTGTCACGTAGGCTGTTACTGGAAAAGAAGGGTATTTTACCATGTCTATGACTGTGTTTTGGTGCACTGGGCTGGGCTGAACTCATTGTCCAAGTGTATTAGGAAAGGTCTGTATGTGCACAAGGGAACAGCGACAGTTACACACATCTTCAACCATCTCTCAGTCCCATTGCAAATTAAGATGCATGTTAGCTTAGAGAAAGGTACTGCATTTGCATGACTGTCATAGTGCTTAGGAAACTCCTTCATCCAAAATGGAGATAGGAGTTGATCGTAGGCACTCCTGGACACAGTGCTGGAGAGCAGACATTTATCAGAGATTCATTGTTATCTTCATCTCAGTTCAGGTAGATCTCATAGGATATGCATCTTAAAGCACAGTTTTAACCTAAAAAAATGCACATGTCAAATTCCATGAATCAGAACTAGACCTTTTCCTAGAATATCTGCTGTTTTCAACCACACATTGTGTTTTTCGACCTTACATAGGTATGAAAACACTCAGCGTGAGAATTCCATGGCTATCCTGACCAAAGTCCTCACTCAAGCATTTGTAGCTGAGACTATTTAAAGTCAACTTTCTTCATGGGAAAATAAGCCAGGAAGGATAGCAAATGGAATAATTGAACAACTGAAATCTGGAGCCAGCCTACAGTAAAATGTCTTTGTGAATGCTGAGGATACAGTCCCCTCTGCATGAAAGTAGAATGCCTCATCAGCCATTAGAGTCGAGCAATGAAGGCTTTATGGAAACTTGTCTTTAGTAGGCAGCCGTGAATGCTCAGTTTATAATGAAAAAAAATTGTTTTCTTAGAATTTAAAAAGAAACAACCCAATAATGTATTAGGCACATGTGTTTTAAAGAAGAAATGAGGCAGTACTTGTTGGTCTTCATTCTCCAGACTGTCAAGTAGAACCAAGGAGTATAGAGATTACCTTTTCTGTTGGATTTTCCTGTTGTGGTACTGTGGTTTCTAATGCACACATCTCTGTCCAAGTCTGTGAATTTTGGCCCCACTTTTCAGTCTCACTTGGTGTCTCCCTTCCTCCATCTGGACAGCTCTTGATTTACTGCTTCTAGTCTAATGCTTGTGTTCTTCTGGAATTTCTTGATCTCCCAATCTGTGTTGTATTTGAATCACAGGTATATACTTTCCTGAAATCTGAAGGTTACAGGGTCCTTTCAGAGCTAGAGAATATTTCATGGTCTAGACAGAAATGACAGCTTTTTTTCTTACCCTTTCTTTTTCTTTTAGTAGGGAGTACTTTCCCATGCCTAGTTATCAATATGTTTTGAATATACTTGAAGTATTTTCATAGTTCATATAGCTTTAGAAGACTAAAAATGAATAAACTTTTATTTTTTTTTGGTCTCGATCTTACTACTCTTAATACATCTGAAACATTTCCATAGTTCTGATTAAACCCATCTGATGGAACAAAATATACAGCAATTGGGAGAACTGTGAGTTTGTATCTTTGTATATTTTTTTAAATTGTAACAGAAAACTGTACCAAAATAGCAGAATCCCAACATCTACTAAAGGCAAGCTGACCATCAGATCTATTCACCTTAGAGCTTTTTTAGAAGTCTTGGTGTTCCTGTATCTTTCAGTGCAGGCTGGTGTACGGTCTTTTGGGTGTAATGGTATGTACAAAATATTTCAGCTTTCCCAAAAGTTGACTTTTGGAAATAGTTTTGCAAATTGTTCGTCTTATGTGAGCAGGGAGCAGGCAAGAGCAGGATTTGTTTTTACAGCTTTCACGCTGAACATTTAATCTGCATGTAAATTAGAGTAGGTTATATTATGGTTTTGGAGGTTATATGGTTCTGATTGTTGGCCCTTCATTTCACCATTATCTTAACCTAAGTCATGCTCCATTGCACATGAATGTTTGGTGAGCAGGCTGTGTGGTCAGAAAGATTTATCAGAGAAAGCTTATACAGGAATGTCCTTTATTCTCTGGGCATCTTGTGACATGCTGTTCCTGCTGTATAAAGTGTACATATTAGACCTGTACATAGAAGTACTCACTGGTCTGCTGTTTAATGTGAACATTGCAAATGATGTCATTTATGTAAAACTTTGTGCTGCCCATGCATGAATGGACTTAGGTACCTGGAGAAAGACTTAGAATGAATTTAAGCCTGTGGATCCAAACCTGAGAGTGCAAAATGTGGCTCATCTGCTGCATGGTGGCTCACAGGCTTATTTGCTTCTTTAATTCATCCAAGATTGTCCCAGGCTTGATAAGTTTAGACCATCTGGGGACCAGAAAGTAGATTCCTGTGCAACCTAGTCTAGGTGATCCTGCTCTGACAGGGGGGTGGACTACATGATCTTTCAAGGTCCCTGTGAACTCTTAATGTTCTGTGATTCTGTGATCTTCCAGCAAAATCTAAATCCTTAAAAAACCCAAGTCTGGGAAATGTTTGGAGACTGTACTGAATAGTTACTGCTGGGATGGGGCTTCTCTGAAAAAACAGGGACAGCAGTTAACTCCCTTGGCACTTTGGCTGGAGAAGTGTGTAGTTAGCGCAGCCATTTCTGAACATGCTCAAACCAGATTGCCTCCGTGGCTAACAGGGCTATTGCTAGGAAGGGACAAGGCAGGTAGAGCAGCTATGTGACTGTAACTGGTCTGGCTGCTGTTGATGCTGCTTCTGCAGCCAGGATAAGGAGGTGCGGAGGAGACACTGCTTCTGGAGGGGATCTGTACCCAGCCAGTGCTGCTAGATTTCTCCTCTGAGCAGATGCGAGCTGTGAGTTCCCTGTTATTCCTTGGTCCTGGTGCCACTCCTTCTCCCTGCACCTTCCTTACCCATGGCAGGAGTGTCCTGGTCTTGTGGTGGCATTCAGAAGGCAAAATGTAGTTTTTTCTGGCATTACCAAGAACTCTGAGCCAGCCCTGACTGCCTGAAAGGCTTCAAAACCAGTATTTCCTCCGGCGCTGCCTGCTGAGCGGCTGAGCTGGAATTGCTCTTCTGCCTTCCTATTAAACCTGCAGCACTTTGTGTAGGGTAGTTGGAGAGAGAGAGGAATTTTACAGCCTGGTGGTTACAGTATTCACCTGGGAGGGGATGCCGGGGGATCCACTCGTCGTGTAAAGGACTGTTTATTAAGTGGCCAAAGGAAACACAAAAACAGAAGGAAAAGAGGAGATAAAATGGAAGAGATAATAATAAATAGCAGAAGAGCTCACAATGAAAGGAGCATTTGATTTGGCAAATTCTGTTGAATTGGTTCCTTTTTTGATAATTCACTATGAAAAGGCAGCTTTAAAGAGATTTTGACTGTGAATGCAGTCCTGTTTTCCACTAGCATCATAAATTTCTTATAAAGACAACTGGTCTTAAATATGCATTCTTCCTTCCCTAAGCTGTTCCAGATGGGAAATGGCATAGTTTAGAGAGGAGCTGGATCAATAACCTTCCTAAATAGAAAAATACCAAGGCAGAGACCCACTTTTTGCAAAGGTTTCCTCAAAGTCACTGAAGCTGGCCAGTTTTATGATGTGGCCTTGGGTTCGGGGCGTTAGGGGGAAACTCAGGTAAAACGCAACTGTGTTTGGGAGTTATTATTAACATGGGGAAAAAGAGTTGTGGTAGAAATGGAAGCATCTGATATAGTTGTCTTTGCATCGATATAGGCACGTTTGAAGGGTACCTATCTATATTTAACAAGCATCTTGGTTATGACATACATTTGCGGTATGTTGAGATTATTTAGATTATTTTAAACAACATTCAGGTAAATACTTAGCATTTTGAAATCAGTTGCAACATGTGTGAAGTCAGCATTGAGATGACTTTGACTTGGGAAAACTAATGACAGAATGATCAACAATGGCATGACTAAAGAAGGACATTTATCCCACCATTCCCCATTTAGAGAGATCCACAAGCACCATGGAATAAGCTGCTTGCTGCTTTATCTGCTGGGGTTGTTGGAAGGAACTGAAACCCTGCATGAAACTGGATCTGTCCCCTGGCAGTGATCCCAGATAAGTAGGCGAGTCATTTATCAATGTGCCAATAACATAATTTCTGTGATACTTTTTTTATTTCCAGAATTTTACATTGATAAAAGACTTCTTTAGCCAATAATCTTGCTTGATATTATATAACAGAATAAAACTGCATTTGCTTTACTTTCTACTTCTTGCTTTGTACAGCTGGGGATAGTAGTACAGATCAGTGAAGAATTAAGCATTTTTCTTGATTGAGTTAAAGTTGTTTGTTACAGGATAAGCTGCTGAGGATGTATTATGTACACTGAAAACAAAATATAGTTTCTGGCTTGTATAGACTGGTATGGGATGTCTTCAGGGAAGAGATTCCCCAGCTGTAACTACTGATTCACAGCAGGACTCAACTTCTTTAAAAGTTAATGTGAGGTCATTGTTTCAGCTCTGACCAGCAGATGGGCCTGAGTCTGAAAAATTACCCTTAAGTCAGTTTAGGTTCCATGTCCTTGTTTGGTTTCACCACAGTCAATATTCTATCGCTAATGGAGTATAAGTATGACTGTACTAGGACTTGGTTTAGACCTGCGGGTTTGGTGGGTTTTTTCCACATCTTTTTCTCGGTGGAGAAGTGAAGGCATGCTGCTCTTCCTCATTCCACTTCTCCTCTGAAGCTGCTTAAGAAAATGAGATACAACAAATCCATTTAGGATTAAGTTGAAAAAGCATCTCTGCTTTTAATATTAACCAGATTTTTACTGCTAAGTTTTGCTGGCAAATCTCTGAAAGTTTCAGCTTGAATCTTATCCGGATCACTTAAATCTACAACACTGGCTTTGCAGTCTTGCAAGAACATCTGTTTTGATTTCCAATGCTATCTTTTTCAGTCCTAGAACACTCTTTAGTGTTTTAGGAGACTTTTTCAGAATCTTTGGACTCCAAAATTAAATGCAAGGCAGAAGGAAGTACCTCAGTGTAATGTTTCTTGTTCTTGTGCTAGTATTTTCACTGAGTCTATTCGTTCTAAATTGGCAAGGAAACAGCTGGATGTCCACGTCACAGTTCCCCTTATGTGACTTCTGGGAAACCTGACAATTGCTGCTCTGTTACTGGGGCATAGTTTGAGATATATATAACTTTATGTTGTGAAGTATTAATTAATTAAACCATTAATCCTGTTAATGAAACCATTAGTATCCTGTTGCTTTTCTTTGTAAATGGATGTATTCAGTGGGGGAAGTATTGGTCTGAATCTAAATTTAAAAAAATTATTATTTTATCATTTAAAAAATGAAACACCTGAAAAATCCTGATGCATTGCAACCAGATGGTGACTATCAGGTAGAAAAAGGACTAATTAGACATCTGTTCCTTAAATCGGTCCATCTTTCTAACACAAGTATTAATAATGGTATTGCATACATCTGCACAATGGGAACCAAACCAGGTTATGAATTAACTCTGGGTATCACTAAAAACTTTAACAAGTGCTCCATCGGGAAAACCAGCTCACTTGTGAGCTGGCTTGTGTTCTCACAAGCTTCTTAGCAGGAAAAAAAAGAAAAAAGTTACTACCCAGTACTCAGTATCAACTATTCCTTTGCTATTTTATGCTTGGGTAATTTACATGTTAATTTCTTAGTCCATGTACACATAGATGTCTTCACTCTACTGGCCAAACCTATACCCTCTGATACACTTCTCTTGTATATTAACCATATATACCATACTATATATGTATTTCAGTCTTCTGTCACATTGTCTACCAAAATATACCCGTCCCCTTCTTTCTATACCCATTCCAACCTAAAAAATAATTATGTCTTTTTTCCATCATTGTAACCAGCTTGATGTGTAGTGCCCTAAAAACTCAAAGGTACTTACAGGTAAAAACCAAGTTAGTATGTGCATTGTTTCACTAGTACATTTGTTAATGAAATTTAGAATTAAGTAGACCTTTATGTGGCCTTTGTCATACTTGCAGTTAGATACTATGATCATCTTATGATTTTTTGTAGTATGACTCACATGAAAAGTAAGTGCTTTATTACATTTTCTGTTACTTTGGTTTAATCAAAAATTTTTTCTCTTTTTTTTCTAGGTTTCTGTAAACAAACATACGATTTTGAAAAAAAAAGTTGAATAAGATTTCCAAACACCCCTTGCCAACTCCCCAGCTCCGCCCCCCGCCCCAAAAAGAAACACAACCAAAACCAAACCACTTTGGCACATTCAGAAATTCACACTTTAAAAATGTTGTCATGAAATAAAATGGCATTTTAAAAAAAAAACGTTTTTCTCCCTTTTTTAACTGTAAGTATTTGCCAATTTTTCCTAGAGGTTGTGAAAAGCTTTGTTCCTTAAAAAAAATCTTTTCCATGGGAAAATATATTTATAGATATTTTAATATTTTCCAGGCTTCAATTCTCTTTGTCCTTGGGAAATATACATATTTTTGAAGTTAATATCAGGTACTACAAATGATACTCGGAGTTGATGATTGTGTGAACTATTATGATAAATATTATCCTTTCTTAATGCAAATGCAATTTGATAGTTTTCAGATACACTCATACGCTGTTGTTCCCCCCTGACATATTTAAAAGGGTAGTCATTGTTTGTGACATCATGTATTTGCTGTTTCCTAATCATAGTGCACATATGTTTCTTTACTTAAATCACAAGATACCATTGTTTACTTTCCACCTTCTGGTCAGGAAAAGAATCCCAAACAGGTTAATGAAATGTGAATAAAGAACACTTTTTAATTTTTTTTTTTCCTAATTGGGTCTATGAAATTTTCAGAATGTGCATGAAAACTTGTTGAACTCAGGAATGATTATAAAAAAACCCAAACCAGACCCAACCACTCTGAATTGCTTGAATTCAGCATTTTTATTATTTCAGTATTTTCTAAGCAATCCTTGTGCTGGTTTCGCCGCTCGTGGTAGCGTGCAGATGGTGTAAGGCATTTTAGGAATCTTTGTTAGTTATCAGGTGGGAAGAAATGTGTTAAAAAACATTTATGTAAATCAGTGACCACTCCATAATTCTGTCCACTTCTATTAGCTTTTAATTGCGCTCTGCCGCTTGTGTATTAAAATCTTTCACATTATGTCTCTTTTATTGAGGTTAGCGTAAATTTATATGCTTGACTGCAAGGGTGGATGGGTAAAATGAAAAAGAAAGGTGGGATCCTGTTTTCCTCTTCTGTCTCTCTGTCTCTCTCTCTCTCTCTCACTCTCCCCCTCTTTTCTAAACAAGCTAAGAGTTTTTATAATTCATCACCTGGCTGACAGATGAGTTCTGCTGGAGAATATTAGAAAATGTCTCAAATCTCATATATATGCTAATGGTATGCTGAGACTGGTTGGTGGTATGCCGGAGTTTTTAATCTGTCTCGACCAGTGTGGAAAGTGGAGGAGACAAGTCATTGCACTCGACAATTTATGATCAAACAACTGAATTGTAAAGGAAGAAGGACATGCAGAAAAGGAGAGTAATTTTCTGATTTAACAGCGTTGTTACTACAAATAAAGAAATCTTGATTTTGACTGCACTCGACATTAAATGAGTTTCCTGTGCCCTGCTCTGAATTTTTCATTTTCAGATTTGTATAAAGCACCCTGCTTAGATACAAGTGACAGATAAGGAGACGATTGCATATGGAAATCAAATGTGTATAATAAAGCCATCTTCTGTTTATTAAATAAACACATGTAGATGACTTCCGTGGAGAATGCACTGATAATTCTTCATTGTGTTCTAGTTTTTTTGCAAGTCACAAAGAATCTTATTTAACAACCACGAATGACTAGATGCAAGCTTTTCTGTTTATTACCTTATAACAAACCAGGCAGTCTAATGTATGGCATTTATAAGCATTTTATTTTGATTCTTTAGCCCAAGTTTTAGCTGTAACAGTACACTATATTAGCATCCGTGCTATTAGAGTTCTCCAAGCAACATTGGTGCATTAGTGTTTTCTGATTATTAATGTTTTCAGGATAGAAATGGCAAGGATAATATCTACATTATTGTAAAATGAAACTCCAGGAGAAATTAAGTATAACCTATAGAACTTTGTTCTTCAGATAAAAAAAAATATATAACCAAAACTAAGACAAGACCACGGGGTCTGCAGTCAGCTGGGCAATGATTTCTGATTCAGTGATTTAAGAGTCTTAGCCTCAGATGTAAAAGAACAGTTGAAGTTCATGGAGGGATGTATTTCCAGTTCTATTTCTCACCCTTAACTTTTTGCAGATATGGCCTCCCTATAAATTGTTATAATATACTGTAGTGTAGGGTTGCATCATGAATGCAGGCTGTTTTTTCCTGGAAGGGTTTTTATATTGCAACTGGAGTGCTCATGGGCATTTTAAACTAAAGACAGCAAAAGACACGTTTTTTCCCCTTTTGTCTCTGGAGAGTTAAGTTCAAATTTAGATTTTGGTTTCTGCTTTTATTTTGAGAATAAAGAGAGGTGAAGGGTGAATCAGTAATGTCCAGGCACTAATGAACTGTGCTTAGTGAAAATTATTGGTCATGTCAGAGGAGGTCTACAGTCGGAAGCTCACTCTGGCTGGGCTGCCAGGGCCATTGTATTGAGTCCTCCCCTGTATTTATCAATACCAGTGGCTGCATTAAGGAAGGTTTTAGACTGTCAGCATTCCCGCCCCCCCCCCCCCCCACCTGCCCCCTGCAAATTATCAGCATTATCACCCTGAACTTTTGTTCCTGCTCGAACTCTGCTTTGATGTTTTACTTTTGAAAAAGAAAGAGAAAAAAACCAAGCACCAACCCACCCACCAACACCCTTTCCCCCCACGCAGCAGTGCATGCCCACCTCCTGCCAGGCATTTACTGCTGCACGAAGAGGACTTGGGAAATACCAGTTCAGACTTCCAAAGCGCCTGGAGGTTTCTCTGCCTGGGGTAGCTGTAATGTGAGCTTTGGCAGAAAGTGCATCAGAAAATCCACATGGATTTCTTGCTATGATTGGAAGTGATTGCTGTGTGTGGAAGTGCGCAACCAGTTCAAACAAGACTAGATAAGCTGCGTTGCAAAGCCATATGGCTTAGTTTAAACAGCACAAAGAGGAAGTCTTTGATCATGGCCTTTGATCATAGTTAACCCTAAATGAAGTGGTGGGCTAATGTAGGTAAAAAGGTGTCAGAATCAAAGCAATAGAGGCTGGTACGAGTCTAGTAAAAGAAGGATTTTGGAGAGGACGCTGGTATGCAGATGGTTTGTTTGATTTTAAACCTGGGGTAAGGAAGAAAAGCTGTAGGAACTTGGGCACCAGTGGAGAAGACCAAAATATGGCAGAAACTATGAAGATGACTGGATGCAGAAGCTGTAAGGTGTATGTTATCCTTCAGTGAGTTTCTGACAGAATTTACATATGCATGAAGGGTCATCTCATAATGTTCAGGGAAAAAAAAAAGGTGTGAGAGCCTGAAATGCAGCTAGAAATGAGGGTAGAATACAGAAATGTGTTTGAGGATGACAGACGAGATGAAAGGAAAAAGCATGCATGTAACTGGAGTTGCAGATGGGTTGATTGGCAGATCCCCAGATGAAAAAGAGATCTCTAAAAGTATATGAAAATGACAAGGCAGAGGAAGATGCCAGGACATCTGTGAAAGGAGGTTTTTCCATGGAAGCAGTGATGAGGTGCAACAGCTAGAGATAGAATACTGAGCAGCAAGAAAGCAGAGATTGAGGGCTAGCAGCAGGAGAGGGAGAGGAGAGGAGAGGAGAGAGGAGAGGAGAGAGGAGAGGAGAGGAGAGGAGAGGAGAGGAGAGGAGAGGAGAGGAGAGGAGAGGAGAGGAGAGGAGAGGAGAGGAGAGGAGAGGAGAGGAGAGGAGAGGAGAGGAGAGGAGAGGAGAGGAGAGGAGAGGAGAGGAGAGGAGAGGAGAGGAGAGGAGAGGAGAGGAGAGGAGAGGAGAGGAGAGGTAGAAAGCAAAAAGGAAGCAAGAAGGCCAGAGTTTCATAGGAACATTTGAACATGTGAAAGATGGCTCTTCTTTGATAAACAATATTCAGAGTTTGGCCATCAGAGTAGATCTAGAAAACAGTCTTGTACAGGGTCTGTCCAAGCATAATGCTGCTGTGAGGGGTTGGCATGACTGTGAGTCATTCTGAAGAGGCTGGTGGAGTATCCTTTTGCTGTCATTATGCCGCTTGACTGTATGAATGAGTCCTGCTTGGGCGGCTCAAAGGGGGTTGTGCTAGATGGGGAAAGTGTTCAACGACCTCTGTTGGAATTCTGTTTCGTAGACCTAGAGGGCAAATTTTTGGAAAGATGATGAATGTAATCAATATTGATGAAAGAGCCAATGCAAAGTTGGAGAACTTTGCCTGCTTAAGTACCTGGCGAAGTAGCCACCTTGGATTTTTGCTAACTTGACTGATAAGAGAATGGAAAATAAATACTATGAGGATAGTAGTGAAGTGGGTAGTTAAAAATAGGAGTACTTAATTTGGATAGTGAGATTCAACTGGAAACTGCCTCAATAATTCATAGGAACTGCACAACAAAGCCGAGGAAGTCAAACAATGAAAAGCAAAATGGAATAGCTGTGATCATTAGAGAAGAGATATGCAAGGACCTTAACTTTTCAGGAGCTGGCCCAGCATATTTTGTCATGTAATGGCCTCTAAAGAAGTAAGAGGAGGGAGCACGAGTGAGAGGCAATCTGAATGACAGTTTCTTTGGGAGAAGACAGTAACGTACCTTGTGTTGTGAACATGCTGGAAATCAGAGAGTGAAGTCCACTGTCTTGGAATAATAAAAACTTCTATTGTCCCTGCAGTGAATGAATTCTTTTCTTCTTTACGTCCCCAACATAGCCTAAAGTGCAAGTGTTTCTAATAACGTTATACCCAAATGCAAAGTAGACTTAAGTAAGTAGTCATTGCGCTAGCAATGGGCAATGTTACTTTAACTTTGGTTTAATAGAAGAAGGTTTAGAAACGCTGCATGCTGTCTCCTGCTTTCCTCCATCCTGTCATCCTCATCCCCTCCAGTTCTTCTCACTGTTCAGGTCATTGTTGGTGCAGCCCAGGTCCTAGGACACTGGTGACACCTCACTGCCAACTGCAGGCAACTTTCTTTTCATCCTGGCTGTGAAGGAGACACTGTTTTTGAAAGGTATTTAAAGAGGACTACTTGTTCTAGGAGTTGGGAAGACTTGAGCCACATGCTTTTGCAGAAAATTCCTGGGACCAAGCAGGTGCACAACAGCATTTTATCAGTACTGCTCTTCTAAACCTGAGACCTGCAAGTTGGATTTCTGAAGCTGCTTGGCAGGTACGCAAATGCATTTGGCAGAAGGTGAAGCACAAAGTAGGAGCTTTTCAAAGTCTCACCCATGGTATTTTAGAACATGTCTTCTATCTGTAATTTACTGGTTCTCCAAAATGTTCCTTTCCAAAATGTGTTGATGCTTTGAATATAAAAACCTGAGTCGATAGATGCTGCTTTTTGCTGCCGTGTTTGCACAAGAAGAGCTGTCTACACCACCGTGCCTGACTGCCCTTTTATTCTGTAAAGGCAGCTCCATGAATAAATAAAACTGGAAGTGGGAAACAGCTTGGAGTTGAGATGTGCCCGTCATGGGGCATCACAAAACTTTATTGAACCCCTGTGCCTACAAACACGCCTCATTTCTCTTGTGCCAGCAGATGGCACTCTTTATTTTAAGTAGCTGCCCTGGGAAAATTTATCTTCTTTCTTTTATTTATCTTTTTTTCTCTTGGTTTATTAAATACTGGGGGGGGAGGGAGGTGTACTATCCCACCTAATGCTGCTTCCTGCAATGAAAAATTGGCCTACGCAGAACTCCAAGTAATTGCGTTAATGGCGGTCTGTATAAAGCGGTACCTCTAATGCATGCTTTTTGCAATACATGGGGAAAATTGGGAGAAGAAATTCAGTATGGCTGGAGAGTCAGCACTCCTAAGAGATGGGAAATTAAGGTGAAGGACCAGGTTTCTGGGAAGATTTTTGCAACTACTCTGTGTTTCTAGTGGGTAGGCATTTCCAGGCTGAACACTGGATACTTAACGATGTTCAGATGGTTAATTCCAGAGGTTTTCAGTCTGGCATTGGATGCCTTTTCCACTTCCGAAGGAGGAAATACCAGAGGAGGTAAATTGACAGATATCCTGGGAATAATGGAGCGGGAAGACTGAGGAGGAGGGAGAAGGACTTCAAATGACACTAGTCTGGTCCTGCAGGAGAAGGTCAGCTGCCTGTGAGTGGGAACTACCTTTCTTCCACCTCTGGTAACGAGGCTGGGAATCCCCTTTGTGAAGCTGGAGAGGAAGGGTGTCAAGCACGAGCCCCCACCAAGACTGAGCCGGGGAAGCACTGTCTGGGCAGGGAAAGCGCCAGAAGCACAGCACCGTTCCACCAGCAAAGAGTTTTTTTCTCCTGGGATGCCTCCCAGCTCCCTGCAGAGCTGCCACCTCCAGCACTGACTGCCATACCCACAGCCAGGTGACAGTAGCATATGTTTACAAAGGGATTTTAGCAGTGGAAAGTGATGTATATTCAATCTGTGAACAGTAATATAAAATTCAGTGTTTTGCAAGTGAAGGGAGAGAAGAAAAAACAGGTTCACTTAACCCATAAAATCTTCTGTAGCTAATAATGTATGAGGTTACTGATGGACACAAGACACATAGCCCCTGGGGGAAAATAGAAAGCCTTCGTTTTTTCCAGCTACAGCAGAGACTTCAGCTGAAGTGGATCCTCTTTTTCTGAGAAAGTAAGTGGAAATAGCTTCTGCTGAGCTGGAAAGATACTCTTGATTACTTGCTGTGCTCTTAGATAATCAAGGACACAGTGGAAATACCACATAGCATGTGATCGACTTTGATTTATCCCAGGAAACCTCTCTCAGCCTCACAATGCACTGTAAACAGCTGCTTCACAAACTTCAGACAGAGGAACCTCTTCATTCTTTATCTCTTAGTTAATAAAAAATAAAAAAATTTAAAAAGTTTATTAGATGTTGCACAACCGCATCGTTTCTGGTCCTTGCATGAAATTAGAACATGAAACAAGGATGACTTCAAATAATCTCGTTTCTTGGGTGCAGTCTTTTGCAAGGTTTCAGTTACTAACTCAAACCTGTTAAAAATATTTGCCCCATTAATCACATTATGTGCTGTGCTATTTAGTATTTTAGCAGGTTCTCTCCTCTAGCATGGAATTATGTATCTCTCTGCCCTCTAGAAACTCCTGATAGTTTTTCATTCCTATGGCTTCTTACCATGCCATGTAGATATTTACAGCTACCAGCCCAACTTTCAAAACCTTAACTTTCCTCAGCTTCCTAGTTCTGACAACTTTTAGTAATGTCATCAAGCTAAATTCTGGCCACCTTGGTAACACTTTTTCCTTAATTAAACCCCTAAAAGCTTCAAAACAAAAAGTAACAACAACAACAACAAACCCACAACAAACAAACTAATCTCTCCTTACTTCTAACTGTACTCAGGCTTTTTCTCTCTGTCTTAATTTTCTCTTGGTGATTTCTCTTGGTGACTCTGGAATTACTCTTGTCTGGTCTGGTCTGAATTCACTGCTGTGGGTGACAGACGGTGTAACCTGGGAAGCTAAAACTTAAACCTACTGTTTTCAAATACTCCCTCCACTTCTCCCTTCTCATGACTTCTTCCTGTACACAGTGCTGCTCATTTTCCTTCCTGTTTAACATCTTTGAACCCCCTTGATGCCCTTCATTACACAACTTTAGTTCAGGGACTTGGAAGTTAAATTGCTTACTAGAAACCTTCTATCAACACTTTCCTTATTGCCTTAAATCTACCAAAAATGCTGTCACATCAAAATAAGCTATTTCACTTACACTTCTGCTTCTGCACAGTCACCTCCAAACCCTTGTATTGACACATTTCCTCTTTACCAGATACAAAACTCCTCCAGCTTGCTGCTTGTTTCTTTCCCTTCATTTCCTTTGGCTGACCTCCCAGCCACTTTGTCGAAAGTGAAGCCTTGCAAGAAAACATTTAACTTCTGCTTCTCATCTGTTGCTCATTCCAGGGCACCTTCCTGCCTCTCCATCCTCCACGTTCACAGCCGCCTGGCAGCCCAGGTGAGGTACTGCAAACCTGAGCATTTGAGTAGTGCTCACACAGGGAACCGTGACCCTTTAGCTCACTGCCATCCTGTGTTGCTTTCCTTGCCTGCTCTTGTTTGAATGTGTTTGCAACTTTATTTTTTTTCTTTTGAATATTTCAAAATAGGCTTCAGTATTCAGATCAAAACCAAAGCATTTAGGTCTTTTATTTTGCTCATACCTAATGATGTGCCCAGAAGTATTTGTGTAAAGAAAAAAGTACAATGACAACTTCCATGAGTCCCTGCCTTCTATAAATAGGTAAAGGTGTAAATATTCATCCTTGAAATACTTTTGCTGTCATCTTGGAAGATCCTTGGGTGTAGCAGTCACACAAATACATAGCAAGAAAGAGACAGACGATACCATGGAAATTTTTGTGAGAATTTTAGCAATTATTCACACTTCTGAAGAATACTCTGTCAGCAATTAAACACCTGAATTCGTAATTACTAATACCTAAGAAAAAAATGCTTGCTAAGCTCCAGCTGTAATATAATTTAGATGCAGATCTTATTTGTCTGAATGGTTTTATAAGACTTTTTGGGGAAAGGAGGGTAAACAATGCCATTTTCCTGGTGAATGTCATTTACTGTTGCTTTAATGCAGAGTTGAACTGTTTTCTTTAAAATGTATTCACAGTTCCCAGTGTTGTTTTTGGTGTGCTGGTCATAGCTTCTGTCCCTCTCCTGAGCACTGCCTGACACCCCAATCACCCCTCAGCAGTATTTTGTTTCATTAAATGTTTGTTTTACTGTATCCTGATGCAAGATACAGAATGTTGTCTAATTAGTAGATCTTTCTTATTACAAGCCACTAATGTGGGGGAAGGGCAGGTGGGAAGGGGACACAAAGTTTCACAGTATTCTGCAAAGGAGATGAAATCCCCTAACACATACCCACTTTTTGCCCTTAACATCTGTACTGCAATCAAAGACATAGCTGTGAACCCTTTGTGACGTCCCTGACAAGCTCCAAGCTAGCTGGCATGGGTCACAGCAGTATTTTAAGAGGTACAGCATGGACTCTAGCACCAAGTTCAAGGCTAGAGCATTAATCTAGCTTCCAAACTGGTACAGGAGTGGTGTGATGGCCAGAAGTAAGTGTTGGTCATGGTTGGTGATCCATGATGTCTGGGACAAGTCAAAGATCTGTGTAACCTCCCCTGGGCAGTGGAAAAAAACCCTCAAGCTTGTATTAAGGAGAAGAAAAATATTACAGAGATACTCCCCTTGACTTATTCTACTATTTGCTTGCCTAAAATTCGTTTCTGATCCAGGTATCACATCCAGAGAAGCATGTGTTACAGGTCTGGAGTTTAACAAATAACTCTTCTGTTAACTTCCAGGATTTAGTTGTGAATTGTATTACAATTATTACTTTTTTTTCTGTTTGTTTCAGACTATCAACATGATTATTAGTTTTGATGTTCCTAGTTCTTTTGTTGGGAGTAATAACAAATCATATTTCCCTAGTTACCTTGTCCAGGACATTCATTATTTTACCAATCCTCGCTACATCCTTCTTCAGTAACTTCTCTTGCAAGCAAAAAAATCCTGGTCTAGTTTATCTTTCCTTGTGTTTTTTCATACCCTCTATAATTATTTTTATTTCTGCTTCTTTTTTTTTTTTCCTTTTTCACAGTTTCAAGCGGTTTCAATTTCCAAAGTGACTAGAGCCACATGAGTATTCAGACTAAGAACTTCCAAAAATTTAATGGTAGCATAATGAGGTTACTTTGTTTCACTGTTTTTCCTTAACACCTCCTAATAGTGATTTGGCTTTTCTGTATGCTACAGAACAGAGAACTGGTGTTTCCAGAGATCTTAAGCTCTCTTTGCAAGTGGTAGGAAATACAGAGTCCAAAACAGTAATTAAGGATATTCTTTTTGTGTATGCCCGCCATTTTCTGGTTGGCATCGCATCTCTACTGACATTATGTCATATGATCAGTCACTAGCATGTGAGTTCCCCTGCAATGCTTTTTAGACAGTGTTAATTTTCACTATCATAAATAACTGTCTACCTCAGAAAACTTTGCTGCCTCCATATTTTCTTTCTTTTCAGCACATTTTTTGAGTACGCTGAAGGGCATAGATGCCAGTGTAGAGTCTTATAGCACTCCCTGGTAACCTTCCTTTCACACCCTCTGTTTTCTGTCTTTGTATATCCCTGTAAGCATCTTCCCTTTTATTCCATAACAGCTTGCTTTCTTTAAAAGCCAATGGCAAGGGACCCTGGGTGGCACCCCTAGAAATTCGAGGAGGTTGTGTCATTCGGAGCAAGCTTTCTCTTATACCTTGGGAAGCTTCAAGCAGCACTTTAAGGTATAGCTTTCTCACAAAAGCTGCACCAACATTTCTCTGGTTTATCACTAGGTTTCACTGCAGTTTTTCACAATTTGCCAGTGCCTCCTGTTTGCAGTTCTCTACCATATCCATAATGTCAAGGATAGTTTGGATCTTTTATTCATACAAATGTATTTAAGTTATAGTCTACATCATCTGTAATACTTCAGATAATTAACACCAGAGTTCCTTTAAGGCTTTTGAGTAAATGACATGTGGTCCTGGTGGCTTTACAGCCCTCTCTGAGGTTCCCTGCTACTGAGATTTTATGAAAAATATTTTATCTTTAGTTACCTTCTTCAAACAAGTTGCTACTCAGTGGACACCTTGTTATCTAGCTAAAATAAAAATATAAAAATAAATATGAATTAAAATTAATTCTTCTGTGTTCCCAAGATTCATAACCCAAGTCTTAAACACTCTGTTTCTGCATTCTCTTTTGAAAAGTTTGTATTTCATTAGTCAAAGTACTAACATTGAATCTGTAGCTGTAAAATATTAATACAAAATCTATATTCACTTCCAGGTGTGACTTTTTTTTTTCAATAGAAAAATCCTTCAGTCATTCTAGAATACTAATTTCTAAATAAAATGTGATTTTTCCTATATGCCTTAACTTTACTATTAACAGAGCGGTTCTCAGCTTTTTCAGGTCTAGGAATGAGTTGCAGAGCGGGGGTGGAAATTAATATGTGAATGGGTGATACACAAAAGGTCAGTGTATTCCTCAGGTATTTATGTGAAGGTAGCAGGACACCAGCCATCCAAATTCCTGGTTTCAGCCTTGAAGCTCTTTGCTGGGTGCCTATAGTCCATGCAATGGAATGAAAAGGGATGACCGTTTATGACTAGTAGAGGAAATCAGGAACTCAGGATGAGAAAGTATGAGCCTCGATCAATTACTGCAGAAGCAAGAGATGCTTCAGAGCAAGCTGATGGTGTCAAGCATGGTCTAGCTGTGTTTTAGTTGAGTGTCTCACAGACATTTTTGATGTAGCAACTCAATCTATTGGGACTTAGGGAAAAAAGACACCTTGTGTCATGCTGCTTGTGTTTTTCACTTTAAAAGAAACATGTGTGAATCTAGGGACTGTTATTATTTCTTATTGGCAGTTGTTTCATGGGTTGTTTCCATTTAGATTGGTGGCAGTTTATAGACCAAAGGACGAGAAACATCAGTACAGTTTATAAAAACTGACAATAAGCTACAGCATAAATTTTTGCAATTATCATAGTCCTGATGTTTCTTTTCCAAGATGGCTAAAGGAGGTGTGGTGCTGCCACTTTTGATGTCAAGGTTCTCTTTCCAGATCTGCCTGAATTAATAACATCCAGCATCATAGTTACAGGAAGAAATGATAGATTATGTTGTCATCTCTGCTATATCATCTCATTTGTATAATGAATCCTATGATCAGTGCAGGATTAGATGAGTGATGTACCACATAACCAAAAGGGAACATGGATAGCTGGGAGGATTACTAGGGGGGTGCAGATGTTGCCGACAGTTCAAACCCTAGGTGAGAGCGGAGTAAGGACACTGTCTCCCACACGTTGGGAGATCTCCATCTTCCAACTCAGTGTTAGTTCCTCACCAGTGTGATGTTGCCACTCCAGGTAGAAGAGCTAAGTAGATTGCTAGCACATACTCAAGGGTTCTAAAGCCTGTACTTTGGGACATGGTTCTGCCTTGTCCTACTCCCTCTGTAAGTGTCAGATGTTGCCAAAGGAGCAAGAGAGCACCCAGCAGCTCTTTCTTTGGAGGACCCCCAGTCAGAGATGGACCAAGTGATGTGAGCTGTGATGACTCTTTCCTCACCCAAGGCAGGGAGCAGGTGACAGTGACATTTGCTGTTCATTGCTGGGAAGCCTTAGCCTACAGGCTTTCCTCCATGTTTCCTGTCCTGCCAATCAAGCAGCTGAGCTTTTCTGAGCTCCAGCGTGCTGTTGCTTAGGGTTTCAGGGAAGCAATGCGACCGCTGGTCTCTTCCTCACCCCACAGCATCCTAAATAGAGAATTACAGGGGTAAGGGAAGTTAGGGAGTTCTGTGTTCTGTGGGGCCAAACACTCACACTTTGGCCTGGGCTATTGCTGCCCTCTCACAGCTGTAGTCCAGGGTGACTGCGCAGAGGCTGCCTCCCACCCCTTTATTACACACCACTAATTTAAATTACACTTGCATGCTCGCCAGTTAATGCTTCTTTACACAGAGAGAAATCTGAAATAGGCAGTGCATTATTACTTACTCACAGATCCATATGGGAAAGATTCAGAGCGCTATGCAGATCTTTATTTATATGTGATAATCTATATCATACATACTCACAGATATGCAAATTGCAGCTTTACATCAGAAATTCACAGGAAAGCCTCAGGCTGATGTTAATTCCATCATTTAAATAAAGAATTTCCCATTGTTACAGGGGCCTTGGAGTGCTTCTGTGCTCTTTCTATTTACATAGTGATTTTTCTCAGTTGAACCCAATGTATAGTGATACAGGCTAGTGATACTCTTACCAGTTATATATTGAATTATTCATCATTACAGGAGATTTCAACCAATACTCATTAATCGTTTCTCTTCTAAATAGCATTTTTGTTATAAAGCTTCCACTAATTCTGTTCTCTTGCCATTATATATGATTTCTATCTGTTATCTGAGTTGGTTTTCAATCTGGTATTTAAAAAGTATCAGGACTGTCTAAAGGCTATTCAGTGAAACAGACTTTGGAAAGATGTACTGTCAAGGGCAGAGTATTGAACAAGGTGGTAAGAGAGAAAAGAAAAACCTAGACAACATAATGATTCAGTTACAGTGATTACACTTGTAGTAAGCATTACTTTCCTGGAGAAATGGATGGATGGCCCACTTCCAGAATAAAAATAGACAGTTCTAATTCTGCATCCTCCCACAACCTTCTCCCAATGTCTCTCATGTTAAGACATGTGATTTTTTTCATGCCCTTTAAAGATCAGGTAGTGAAAGAGCTACTGAGGCTCTTTCACTTGGGGCTATCAATACAAAATTAAGACAAAGATATATCTGTACGACCACATAACTCACATCAGGGGGTAACTTCTGACTTCTAGGCCAGCTTGGTTTGAGCTGCTGTTCATGTCATTGTTGTTCAAGGCAGGCACTGGTCACACATGGAGTAGTCATGTCCTCATGACCTGTCTTCATATCTATCCCCTGTGCCGTTGCATTTATTCACTCACAAATCCATCTAGTGTGCCCGGCTTCACACATATCATGCGGCCACATGGAGAGGCTTCGAATTAGGCAGCCTTGTTTGAGACAATGTGCTGTCTTCTAAGTGTATTGACCGCTTGCCGCTTCTGCTGTGGCTGACTCTGCTGCTTATGCTTGAGAAGGCATAGCAGCAGTGCTACACAGGTGTCCACTGTGTGCATAAGTGGCACCATCCTGGGGGAGTTGGTGCTTCAGAATATAAGAGGAAACTTGCTTTGAGTAATCTTCCCTTTGTTGAGAGGAATACAGAGATAACCATGTGTGACCATTTTGTATTCTGAGATAACCACTAGTGGTTCCAGAACTTGGATGAGAGAGTAACATCTGAGGCCCTCTGCTGTTACCACCAGCAACTTGAGCATGAGAATCTGTCAGTAGGTGGCAGACAAATTGGAATAAGGAAGTCTGCTGCAGTTGTGATCATGTAGAGGTCTCCGAAGTCTTTGCAGTGATTGTCTATCTGTATGTGACTTGACTAGACAACATCTTACAAGTCATGAGGGTCTTCAGTTGTTGTGGAGTGTGCAACTTCAGGGGAAGGAAAATGACTGATGAGATTTGCATTATTGTCTGATGCTTTCATCCCTCCCCATGGTTTCTGTACTTGTATCAGGCACAAGTGCCACCACTCTGTAATTCTGAGGCCTTGGCAGTAGAGAATCCATTAATATGGTACCACATTATGCTGTGTACATTAGTCCTTGATTTCCCACCGGAATCAGGCCCTTTTCCCAAAGTGATAGTAGTTTGTTTTGATTCAGTGGTGTCATGGCTGACATTGCACACTATGAATCTCTATAAGGAGTGGATCTCATAGCAAGTTGTCATCTCAACCCTGCTGAGTTTCCTCTTGGAAGGAAATAGTTGTCCCATGCTCAGCTCTGATGTGGGTACATAGGAAGGGTTATGCAGAGATCATGATTGGGATCCTGTAGCCAAACAAGGACTGAGCCACATTGATAGAGAAGACACAGACACATCCCAAGATTTGGGAAAACACTAGACTAGACTCTTTAGTGATACATCTAATTGTCACTTGCATTTACTTCTGTAAAGGTATAGATCCATCCAGATCTGTGATTCTAATTTCAGCCTCTAAGCCTGTTCTTCAGGAGATTTCACCTCCTTGGCTAATGATAAGATTAAAGCTTTATTAAAATGTTGGGATTCTGAGACACCTTCTTTCTCTGCTATAGGTCTTTTTCTGACATGTATATTAAAACTCTGTTCTCATATCTGTCACAAACACTGCTCTATGTTTTTCTGAGTTTTTTCCCTGCCATACCTCCTGTCTGTTTACATTATATTACATATATATATATAAAAGTTACTATTAAGTGCAAGCAGTGGTCCACAGACATAAGTGAAAACACTGAGGCAATATCTAATCATTGAACCTGTTGTTTCTCTCCTAAATTGTCTCTTTGTTCCCCTTTTGAGTTGGAAATTCTGTTAATGCAATGATATCCAAAGACGATCAGAAAAGAAGTAGCAATAGTACTTCATGGAATAGTTTATCATCTTCTAAAAAACCTAAAAACCTTCTGCAGAAACTTAATTAGTAGCATTAAGTTCTTACAATTACACCACAAATATAAGAAATAGTAATGTAATAGAAAGAAAGAAGCTTGTGAGTTTCATTTAAGACCACTCTGAAGACTCTGAAGCCAGACACCCTTTCTGAAAAGGTGAGTACTGAATGACACAAGAATTTACGAAACTAAGTTTAAATAAGAATTTATGCAGGGACACTCAGTTTGTGATCCCCAGTACTGAATTTGAAGTACTGTTCTCCTTTATTATCTATATAACATTTAATGAAGACAAGGAAAACATTTAGATTAAAATGTGTGGTATTTGATGCTTTTAGACCATGATGCTAGTTTTGACAGATTTCTAAAGGTGGTTTATATAAGAACTAATATTTTGTTTCAGAATAGATACTCTTTTTTTTTCAGAGGATTCACTTTATAGAGAAGATTTAGAACACATCACACATTCCTTTCTGATTTTGGTCAATAAAGTTATCATATAATTATCATCAACTAGTATTTAATAATTAATTCCTACCTCTAGGGCTGTCTGTGGACAAAGTATGATATCTCATCTGAAAGCAGTGGCTGAATTTGTCAGTGAGGTATGGGGGCTGATAATCAGTGTCATCATGAATAATAGAGCTTTTGTAATTTTCACTGCATTTAGAAATCATTTCTGTGCTTGTAAAATGGCCAAAGTGCCTGCAGCTCAGGACTTCACAGTACTTTCTGCATAGTCTCAGGAATTCAGAGTAAAATATCTACCTTTACATAGAGTCTTTAAAACAAGTAGCGCAGCGGTGGGCTGATTGGGCAGAACTGACCTCAGACACTATCAGAGGCCAGCAGTTTTTGCATTTGCAGCCATCTGAGGGGTGAACTTGGGTGCAGGTAACTGCACGTTGGTAGAGGCATCCTGCAGTGGTCAGAGCAATCTCTCTACTACCTCATACTGGCACTCAATTGGAAATTCCCTGGTGACTGCATAGCATGCAGCAACTGCACAGCAGGGAAGGATAAAACCATAAAACCATTCTCAAATGTCTCACTTTCCACACAAACATCTCCAGCAGCGAGTCTAACTTAGGCTTTTGCCCACAGCTGCTTGCTTTGGTGTTGGGGTGCCATTCTTTTGGGAAGCCGAGCAAGGATGTAGGGGACTTTCTGTGAAGCTAAATGCTCTCAAGGTCTGTCTGTCACACTCCCTACTGTCACAGGCACTTCTAGGGAGAAGTGCTTGATTCTAGGTGGTCCTAGCTGGACTACTTTCCCACAGGCTAGGGGTGTTTTGGTAAAGCATACTGAAGGGAAATATACTGCACATGGAAACATGACCTCCACTGGCCAATATGGCCCAAATGGCCTACATCTTATTTTATGACAATTGGCTCTTGTAGAATTAAAGGTTTACTTAAGTGAGCAGCCTCCTCAAAGGCATGGCAGAAAAATGTGGGGCGTATCAGGGACTCCAGCTGGAGGGGGGATAGCAGTAGAAGTAGAACCGAAATGCAAGAGATGTCACGCACACATACTGGGGATCTTACTATTAAGCTTAAGAGGTACCTTCTTGTGTCCTCTTGTGCCTGAACTTTGAACTTTACCCTCTGCAAATAAACCTCCTGATCCTATGGGAATCTCATGGATATTGGAGAGGGAGAAAGGCAAAGGGGATGCTAGGTTGATATATTGATCCTGGTGCCAAGGAGGAAATTAGGAGCTTGTTCAGATCTCAGGCAAAAGGAACAATTATATGGGGAGAAATAAGCTTTCATGTCTCGTGTGAGTATGGACCTTCTGCTCCGAGTGCCTGAGCCTGCCTGTGAGTGTTGGGTAAGACAGCTCAATTTATGCTTATGCCAGTGTCCTGGGCTTGATTAGGGTAGAGTTAAATTTCCCCAGAAGCAGGGATGGGACACAGCAAAGACAGGTGACCCAAACTAACCAAAACAGATATTCCATACCAGTGATGTCATGCTCAGCATAAATGGAGGCTGATTGGAGAGGGGTGGCACAGCTCTAGGATGTGTGACTCGGGGACAGCCTGGCTTCAGAACAGGTCTGAGCATGCAGTCTGACTTCTACAGTCAATATGTGCAAAACTGCACTGTGAGAAACTGCAAATTGCTAGTTTTCTATATTCTATATTCTAAGTCCTGTTGTTATTTCCCTCTCTCTTTGTTGTCCCAGTAAACTGTTCTTATTCCAACCCACCAGATTTACCTTTGTCTTCCCATTCTCCCTCCCATTCCATCAGAGGGAAGTGAGCAAGCAGCTGCCAGCTGGGGCTAAACCAGCCAGCCAGTCCAAGACTGGTATGCCAAGACTTCTGTTGAAACTCCTCCTCATATGCATTCAGATGGCATAAAATATCTGTCCTTTGCCATACACTCCCGGATGCTTTAAGTCATGAAACTGGATCACCTTTACGCAGTGTGGGCACAGCACCCCTCCTATCCAAGGTCCAGTGTATCTTAGAGGTACATCCCATATGGTTCATTCAGCCACTTGAATTAACCTTTCACCTTGAGTGCAGGAGTTTTTGACCATGTTTCAGGGCAGCTGTGGTCCTTGATTGCTTGAAATGTCTATGTGAATCAGGTAGTAGATAGCATTTAGTGTTCCCTGTGACATGAACTGGAATCCTGACTATTTGAAGGCCAGTGTATCCTGAAGAAAGACGAGATTCAGTACAAGGGGTAATGGGCACAAACATGAATATAGGAAGTTCCATCTCAACATGAGATAGAACTTCGTTACTTTGAGGGTGGCCAAGCACTGGCACAGGTTGCCCAGAGAGGCTGTGAAGTCTCCTTCTATGGAGATATTCCGGACCTGACTGGATGTGGTCTAGGTGATTCCGCTTTAGCATTGGGGTTGGACTAAATGATTTTCAGAAGTCCCTTCCAGCCCCTACCCTTCTGCAATTCTGTGGTTGATCTGTTACCCTCAGCAAACTCTGACATGTAGACAAAATGGGTGCTACAAAATCAGTAAGAAAACCAGCTGTGATGTCCCCCATTCTCCTCAGGTGTAAGACAGTTGTAAGATTGACATGAGAGGCATGAGAATTCTATCAGTACTGTTTCCAAAGCTAGAAAATTAATTCTGAGTGAAGGTCCACGTGGCATTGAGGGATACAGTCACTGAGGAGTACACAGGAGCAAAGTGTCTTCAGAGAGGCACAGCAGACCTCAGCCACCTTCTGTTTCTGGTAGACTTATCAACCCCAGACTAGTTGTCCAAGTTCAGGTTGCACGTGTCAGAAGAGAAATGGCAATCTCCAGATCTGTGTGGCTGTAGAAGGAATTATGCTGGTGCTGGACAGAAGGTATAAACTCTCAGTTCTAAAATTCCAACTCCAATGACCACCCCATACCTATGGGACAAAGCAACACCTTCAGCAGGTTAAACCTCCCTCACTCAAAATCTCTTTGTGATGGGAGGGATCCTTGGTCTGTGGTCATGCCTTAAGCCACTGTGAGAGGGTGAAAGGTCCTGATGAGCATCTGTTCAGCTTCCTGTCAGTCTAGGGCAATTCACAGACCAGTGCACACCATGTGTCCTAGCTCACTCCATAACAAAGGCAAGGATCAGCTTATCTGTCAAGACTGCATGCTCCTTATTTCCATGTGTGGCAGAAGCGATCTTTCTGGGAAAGAAAGATTTGTAAGCATAGTCCGTGTTTGATCTGCCTTCTGCAAACAGTGATGACTTCCACCACATTTAAGTGAAAGCATTTTGAAGAATTTTCATTGTTTAAGTATTCTTAAAAATGAAAAAAATACGAAACATGATAATCATTAATATGCATTTCCAGACAGTCTGCACCTTCCTTTGTATCTGAAGAGTGCCTGTCACACAGTAAATTCTAATTACAACTACAAACTTAATGAGAGTTGCAACAATAATAATAAATGGCAGAATTCAAAGGAGGGAAATTGAGGAATGACAGAAAAGACAAGTAACTCACTCGTTTCTCCATATATCTGTGGCTTGGATTTCTATTTTGGTTCCTTTCTATCTTTTAAAATTGAAATAATTATTTTTATTTTTTATGGGCCATGTTTCTACTTAGTTTTCCAGTAAGACTATTTAATAATGTATTTTATTAATTTATTTGGAAATGATGGCTACTTTGGAACCATGGAGGTGCAGTTTGCCAAATCTTTTAATTCATGATTGCACATTACGTCATTGGAAACTTCAGACATTTAAATGCTGGTCTGTTTGATCCATTTGTTGGATTTTTGGTCCATTGATCACACTTTTTAAAAGAACAAAAGCTTCTTGTTTTTCACCAAGTCCTAGGTAAAGAAGATCCAGGCTTATAAAGAGTGTTTGGACATTACTTCTCCTAGCTTGAAAGAAATTCTGCAGAAATAAATGCGTGGAAGGACATAAACTACAAAACACACATAATTTCTTCAAGCTCTTTTTTTTGGTCCAACTTCAGGAGATGTCTTAACAGGAAACATGTACTTCATCAGCTCATTTACTGGACTGCTTCTCAGTCCAGTATGAGCATATGTGAATAGTATGGCTATAAAACCATTCTCGAAAGTAAAGAGAAATACTTCTGAATTGACCCCAAACTCTTCAAGAAAACAGAGACAGGCCATGATACCCAGTAAGTATTTGAAAACAGCCAATAAATTAACAGAAACCAAAGAAACTCTCAAAGCTATTAGTTACATTTTAATCTATACCATATTTTATAAATACATGGGATCTGAGGGCTAGAAAGGGCCATTAGATCATACAGCTTTATTTCCTGAGCTCAATGATTTATGCTTGATGAAAGCATATCTTCCAGGCAGACTTCCAGACAATGCTTTGGATGTATTAAGTATTGGAGAATCCACCACTTCCCTTGGTAGTTAGGGCCGCTGTTAAAGCGTGTACCTTGGTACTAATATGAATTTTTCTGTCTTCTTCAGCTTCTGGGCTTTGATTCTTTTTATTTCTTTGCTAGGTGAGAAGGCACTTCAGCACACAGTACATTTTCTGGAAGGGTACTTACACAACCATAATTAAGTCACCTTGATTTTTTTTTTCCCTTTTGGTAGAACCTGCTCACACGCCGCCTACAAGTGCTGCAGTGCTGGACATGCTAGAACTCCCGTATGAACTAGAGTCAAAAGCAGCCAAGTGGTACAGCACAATCAAGATTGCAAATACTTTTTTCTTTATTCCTTTGACAGCAGAGTGCATACCACAGTTTGCTTTCACTTGGAAGGGAATCCAGTACACTTGGAATTGACTACCCCAGGGGTGGAAACACAGCCCCACCGTCTGCCATCGACTGACCCAGATTGCATTAGAACAGGATGAAGCTCCAGAGCACCTGCAGTATATTGATGACATCATTGTATAGCGCAACACAGCAGAGGAGGTTTTTGAGAAAGGGTAGAAAATAATCCAAATTCTCATAAAAGCTGGTTTTGCTATCAAACACAGTATGGTCAAGGGACCTGCTCAGGAAATCCAGTTTTTAGGAATAAAATGGTATGATGGGTGTCATCAGATCCCAATGGATGTTATCAATAAAATAGCTGCTGTGTCTCCACCAACCAACAAAAAGGAGACAGAAGCTTTCCTTGGCACTCTGGGGTTCTGGCAAATGCATATCCCAAACTACAGTCTCATTGTCAACCCTCTCTACCGTGTAACCCGGAAGAATGATTTCCAATGGGGCCCTGAGCAGCAACCAGCCTTTAAACAAATCAAGCAGGAGAGAGTCCATGAAGTAGCCCTTGGGCCTGTCTGGACAGGGCCAGATGTAACGAATGTGCTCTACACACAGCCGGGAAGAATGGCCTTGCCTGGAGTCTCTGGCAGAAAGCACCAGGGGACACTTGAGGCTGATCGCTGGGGTTTTGGAGTTGGGGCTACGGAGGGTCCGAAGTACACTCCAACCGTAAAGGAGATATGAAGGGGTTCGAGCCACTTCAGAAGTGATTTGAACCAAAGCTCAGCTCCTTCTGGCACCCTGACTGCCTGTGCTGGGTTGGATGTTCAAAGGAAAGGCCCCTTCCATGCACCGTGCCACTGATGCTACATAGAGTAAGTGGGTCACACTTATTACACAGTGGGCTCGAGTACGAAACCCCAATTGCCCAGGAATCCTGGAAGTGATCACAAACTGGCCAGAAGGCAAAGATTTTGGAATATCACCAGAGGAGAAGGTGACGTGTGCTGAAGAGGCCACTCTGTATAGTGAACTGCCAGAGAATAAGAAGCAATATGCTCTGTTCACCGATGGGTCCTATCACATTGTTGGTGAACATCAGAGGTGGAAGGCTGCTGTATGGAGTCCTACACAACAAGTTGCAGAAGCTGACGAAGGAGAAGGCAAATCCAGCCAGTATGCAGAGGTAAAAGCTATCCAGCTGGTTTTAAACATTACCAAATGAGAAAAGTGGCCAAAACTGTACCTTTATACTGACTCCTGGATGGCCAGTGCCCTGTGGGGGTCACTGCAGCAATGGAAACAAAGCAACTGGCAGTGCAGAGGCAAACCCACCTGCACTGCTGCACTGTGGCAAGACAGGCTTGTACAGCCTGGAGAAGAGGAGGCTGAGGGAAGACCTGATTGTGGTCTATGGCTTCCTGATGAGGGGAGTGAAGGGGCAGGTGCCGATCTCCTCTGTTTGGTGACGAATGATAGAACCCAAGGGGATGGCATGAAGCTGAGACAGGGGAGGATTAGGTTGGATAATAGGAAGAGGTTCTTTACTGAGAGTGTGGTTGGGCACTGGAACAGGCTCCCCAGGGAAGTGGTCACACACCAAGCTCAACTGAGTTCAAGAAGCATCTGGATGATGCACTCATTTCTGTGCTCTGACTTGGCTGGTCCTGTGTGGAGCCAGGAGTTGGACTTGATGATTTCTATGGGTCCCTTCCAACTCAGCATATTCTATGATTCTACACACATACACACACCCTCACATCCATTTATATGCTGTTTACCAGTAGTTCATGTTTGGTTGCTGCTCAACCCAGACCCCAAGATACTTCTCAGAATTGTTCCTCAGTCAAATATGATGCCTCATTATTGAGGTTTAATTTCCATGTCTGACTCCTAACAACATATAGCCTTGTATTGTGCCACTGTAAGGGAAATATGGGTTGAGTAACCCTTAGTTATTGGTAGAATTCTATAGGATTGGATGTGAAATACTGATTCCTGCAGAAACTCCCAGAACAGCCCTCATGTAAGGGCTTATTCCTTACTGAAACTAGCTCTTGAGAGATAGCACTTATGCTGATACACTTGTAAAGATGATTTTACTTGATATGCAGTGTAGCATTAGGACAATGCTAATTATTTTGTATCTACATTGTCCTTAAACTTTATTTAAAAAGCTTTCTCTATTTTTCTGAAGATGATCTTGTTAAATATGAGAAAAGGAAAGGGGGGCCACACTCGGTGGTATACCTTGAAGACAAGGAAGACTTATCACGCTCTTCCAGCTACCTGGCATGTGCATGTGTGTTCATGACATAGCTATTCCAATGCAATCAGTTTCAAAATTAGTGGTGACAAATGCACTGTCACACAATTAAGTTATATCAGAGCCTTCCTTTCAGTCACCGTACAGCAATGCACTGAGTGGTTCCACAGTCCACTAACTCTACCTCTTTTTAAGCATTAAAAAAAAAAAGAAAAAAGTAGAATCTCCACTCAAACCTGTTTGTAGGTAAAAGCTGTAAAGATTTTATTGAGGGGAAGAAAGAAGCAAAACAAAACCCACCAAACTCAGAACATTTTAACATCTGTTTTACAAGGTGGCATACCTTAAAACAAAAGACTTGCCTACCTCATTGCATATCCAGAGGTAAATATTCTATTTTAACCAGTGAATTCAATATCTGAGGTACAGAGAACTTCTTTCTAAAGCAGGTTTTAGGTTGAAAATACTCTAAAAGCTCATAGCAGTGGAGGTTGTTCAAGACCACCATTCAAGACAGCAATAAGAAGATAAATAGACTGTTAGGAAAACAACGTCACTCGTTATATTAACACTAAAGTAGTTTCTCTAAGAAGAAAAAGATCTTTCTCACACCATTTCCTCAACCAAAAAAAATGGTAGAAAAAAATCCTGCTTAAGACTATGAAATTGGTCTGGAAAAATACAGGCATTGAAAAAATGGGGAAATCCTGGTATATAAAGTAGATGGGCTGGATAATGTAACATTTACATGTTGACACTCAAATTCTCTTTACTTTGGCAACAATGTGAATCAGTAATAAACCCTATGAGACCAGTAGACTAACTCGAGGTGCATATATGTATAATGGAGAGTGGAATTTTGATTCAACCATAGCTGGAGTAAAGTAAATATTATCCTCCTGACAGATTTGCCAACATGATTTAAAAAAAAAAAAAAGTCTCAGACAATATTCTTTATAAGATAAAAATGAGAATAAGGAGTGAAACAGTGTGTGAAAATAACTGGCTCATTCATCTTAAATTGATCTATAAGCTGTGGCATTTACTGATCTCTACTAGACTGCATTCTCAAAGACAAAAGTAGGTAGTCAAATACATCGCAACTATTTCCACACCTCCCCCTCCAATTTTTGGTTTGTTTTTTTTTCCCTGCTCAGAAAAACATGAGAATATAAATGTTTTGCCCACATTATGATATGAATGCCTTTTACAGGACAAGAAAAGGAAATTTTCTTGATCATCCATTTTCTGATTTCTGAGCCGTTTCCCATCCTACTAAATTGCTTAATACTCCCTGTAGCTGGACCTGTGACCTGGAATCTTTATGCAAGATTAATGGGAAAGCAAATGGGAATTAGTATCTGGGCGGGTTGCTGCACAGCTCTTCCTTTTATCTAGTGCTCCACCTGGTTTTTTTTTACAATTATGCTTTCATTAGTTTCTGAAGCCAGCGATCCTAAAAGACCTTCCCTTTTTTTCTGTCTTCCCTCCCCCTCATCCTCAATTCTCTCCATCTCCTATCCCAAAATTATCAAACTCACTCTGCTTGTAACTGACATGCTGACAGGAAATTATTACACGTCATTACACTTCTTAAAACACAATTTACCCAGCCTTTGCAAATTATTCTTCAGCAAGTGTGAGGGGGTAATGGAAACTGTCTATTCCACTTACAGTTGTCACTCATGCTTTCTTCTGTACAATGAACAATTTATGTTTTCTCTCTCTCCAAAAAAGGGCTGTGCTTGAAATATGTAAAAGCAACTTATCATGGAAAAGGAAAATAAACCTCCTGTTCAAGTTCCTTTACTTTGCCTTATTACAGAGCAGATCCATTTTCTATCGTCACCTCATTAGTCCTCATGCAAGCACAGTACAGGCTGATGTTTATTTAGTAGGAGCAGACCTCCCTCTGACTTCTGGCCTGCCAATTACACTTGACATTGCTGTAAAAGAAAAGCGATCTTGTGTGACTGTAGTACCCAAAACTGATAATCCACAGTCATAATAGTCCTATTTCTTGCCCGACACTTTTATTCTTCTTCACAGATAACTACTGCAAAAGGGTGTCTGCAGTAACTTCCTCCCATCCCTCCCTCCCCTGTTGCTGCATCTTGGTTTTGGTTTGCTCTTCTTTGTCTTTTGCTTTTGTCTTATAAAAGTTAAAACTACCAAATCTTAACCAAATCTTAAAGGGAATGGGATTTGCTTATTTAAAAGACTTAGGGTGAAAAAAAAACCCAACCTGTGACGCGTTCTTCCCCTCAACTTGATCATATTGATTAGCTTTCAGGCATTCCTCTGTCAGGCTCATTCTGTCTCAATGGGAGAAGGATGATGAATTGTCTGACTACTAGAGGAGGGGAGAAAGAAATGCTAAGCCTGGGTCTGGGAATTGGCTAAGTACTTCTGCGGAGCCTCAGCCTCTCAATTGCTCTCAGCAACTTGGCCTCCTTGATTTATAAACTGGAGTGGTGATTAATGATCTTTTAAGTGGACAAGGCAGGCCAAATCTGCACAAATCGGGCCACTCAAACATGACTACTACTTGTAGGAGAAGAATAACAGCCTTTACATAAAGGTAATTGAGACCGCTTCAGAGGATCTGGTAGTCTGCTTTAGCAGAAATAAATCAGCCACACAGGCCATCTATTCTTGGAATCAGTCTTTCTCATCAAACCTCCTCAGGTCAGCATGTGGAGTTGAGAATGTGGTGGGTTAGCAGATGTACTTCAGGTCAGAAACAAGGCAGATCAAGCAGCCCCTGCACTCAGAGAGGAAAGAGCATCCCACCCTGGTGTCCCGCTGCAGCTTCTCAGCATCAGCATTGAGCTCGATCCTACCTTTGTCTCTGCGGCCGTGTTGGGTAACGGGGGCCTGCCCTGCTGTTAGAGGCTTGATTCCACTCCCTTTCATACTTTTCCCACACCAGTCTCTCCACAACCTTCACCAGGGCTGTCTGTGACTAACTACCTGTCAGTCTGTACTACCTTTGACGGCTTGTGGCCTGCCACTCCATGGCCAAATCCGGCTTTATGCTTCCTCTGGGCCGATGAACCTAAAATGTTTTCCCAAGTCTCAAACTCTGGGATCCGTGGCTCCTCCTGGATACCCAGTGGTGATTAATTTAAACAGACAAACACTGACAGTAATTGCTCAGCCCACAGCAGCTTGTGCGAGCCACCCTTTTCCTCCAAAATTTGGATCCTCAGGCAAGTACTTAGTTTGCCCATCCTGAGGGCCATCCAGCTGACAAGTGATCTCCCTTAAAGGGACTAGTGAATTTGAAAGCCACTATAGTATCTGCAGCCCAGGACAGAAGTCTGCTTGTAAGATGGAGAACAGAGATCATGAGCCATAATGAATATTTATCAAGGAAATTGTACCTGGGATCAGGGAAGCTGACAAACAGTAAATAAAGGGGGCAGCTAGAGCAATTGAGCAGCGTGCTGGCAGCAGGATCAATAGCAGAAAGGTAACTTGTGGTCAGAAAGGAGCTTACGCTCTTCCCTGGAGGAAGATTCCAAAACAGTTTCAATCTGGTGTCCCCTCTGGGGAAAACTCCCCTCTATCAGAGTGGAGGTGGGGGGAATCACAAGTCTATTTTCTGAGACTCAGTTATAACAAACAGCCGTTTGCAGCGAGCTTGGCAATATCTTTTCCACTAGCCTTCCCCAAGCAGAGGCGTTGCAACTGAAGTAATGAATTATCCCCAGACTCAGGCTATCTATGGATAACAAACATCATTAGTCTGTTTCCATGAGTGCTGTGGCTGTGGGCTTCTATAAAACCTAACCCCAAATTGCAGTTACTTACAAGAGGACTGGGGAGGTTAAAAAAAAAACCAGTGCTACAGAATCCTCTCCAGAGGAACTCTCCTGTCTGTCTTGCCATTACTAAAATGTTGTTTTTAATAGAAGGGGTGTGGGAATCACAAGACTCAGAGCTCTACACCCTGTTAATCTTCTTGAAGGTGACTTCCCTTCTTTATGGTATTTCAGTTTGTTCCTGTAAAAACCGTATAGAACAATATCTGGCTCACAGAAGTATTGTGAAAACAAGTTTTTAGTATCTGGAGACCATCAGATGCAAGAGAACAGGATTATATATACAAATAAACTTACACACACATGTATACAGAAATAGCAATTTCTGATGGACAGAATAAAATTATTAGAGAGGTATTCAATGTTGCTTTTGTTCTGTACTTTTCACATCAATATATTCTGGTTTAGGCATTTTTTTGTTGTTGTTTTTATACAGAAAACCTCCTAAGGAGGTTTCTGCTAAAAATATCCAGCTAATATTTTTCATACCACGGCACAACCAACACTGTATGCCAAGCAGATAGCTTTTTGATAAGTCATTAATGTTTTGAATCGTACTCATGTATCACTTCAGGTTATTTTTACTCTTGAAATTATCCTTTGCATATAACCAACCAGTTCAAAGTTTATTTGTAAAAAACGGTAGCCAACTCTTACATTCAATCCATAGCAAAGCTTTGCATAAAATCCTAATACAGATGTCCTGTTCCAGTGCGCTGAACTAGATCTTAAAATAAAATGAGAACATACATCTCTGCATGTTGGGGTATATGTTGGTGTGGAGATAATTTTTCTGTCATACATGGGTTAATTTTTCCATGTGAGGATCGTATATGCCAGAGGAAAAGGAACTTCCATAATGACCACAAGTTTCAAGACTTGTTGGAGCTTAGTTTGTGGTGGTAGTAACTTCTATATGCAAAGGAGTTATTTCACTCTTTCATGCCTGAAAAACTCATTGGTATTCTCCCCAGTGATCAAAAACCTTACAGCTAGAAACACAAGGAAGATTGAAAAGTTACTTTTAGCCTGTACCAGAATAGGATTTTGATTTGAAACTAAAACTTCAATGACAACCAAAGCAGACCAGCCTTCATCAGTGATGCTTTGTCTTCCAGTCTGTTGTGTAGTCTGTTATAAGGGCTCTTCTGACTTGATACTGACTGGAGAAGAAATCTCTTCCTGAGCTGAGATGATGACAGAGAACCCTATGGAAAGACTCTTGTTACAAAGAAAAAGGATAACTCTGACCTTCAAATGGTTTATGGAAATATGTTCTGACCAGTAACGTTGGCTGGGTACTGTTAATGGAACAGCTCTCATTGAAGCCATATTTCCCGTTCCTCTTTTTCTAACATTCCTGTCTTATTTTGTCCAGTCATTTTTGACCCCATTCTCATTTTCTTCGAACCTGGGAGTTCAGAGCAGGGAGACAGGACTCTCTCTGCTGCTGAACAGAGATGTATAGCTGCCTTGGGCCACTCGTGAAGCATCTTGTGTCGGACAGCCAAGGAAGGCTTAGAATGAGGCTAGCACAGCCCTGCAAAGTGAATGCCTTGTGTCTGGACTCTCTGCAGAGACAGGATACCACCAGTTCAGTGCTGTCCCGTTCTCTTCAGGCTTCTTTAAGCACAGCATTATGTGCAGAGTTGAAGTTGCTGCAAAGCAGTTATGTTTTTTGTTTAGCATCTGTCTGGAGTCATGACAAGCAGGTACCACACTCAGTGGGTCTGTCTCAGGGAGGGAATTGGCTGTTCAGCTGCTGAGGAGTACGATGATGCTGTAGGAGTCTTTGTACAGATTTCTTATGGAATTTATGAGGAAGGAGATATTTTAAGCAGATTGTTTGTTGGCATTAAACATGTGGATAAGCACAGTCAATTCTTCCTGTAACAGCTGCTTGAGAAAGGGGGGAAAGGAACATTTTTCTCCAACTGGAAATGTCAATTTGACAGACTTAAATAAAATAACATCATATGTGTAGTGCATGTGTGTTTTCAAGTATGTAGGTGTGAAGACGTATATTAAGTCTGACAGGATATTGTTGGTAGAATTTTGAAAAGGTTATAAATGTTTTTCTTCATCAAACCATTCACAGGCAGCAGGACGTAACTCTGTTTTGAAACCCTTCATGGCAACTTAATCATTGAGATGGGAGAGGATGGTTCCTTGGATATAAAGATCTATGTTCAATACAGACAAGTAGAAGATTGCCACAGCCAGCAATAAGTGCTGGTAATAAAGGCAAAAACCCCAAGCAGAATAAAAATAACCTCACCCCCAAATGAAACAAAACCAAACCCCAAGTGGGATTATATAATGAATGGAGGAACATGTTTTCCTGTTGATAAAAGCAGTCAAATGAAATAGCAGACAATCCTTCTCTGGATGCCTTTCTGGAAGCTACATGTTTGCTAAATCAACCTGTTCTGTGAATACAGGGGATAAAATGCAACAGCCTTTAGTCCAAAGGAAGACGAGTCATTTTGTGTTCAATAACTGTGTTGAGACAACAGGATGTGATGTTAACTATGGAGGGCCATTGGAGGGCTTTGGGAGGACTGCTGGGAGACCATTATGCATCGATGAACTCTATCTTTAATTGTTATAGTATTTCCTGCTATATGCTACTCCCAAAGTAGCCTTACTTCGATTTCCACTTGTAGTGCCATAGAATTTGTTATCATTTTCATGAATTTTATCTAAGTGGTTTGAATTCAGTCAAGGGTCTGTGTTAAAATAGCCACTTCTATTCTTTTAAATTCTAATCCATCCACAAACTCTTTTCAACATCATTCACCTGGGAGTTAAAATGATTAGAAGTCTGTAAAGATTGACCTGTTCATTCAAATGCTTGTGTTTTATGCCAAAAACTAACTTCTTGTGTTGCAGTCTTATTGCAGAAAAGGTGTAACCAGAATGCACTACACCACTTTTTTTCATATAACCAATTCCCACTATCGACCATTTGCAAGGTATCCAGTTTCCTTTTTCTTTCACAGCATGTTCAGTCTTTATAAATACAGACACTACCATGTCTTGAAAAGCGAGTCAGCGCATAGAAGAGCAGTAACTGTATTTTATGGCACAAAATCCAACTGTTTGATTAAACTGGCTTCTATTTTTTTTGCAACCATTTATTAAGATTCCACATCTGCCCACAGACAGAATATGCTTAGAAGAACTGCTACACTGTCATGGCAAAAGTTTATTTTGCTATGGGTTGTTTCATCTCCAACCAGTTGCAATATTGATTTCTCTCAGTGGATTAATTATCAGTGGCAGTTTCAGTCTTCCTTGCAATGGGTGGAAGGAAAAATGATGGTTTTATTTCAAGGAGGTCTATTGACAATTGTGCCTGGGCTTCCCTTGGGTCCTAAAGTCAATGAAGTTAGAAGACCCATGTCATGACAGTACTGTGCATGAAATTATTTATTTTATCCGTAGAGGTAATATCATGTGCATGCCATGATGACCGTTTAATTTGAAGAAAAGCTGGTTTCATATTGTTTTCATATGATGTAATTATAAAAGCAGCACTGAAATTGGACAAATATTAAATGATAGCATAATACATGAAAAGTAGCAGGAGTTATTCATGCTAGCAACAAACCGATCAAAATGTTTAGTTCCAATAGAGAAGCTGCTTTGTTCTGTCACAGAACATTTCCAGTTAAAAGCACTATGCAGATTTTGGAAGGAAAATTGAAGCTTGCATTTTTGCCAAAAAAAGTTCTGTGCATATGTGTATAGAACATTAGGGATCTGTACAAAACAAAGCCATAGTGGATTGATTTTTGGCTTTTATTGCTTGCTTTCTTTCCAGTCCCCCCAAACGTACAATATAATACACATGAGTATACCTATGTATTGACAAAACATGTATCATTCTCTCCATATGTATGTTTATAATGTTTTAACTTTGATGGTATTGTCGTAATGCATGGAGTATCTATGAGCTATGTACTTATTACATTGAAAAATATAATGAAAATAATAATACTATTAAATTATGTATTAAAGTATTATTTTATTCTTCAAAACTTAGTTCAGTTACTACATCAGCCAGACATGAAAAGACTGCAAATAAAAAATTAGAGATAGTGTGTTTAAGAATACCGATATTCTCTTCATTGCATTTTTTTGTCTTCAGATATCCTTTCAGCTGCTCTACAAATTTCCACTGCAGCATAGAAGATTGATGATGCAAATTTCTACAATATAATGTAAGATTATATAGTTGGAATGCATGATCCAAAATGTTGCAAAGAAAATGATATAGCCTGAGTTCAATATCTGTTTCTTTTAAACTGGAGACCACTTATTTTACTGAGATTATGTTGTAGCCATGTAGGCTAATTGGTTTGCATATCTGGAACATACTCCATCAGTTTTGTTACTTTCAAGACATAGGCTGATTTTGTAGGAGTGCAATTGAGAAAGATATATTTACTCACAGAAGAGCTAATTTGATAAAGAATCAAGCATGAATACAAAACTCAGCGATAACATTCACAGCAACGCTGTTGAATTTATTCTGTAAATTTGAAAAGCTTGCAAAATGTTTCCCTCAGCTCTTTGGTCCCTCAGCCTTCTGCAGAGGTAAACAAAGAGGGAAAACATTATTTAAATATCTTCCTTATCTCCAGCACTTTACAAGATGATTATTTCTCTAATCACCACAGCCCAAGGCACCAGAAAAGCCTGGGAAGACATCTCATAAGGCTGAAAAACCTTTTACATAAAATAGAAAACCCCTTTTAAACAGAATAGGAAATGGACCAGTGGGTAGGTAGTGACAGCAACTTCAGTGGATTTTTGATAAATTGACCTTCTTCTGTATCCTCCTGACCCTTTTCCAGGCAGATACTCTGGATCCATAAACTAGAGCTCAGCTACACTGGAATTATGAGGTTGTTACACTGCAAGTCTCATTTTTCCATATTGCATGGTCACTAACGTCCAACAGCTGTGCAAGTAGTCATATAGTTACATTTATGTTCAACACAAACATAATGAGGTAATTTGTTGAGAACCGGACTATAGCGGAAGCTCCAAACAGATGTTGGTTTTTTGGGGTTTTTTTTACACTAGATGTGAAATATTTTTACACTTCAGAGGATTCCATTTCTTGTTCTCCAACCAGATGCAGTGAATATTTGGAGAAGTGATAGAACACCAACTAAAAAGGGAGCTTAACTTCTAGCAATGTTTTGTGTAAGGGATCTAATACTGTTTCCTCATCATCTCAGTTACAATGGAAAAAAAGGTTGCTGAAAATGATTACAAATAGAAAGTATCTGCAGTTTTTAGCCTTCCTCTTGAGACACATGGTCTTTTAAAAATACTTTTTGAGGACTATAAGTAACATTTCAGCTGACCTAAAAATTGAAATACTTGGATAGTGGAAAGTACAAATTGGTATTTTTCATGTGCATATGTTTTTGCAATAAATTCAAAGACAAATACTAATAATTAAATAAACGTATGTATTGAGAAAAAAGTATGGAAAGCCACATAAGAAAATTAACATCAGTATGTTGTAGCAAACAAAACAAAAAACAAAGAAACCACAATAAAGTTAAAAATGAGTGAAGCAGATGTGCTTTTTCATGCTTGACCATGTCAGGACCACAGCAGTGCTGAGACTGGCTTAAGCCATCACAGATGAAACACATCAGGGATTCCTCAAAAACCTGTAATGTGCATGTTCACTTAGATAGTAACATCCAGCATCCTGTTCCTTCCCTTGCAATTAAAATACCTGATTTGGAAATTAATCACATATATTTACCACAGAAGTGGTTCAAAAAGAGCTTCTTTGGAGCTCTAAACACGATCCACATGGCCACATGTGCTTGCTTGCTGTGCTGGCTGGAGAACAAAAATGTAGAGTTCCGGCATTGTCACTTCTCTCTCTTTATTATGGGCATATCCTTTATCCTTGAAAGTCAGGATATAGATGCCTTTGGGATCTTTTATTTCGTTATTTATAAACTTATTTTCAGATAAACCTCGATAATTATTTTCAGATAAGGTTCCCAGAAGTCATCACTCACTGTTCAGTCCTAAGGAAGCTATGTGGAACTGCATAATTTTTAGACACTCATACTAGAATTACTCGCTTTCATATGTGGTGGCACACGCATAAGTGTTCAAGATATAAAAGCATAGTGTCACTCTTGAAAGTACCAATATAAAAGGGGAGAAAGCATCGTAGAATCATAGAATGGTTAATATTGGAAGGGACCTTAAAGATTCTTGAGTTCCAACCCCTCTGCCATAGGCAGGGACACCTCTCACTAGACCAGGCTGCTCAAGGCCCCATCCAACCTGGCCTTGAACTCCTTCAGGGAGGGGGTGTCCACCACCTTCCTGGGCATCCTGTGCCAGTGTCTCACCACCCTTTTAGTGAAGAGGTTTTTTTCCTAATTCTACCCCCTTCTAATTTAAAACCATTCCAAATAACAGTTACATTTTTTCCTGCTCAAAAGAATACGTAGATTGACTACCTTCAACATAGTTTTATATAGACACAGAATTTTGCTTGGAAATGAAGTATACATTGGCTACACAAGGAAGCATAGGTAAGTAAACAAACTGCCAAGCAGATGCATAACAAAGTAGTGGAAGGAAACAACACTATGCATTAAAGCAAACTCATCCTGGTACCTAAATCTCTGATTAAATCTTAAGATTTTGTGACAAATTCTTTTATCAAAGCCAATAAAAAAGAAAATTTTAGTGTGATTATCAAAGATTAAATAAGAAAGAGAAATTGAGATTTTTTTTTAATGTTATGTTCATGAAATATATCAAAAAATGATTATGATTTGTCCAGAACTTGGGCTACGCTGTAGTTATGGTATAATGCAGCTCTATCCCAAAATTCAAGACCTCACTCAGTGTGAACATCTGATATTTAAATGTCTGAAAGAACACAAAAAACCATGAGCCAAGTACTGGTTTAAAAACTTGGGTATGAAGGTACATGCAAACACACAAGCTATACAAATGCATAGACATATCTTTTTCAGAGTTGCAATGATTTAAAAACAAGGTATCTAGATGTTTCTCAGTATTCCAGCAAGCGATGGAATAAAGGACATACGTCAACATTTTTTTAACATCTACACTCCCTCTACAGATAGTATTGAGGGACAGACACGCTGTAATTGTGGGATCTTAGATGTTGATGGGTACACATGGATCATGATGGAAATCCTTTCCCTTTCTCCTCTTTTCTAGTTCTTTTGCCTTCCCTTGCCTACCTTTCTCTTCCCCTATCCCTTCCCCCCCTCCTTTCCCTTCCCATATCCCTTCCCTTCCTTCAGCATTAGTCATGTTTGTTGAATTTAGCCAGTGAACTGTGATTTTTGCGGAGGGCCATATGATGCATCCTGACCCCATGTTGGCAAGATGAATTTCCCTCCCCTAAAGTTCCTGTATATAAAGACCAATTATGCATATGAGAAGAATTTCACCCAAAATAAATTGCATGTTCCATCTGATTATGGGTAATAGATTATTCCAGACCTATACTGTCCTCAGGTGGAATTGAAGGATCCTTTAAACATCAAGGAGTATATTCATAACCATTATCCTCTTAACCCTTTGATGTGAAAAGATTGCTATAAAATTTACTAAATTCATCTAAAATGGCTTTTGAATCTCCAATCACTTTGTTCTCTGCATTAATAATACTAGGACTAATCCTGCATGACTTGTGAGATTTAAGATGAGTAGCTAATAGCTTTTGAATCAAGGGTGCCTTTCAAGGGTACCTCTAAGCAGTATCTAAAACTGTGGTATGCAATTTGTCTTATCCAAATTGGTGCATATTCAGAAAGCTATGTAACCTATATACAAACTGCATTTTCATTCAAAATGTACGTAGACCGTGATCTTCCTAACTCATATATGCAAATATAGTCGTGAGGATTAACAGTGGATTTTTACACAGAGAACTACACATGACTTCTTACAGATACTTCTGAAAATTTAGCTCTATTTATCCAACTAGCGACTGTAGGGGCTTTATTGCTCTTACTGTGGTTTTGGATCCTAGGTATTTCTTGCTTTTCTCCCTTGTTCCAGGCTTTTGTCACCATTGCATTAGATTAAGGATAAGGCACTGAGACTAGTGTTTTCAGCCTCTGTTCTCTACCCCTCATCATTTGGCCTTCAGGTGAAAAGCAGAGTCAGAAACACGAGGCAACAGGAGCAGCTGCAGGCACAGACAAAGCCGTTCCATATTCAGAGATTTTTTACAGTCTTGCCATTTTCTTGTCTCTCTATGTTGTCCGACTTTCTTCTTCATTCATAGCCTCTGCATCCAATGTTTATTCTTACCTGGTTCTTTTGCCCTCCTTCTCCTCTGTTTTAACTCCCTCAAATTCAATATTCCTTCTTCTTCCTTTATTCTTTTCATGTACCTCCAGGTAACCTCCTAGTTCGTTCTTTAACCTTCCTCCTTCCATAATTCAAAGATATGATGGAATATACATGCTGTTTTCTGCTGCTTCTACTCTCTTGTTTTTATAGAGGATAAACCTCTCAGAACAAGGAGTTTCTTCTACCTTTATGCTTACTGTGCCTAGCATAGAAGGAACCCAAAGAAAGCTCACCCCCAAATCTTACGTATGAAACCTTTAAATTTTTTTCCAGATTCATGTAATTTGAGGATTTTGATGTTCTATTGCAAATCAACTAAAGACATTTTCATGAACAGGACCAAAAACTTCCAGAATTTTTTCATTCACCTATCAAAAATAATAAAATCACAACCTATTCAAAGGTAACATGGTCTATGTGTGATCTTGGATAGCATTACAGGATATGAATCCTGTTTCTGAGAGTGTAATTTAGGCATTTAAATGATTCCGCCTGTTTGCAAAATGTATACTTCAGAACTTGGTTAGGCTGTCATCACCAATGACCCTCAAGATCGAAGCCTTATGTGTTGAGTTGGCCCTCTAAAAGCATAAAATCAGGGATGGCATCAGCACCAGTCTGATTCATCCTCTTTCCTTTTCTCTGATAATGCAATGAACTGCCTAGTTTTAAGCAAACTGAAGTGCCCTTTTAGTCTCTATCCTCAGACAAAATAAGATCATTCTGGACCAAAAAATTATGAAATCAACTAGATATACATTTTTACTCAGCTACTACACTTTTGCCTCCTAAAGTAGATCTTTCACTATAATTCCTCTTTCTCATAACAAAATAAAAGTAAAATAATAAATAGTGCAATTGATAGTAGTGCACAGTATATTGTACTGGGGTTTTTTTGCTAACAAATCATTATTTCTCATGAAAACATATATTACATTTTACTTTTCTGTATCTTTTCATTGTCTCTGATTTACATCTTCATTTTTTAATTGTTTGTGTCATAATGAAAGCATTTTGCAGTTGCTTGCCTCTGTTGGTGTTCAAATTCCCCAGGCCTACTATTTTCTGAAAGGAAGTAAGTAATGATACATTTTAATTAATGTTGATTTTATAAGATTTTAACTTTGCCTGATGGATACAAGCTAAAAATCAATCACTGTCTCTTAATTTTCAAATCAATCCAAGGATTTATGAAACAAAACATCACAAAAGGCACTTACGTAGAAGTTATAAACTGATGGGAAGCTGGTTGATTTATTATACAACAGATAAGATCTGCATGATACAGCTTCCTTATGAGCCTATGAAATCTTTCTAATCAAGGTTATTCCTGAACTCATAAAATTTCATATTCCAGTCTGTACTCTATCATCAGCCTATAATGATAGATTTGGATTGATAAACTTAGCAATTATATGTAAAAAAAAAAATCATTCGGTTGGTTTAATGAAGACATGCTTATTGGATGGAAGATAGAAAAATGGAACTTCTGCCACAGCATATCCACAAGGGAGCAGCAAACCTGACCTCTTGTTTCCCATTATCTTGCAACTTGAAACAGAGAGAGAAGAGTTCAGAGAGAGTAATAATTTCAGACTTTTCTTCTCAGGATACTGTGTTCTATAGGAGATACACACATACACACGTTTATGTATATATACATACATTTGAATTTCCGTCTGAACTGGAAATTAGTCTGAAAACTTTTGTTGTTTTCATAGTAAGCTAGCTTTGAATAAATAGTGTCAATTCAGGACAGGAGATAAGATGCAGATACCTCAAGCAGCATTGCATTGATAAAAATTACTCAGAAAGAAAACCCAACACCATTCACAGCCTCAGTTGCCTCTCTCAGCTGAGAGACCCTAACAACTTGCTGAGGGACAGGGACACTCAAACTACCTATCAGCTGTAGCTGATGTGTTCAATGGCTCAATAGAATGGTAATGTCAGACACTTGCCCTTTTATAGATTACCTGATTGTTTGTTATAAATATTAGGTTTTGGTTCTAACAGTACTATTCTTATTTTTAATATTCTTCCTTTTCAAGATCAAATCAGAGCAATAGAGTTAGGCTTGTATTTCCAAAGTGGGTCCCATGTAAAGAAAGCATTTCAGCATGTGCTGAAGTTCAACCCTATTGAAAACAACTCATGTACATGTTTTTAACATTAATATAAAAATGTCCCAATAAGAATTATTTCCTGAGTGGGAACTTTAATTTCTACAAAGTATTTGGTAGAGCTCAAAACAGGATGAGCATGTGGCACTTTTATTTTGCATCAAAATTTGCATAATAAAGGATGAACTGACAAAAGAAGTGACTTTAAAAAAAGGGTTATCCAAATAATTGAAATTTATCCTTAGTGAGCAGAGGAGAGAAAGTATACATTAAAGGCCCTTTGGGATTTCTGTTAAAAAAAGCAAGGACCACATGAAAAGTCAACTGATGTTTTGGCTATTTTTCACCCTCTATTTCTAAGAATCCATTTACATACAATTGTAAACTTTATTTGTCTTTCTATGAAACAATTAGCTTTTAAAGTGGGAAAGTACTTTATCAATTAACTATCATTTTCTATTTCCTTATTTATGATCCCGTGGCTACTAAGCATCAATAATTTCTACTTTGCTACAATATCGCCAGGAAGATTGATTGTGCATGTCACCTTGATATGAGAAGATTTAAATGGAAAACATATACTTGCAACACCACCAAATTCACTTCTGCAAAAAGGAGCAACTCAATTATGTTTTTTTAACTACAGGTTTTAGGATGCATCACATCCCTGTTCAGATGAAAACTCTGAATTGTCTTTCAGCTTTTTTATTGACATCATTGTAATACTTGTAACTGTGCAAACAGCGAGCATGGTACTAAAGGATACATTATTGCTGTTAAAAATCAAGCACTCAGAAAATAGGTTGCAACCAAGATCAAGGTAACATAGATAAATTGAAATCATCTTCTTGTGAATATAAATTATGATATAGTTAACTGGATGATCACCATAAAATTATGTGAACTCACTAGACCTCTGCTTCAATTCAGTGGCTAGAGTAGATTGTGGTAAGGGAACTCATCAACAATTAGTTTTCAGAATTTTTCCAAACTCTCCTCCAAAAGAACCCACCCCCATTCTGCTGAGCAAGGTGCTTGTGATGTACTTGTGTCTAACACTCTAGGCATGCAGTTCCCATGTGCAAAGAGACACTTCAGCCCTCTGCTGAGCACTGGCATTTTCACAGGCTGACATTTGCAGAGCTGTTCAGGCTTTGGTGCTGCTGGTGCCCCATTCAAGCCGGAAACTGGATTCTTGGGTTATTTAGGCAGAACAAGTCTTTGACCAGTGGGGTCCTGTCCTTCAGGTGTGCTCAGGTGTGGTGGGCTAGCTCTGGCTGGAGGCCAGGTACTCACTAGAAACCCTCTATCTCTCCCCCTCCTCAGCTCCACAGAGGAGAGAAAATATGATGCAAGTCTCGTAGGTAGAGATAAGGACAGGGAGAGATCACTCACCAAGTATCACCACAGGCAAAACAGACGCAATTAGGAAAAAATTAATATATTATCAAAACAAACCAAAGCAGGATAATGAGAAATAAACACATATCTTAAAAGCACCTTCACTCCGCCCCTCCCTTCTTTCCAGTCTCAACTTAACTCTGAAACTCTCTCCCTCCTCCTTCCCCAGGATCACAGGGGAATGGGAAATGGGGATTGGGATCAGTTCATCATGAGTTGTCTCTGCCACTTCCTCCTCAGGCAGAAGACTCCTCACGTTCTCCCTGTGCGCCATCGTGGGATCTCTCCTATGGGAGATAGTCCTCCATGAACTTCTCCATTGTGAGTCCTTCCTGCGGTCTGCAGTTCATGAACTACTCTAGTTTGGGTCTCTTCCAAGGGGTGTAGAACTTCAGGAATAGGTTTCTACAATGTGAGACCCCTACAGGGTCATGAGTCCTTCCAGAAAACCTTCGTCAGTGTGTGCTCCTCTATCCATGGGGACACAGATCTTTCCATGAGCCTGCTCCAGCATGGGGTGCTCCATGGGCTGTAGTTGGAACCTCTTCTCCACCATTAACCTCCATGGGCTGCAGGGGAACAACTTGCCTGCTGGCGGGGAATCTCTGCTACAGCACCTGGAGCACCTCCTCTCCCTCTTTCTTTACTGAACTTGGTGTCTGCAAAGTGGTCTCTCATATATTCTCACTGCTCTCTCTGCTGTTCCAATGTGTTATCCCAGAGGTGCTATCACCATTGTTGATTGGCTTGGCCTTGGCCAGCTGGTATTGGCTCTGTCAGACATGGGGGAAGCTTCTCATAGCTTCTTGCAGAAGCCACCCTCCCTTCCCTTGCCACGCAAACCCAAAACAACAGGGCACAATGAAAAGAAAGGGCTGACACTATTTTGAACAGGATTCTGACTCCACTAGCAATGGGTGCCTGCTTCAGGAAGGATGTGAGACTCAGTTTCTAAGCCAGTGCTCTCTGGGATCCATTTGTTACTTTTCTGGCACAGTAAATATTTCTTTTATACTAAGATGTGCAGAAGAGACTAGGAAAGCCAGGGCTGAGGGATACTCAAAGCATGTAAGTTCACGTCTCTGTCCCAACTTGATAAAAGCATGGAGAATTTGAAAATGCAGATTCTGTATCCTGACAGAACATGTCAGGATTATTGGGTATTCTGGCTTTGTGCTATCTCTCTGCAATATAATTGCAGATGGAAGAGGCCCAAGCTGCTGAAGTAGCCATCTGTCTTCAGTTTCTTACAACTGACACTTCCCTGAGTAAATGCTTTCTGGAAATGTCTTTGTCAGGCTTGTCACTCACTTGTGTATAAATGGGAAGAACCAGGTGGGTTCTGAGGAACCCTTTGCAGAGAACCTGCAAAACCACTGTGTCTTGCAGGATCTGATCTATTACTGTTGTCTCAGATTCCTCAGTGTATCATCATCTTCATGGGCTGTCCTGCACTTTCATCACAAGTAAGAGTGAATTTGTCACTATGCTTTCTGGAGGAGTAATTTCCAAATAGGGAACCATGGCACAGAGAGATAAAGGTGGCAGGTTCTCAGCAGTGTCAGGTTCCCCATCCTCTGTTGCAGAGGGTTACTTGCAAGAGACCGAGGAAGGCTGAAGAAAGATATGCAAATCCTTGGATTCCCATCTCAGCACTGGAAGGGACTTTTAGTGAAAGAATGACTACATGAAGAGCAAGGCAGAGACCCTGCGGCACACTCCTGACAACCTGTCTTCTGTAGCTCAGTTACAACCCAGAACAGAAATGCTCTGTCTCTTAACATCTCCTATCACTCTAAGACTGGAAAGAAGAACATAAAAACCAGCCACTGGTATTTAGGTTACCCTGGCTTGACTGACATGTAACATGCACAACAAGTTGTCCTGGGTACTTGTGGGAATGAAAGAATTTAACATTTTTGTGATGAGGAACAAAGTTTGGAGGGAGCTACATGTAGGATTATATTCATTCACAAGCAGGGTTTGTGTTTAATTGTACAGCAGATGCTTTGTTTTCACACAGAATGTGTTTTGTGACCATACATCGTTTAGTATGACAGTACTATACAGTACTGTTTTCTAGCAGCATAAATTATATTAATCCTTCACCCTGGAGACACAATACACCGTGCACCATTACTCATACATATATGGGTGTCTGTTATTGACATTTAGATCCTTTACCTTCTTGGGAAATTAAACAAAAGCTTTCTACCTGTTTCAGCATCCTTACCTCTCCTCCTTTTTTCCTCCAGCCTTTCTCCCATCTTTTTTGCCCCAAATACATAAAAAGGTCACGCGCTTTTTTACTGCAAAATGAATGAATCTTGGTACAATGTAATCCTGAATCTAGAATCTTGACCCTGTTGTTTTATGAGATCTGAGGCCTCCTTTCAGGTCTGGTTTTCTACTGACTTCTTTGACACGCTTCACTAGACCTAATAGCTCCCTATTACCAGTTACAATTTAGCATCTGAGCCAGGAGCTGGAGGAAAAAGGGAAAAAGGAGTGTAAATTATACGGAGTTGCAGTGAACAAAGGTTTTATTTCTCCTGAGCACAACCCTTTGATAGGAAAACGGGGGAGACAAATGTGTTGCTAATTTAATTAAGTAGTATGAGATGGCAGGGTCCACAGATGCCATTTAGGACTGGATTAATCAAGAGCAGGTGATGAAAATGAATAGTCACACATAATGTTAGCATTTTTAACAATCCGACACAGTCTAATGGAATCAAGTGCTATTTAACAACAGGGCTCAGTTTTGCTTGCTAATCCAAATTTATCTACACTTTCACCCTGCACATTCATGTGGATCAAGAACTCTATTCCCTCTGATTCCCATTAATTTTCCGGGGCATTTTTAGTTATTTAACATTTTGCACGACATGCTCACGTCCCCTTGTACTGCACAAGGAAGGAAGGGCAGTGCTGCAGAAGCATCACATGCAAGGTGCTGAGCAGGTTGGACGTGGGGCAGGTAAACACCTTTTTGATAGCTGAGGCATCATATTTACTGCAATGAAACCTTTCTTTTCATCAATAGATTTCTTTCTAAAAGTACGGAAAAGGTCCTGGTCAGTTGTTTCCTTGTATAATCAAAGCCTGAAAATATTTTTGTTCATAAATCTTGTGACTGCCTGCAGCTTTTTAGCACAACTTTTCCAGCCTGGCTTTATCTTTACTGGCAATAGCTGAAGCATGGAAATTAGTAAAATCTTCAGTCTGTTCTCTGGTGAGAGAGTTACTAGGTGAGGATTGAAAATTCTGTCAGACTGGAAACAAATGTAACTGCATAAGAAGTCACAGTTTCCCAACAGTTTTTGGCTAGAATAAATCGTGTGCTTATAATTTCACTGCTGGAAAAGGGCTGAAATGTGCTGTTGGAAATCAGAACTGTGTCTGGTTGTGGTCTTAGACCTGCAAACAGACTGTGGCCTGTAACAAACACATTAACTTTATAGAGCAGTGGGCATACAGCTCGTTCCTCCGCTCATCTGACAGCCTCTGACACAGAGGAGAGTGTGTAGGAAAGCGGTATGACATCTGTTTCTCATCCAGTTGTGAAGAGGGGGTATAAAAACTCTGTCACCTATGCTAGGGCCCTGAAAGCTTTATAACCTATTACTTCTTTATGTGGTGCCATAAAAGCAAACCAAATCCTGTCCAACAGGAGACTGACAGAGCATTCTGCCGTACTGCTAGTTTTCAAAGTCTGAGCTCTCTTTACCCTTTTAATGGATGGATTTATTGCTCTTCAGAGTGCAATTTCCCATTAGTTGTTATCAGGTCTGAGGGGAGCTTCTTTATGTCACAGGGAGAGAGAACTATTCCATTTGGTGCTATGCATTTTGTTGCATTTCCAGAGCCTTGCCAAGCTTGTTTTCTAAACCTTATGAAAATCAATTACAGGCATGTCTCATTTGCCATCTTTCTCCAATCCCCGAAGTCTCTTTAGAAGAGACTTCTGTGTGCCATCAAAATATCTGTGGCTTTAAGTACCTCTGAGGATTAACAAATCCAATACAAGAAATCCAAAGATACATATGCATTTCTTTCCAGTGAGCATCCCCAGGATGACCTATCTAGTTCTGCATAGTGGTCTTTGGCTCTCTGTTCCTTTCAGGCAATTTCAGTTTAATTGTCAAAGTACTCCTGACAGAGAGGAGACAATAGCATCTGGGAGAAAAAAATAGACAGTCTCAGAGGAAAAGAACTCTAAAACACAAACAGCAGAACCCAGAGCCAATATGTGTTTATATGAATGTGTTTTTACACCAAAAAAGATCTCCAGGATCACAATAAATTTCTGGATTTTTTGCCAGCTGTTTCTGAAAATAACACTGTGAGACTTAAAACATCAGTGAAGGTGCTATGAGACATTTGGCAATAGTGGAGCAGGGGTGCCCATATCCAGCTGCATGCCGTTCCCTTGCATGGTGGTAGATGCAGTGTAGTCCTCGGCTGATTAAAACTCATGCCTTGGGATAATCTCTTAAAACTGTTCCTGACCTCAGTGCCTGTTTATGTCTTTTTGCCTTGTAGTTACTCCTTTAGCATCATATATTACTCCAGCCATATAAGATGGCTGAACTTGCCTGCAATATCCATAGATGGGCGCATTTATAAAGCTGTTGCATTTGAAGAAGCTACCGCAACTTCCTGCTCACTATTGCCCCCAGCCGAGACCTCACAACTCCCAGAGCAGGTACTCAGAGACTTCCACTTCAATTCAGCACAGGATTTTTACTCTGCTCATCTCTCTTACTTTGCACTGACCCAGGCTCGGTCACTGATGTAAGGTGGTGATGTCTTAAAATGCTGTACCTGCTTTGTGTGTATGAAAATGACCTGAGATGAAATGATCATGAAGTGTTCTCAGGAGAGCAGAAATAAGGCAGAGTCAAGTGGAGAGGGTGCAATCAGCTGAAGGAGCAGTGTGCTTTAGATCTCAAAAACTTCGTCAAGGGCTGGTGGTTTGGTGTTGAGATTTATAAGAAGCAAGTGATGATGGAGAAAGAATTGCTGCGTGCCTGTTCTGCAGGCTCATGTTGGAGTGGAGAGAGAAGCTGCTTTGAGTTGGAAGGAGGGAGGAGAGAAGGGATTATGGAAAGTATTTGGTCTGTCTTGCTCTAATTAGGCTTTCAGAATAACATCCATAAAGATTATCCTTTTTTTTTTTTTTCTTCTTTTTAGAGTGCTCATACTTTCTCAAGTGTGTTCACTTTTAGAGATGTGATCTTGTATGTTTCATCCCTGTTTGAAGGCAGGGCTATATTCTGAGTCATGCTTGGGTCTTTTAATTAAAAATTACAGGTAAAATATTTAGAATACTTCTGAATTATGGAATATTTTTGTTTTGCAAATGGAAAAGTGTAACCAATATTCTCATTGCATTTTATATTAAAACCAGTGTTAAATTATAATAAAGGAAAAAAAGTTAAAAGAATTACAGTCTGGATTTATGTATATGTGTTGAAGATTAATGCCTTTGGTTAATTTGGTTTGAAATATATATTCTAATAAGGTGTTAAAATTAGTTCTGAGAGTGCTCATCTGGCAACCATGAATATGTTATAACAAAGTGTAATTAAGCCTCTCTAAAGCTTTTATCTCTTTACTTTTTTTTTTTTTTTGGCTGAATTTATAGGAACTTTAGAGGCAGGTGCAAGGACACTTTTCCAGAGGAAATTATAGTTTCATACAAGTGCATGAGCAAATTCCTTTATGTGTCCTCATTCTCTGAAAAGGAAAGGTGAGAAAAACCCAAGGGTAAAAAAACCCTCAGAGTTTCCTAAATTCTGAGGTCTGTCTGTAATTGTTTTATGGTTTAAAGGTCTGCAAATTATTACCCAGCCTTACACAGATGGCTGAAAATAAGGGTAGATTTTCCAGGCTCAGAATATGGTGCTTAATGGATCTTGCTTTTCCTCAAGGACAGTAGCAAGCGCTGTACTGCCAGGATCTCTAGTAGGACCTGAACTCTTCAACATCTTCAGCATGGAGGAGGTGATGGATGGCAGTCTTCCCAAGTTTGCAGGTGATACCAAATTTTGGAGACTACTCATTATGCTCAAGAGCAGGACTGCAAGTCAGAGATACCCAGACAGGCTGGAGGAAAGGGACAAAAAGAACCTTGTGAAATGTGACAAGTATTGTGAACCTTGTGAATGGGACAAGTATTAGGCCCTTTATCAGGGAAGGGATTGATCCTTGCAACACTGTAGTCTGGGGGAGCAACTCTGTGAAGTGCCTGGTGGGCTTGGTGGACAGCAGGCTGAATGGAAGCCAGCAGCATGCCCTGGCAGTACTGACGGACAACAGCACTGTTGGCTGTTATTATCAGGGCAATAAACAGTAGGTGGTGGGAAGGGCTTATCCCTCAAAACCCATCACTTGTTAGATGATGTCTAGAAGGCTCTATTTTTTGGGGGGCTCCCATCAGAAAAAAAAAAAGTCTATCTGCTGGAGCAGTTTCAGCAGAGGACCATTATGATTGGCAGAGTTTGGAGTACTTGCTCTGTAAGGACAAGTTGAAGGAGTGGGGCTTCTTCAGCCTGGGGAAGAGAGAGTTTTGGGAAATTTAACAGCAGCCTTCCATTACCCCTAAGGAGCTTATGAGAAAATAAAGCCAGATTCTTCTCAGTTACACATGGCAGGACAAAAGTAGACAAAACTGTAAGTTGAAGCAAGAATGGGTCTGATACAAGAAATTCTTTTGCTACAAGGACAACCCAGTAATGGATGAAGTCACCCAGAGAGGCTGTGAAGTCAAGGATTTCAAGACTGGATAAATCCCTAAGCAACCTTCCTCTGACCTCACAGTTTACAGGTCTATCCAACCTGAATTTGACTGTGATTTCATAAGAGTTGCTAGTTGTCTAGAGCTAATATTTCTCCAAAGGTACCACACATGGATTAGTAGACAACTTGGCACTGGAAAAGGTGGTAACACTTGACTCCTGCTGATCTCCCACAGCTCTACCTGCAACGCATAACAGAGCAGCACAGGCTTGCCGAGGAGGAGGCTGTTGTCTCCTAACAGGGCAACAATGGGTGCAGTCACTTTGAAGAGGCTTCTGCTGCTTTCTGTTTTTTCTCATCAAGTAAGGTAGCTCTTTTCCCTTCAAAGACAAATGCTTAAAAAGTATTGTTTGGCTTTCCCATCCCACATAACAACTGTGACATACGTGGTGAATGCACCTAGTATCTGCAAATGTCAATAAATAGCATGGATGCTGTTGAAAAGATTATTGTGGAATGTGGAAATTGTAATCTCATTAATCTGACATTCTAAATTTTGCATTTTTTACCTTTTCAGTAAATTAGTTGTGAAGGTTTATCACTGCAGTCACGATGGAAAACTTGTGCAGACCCATGGCCCAAAGTTCTCAAGATGTGAGAATTATCCCTGGGATGTGACCAGGATGGATTAATCAGATATAATTCCAGGTGAATTTTCAAATAGTCAGATAGGAGTATCAAAGAGACATTAAAAGGCAGCTAATGTTTATATAAATCCTCTTCTTTACCATTTGCCTCACAAATGATTACTCCAGAGTGGAGCTGCAGTGCAGCTAGAGGCAGCAGGGAAAGAACAGCAGAGTGACCAAAGCTTCCCACCCTTCAATTGTGCACAGGGCACTGAGGAAAGCAATAGGGATCAGACAGAAAACTGTGAGTGAGTGGATGCTGATGCAGGGAGGGGAAGCGAGGGAGGAAAAAAGGAAACTGGCAATGTGGAAAATAGCATGACAGATTCACGGTTTTCTTCAGCTGAAGATATTTTCAGAAATGAGATCCATCTACTGGAATTGAGTATAAGGTAAATCATAAAAATTCCATCAATTTATAATCATCCATTCTCCAGGACACCTTTGCTTATCTATTTCTGGCAAGTACATCTTTTGTGCATTTAATTTCTCAGCTGTTGATTTCAGGTATTGGTAGATATTAATTAGATGAATACTCTGCCAATAATGTTTGATAACATGTAAAGCATTGTGGAGCTGCAACTAGGAGAGAAAAGCTACTGCAATACACGGCAATTGAAAATCTGTTTTTGTCAGGTGAACCGTAGTTGTATTTCTTGAATTCTATCTAGCAATGAATTTCCCTATCTTTTCCTCCTTCTTCACCTGACTAATGAAAATATTATGATGGAGACACTACAGTAGAGGATCCACTGAATGGGCCAGGTGGACCTTGCAGATGCTACAGAATAAAACAAACAAAAAACCCCAAAGAAACCCTCCCTCTCCCCAAAACAATGTTCTCCACTGCTAAATAAATCATCTGGCCAAGTTACATCCAGCATTATGCAAAAACATTTGACATTTCCCTGGGGAAGTTTTCTCAAACTATATACTCTGTCTGTTATCCCTGCAACCTTTGGTTTACCTGAAAAATCTCTGGAAAATGTGCTGTAGAAACCTTAGTTTTCTCGGTTTTCTCCTAATTGGAACAAGTATGGAAAGAGATTCTAAGAATTTCTTCTTGTCTTCAGTTCTGTGTCTGTTCTCCTACCACTCTCTTCAGAGATGGTTGTTAGCAGCTGCAGCTCCACAGTGCTGACAGCCCAGTTTAGGGAGTACTGTGGCTGAAATGGCCTCTCTAGGAGAAAATCAACCCAATTTTGAGGAAGGGTGAAAATGCTAGTGCATGGCGGGGAGCAGGAAGAGTAAATTATGGGAATGAAGAGCATAGAGAATTGAGCTTATCTTCTCTGGGTTCAGTATCAGGGTACATTTGGGAAGCCTAATGGGAATTACCTCGGGAATGGGAATGATCTACTTTACCTTGGCTTGTTATGTTGGAAAAGTTAATAAAAATATCAAGCAGGTGAATATCCAGAGAGTGGTAAACCTGAAGTGAGCATCGGGAACAGGGGTTGTCTTATGAGATAGAACATCAGCACAGCTCAAAAGTTTTCAATATCCTTTAAAAAGCACAGTCTTTAGATGTGTACACAGTATTCCAGTTGTTTCACTAAAACTAAGGTAAAAGATTTATTTTTCTCCTTACCTCCTTACACCTACAAGAGTCAGGCTCACTCCAGTGCACCAAGGGTCTGTTCTGGACCCAGAGGCTGTATTGCTGTGCCATCCCACCAAAGCCCTCTGTATCATGTCAGGCTTTATTGATCTGTGTGGATGTACATTTCTAGATCAGTGGACATCTGAGACAATAGTAGCAGAGCACTCCTTATTTGCTAGTGCCGAAAGGACTTGCTTCCTTCCCTTCAGAGATCTTGAAGAACAAACCTTGAAGCGACATGTGGGACTAGTTCCAAGTAGCTGCCATTTCTCTCCTTTGCACAGCTAAGATGCCAGCTGTTCTAGATACAACTCCAACCAAACACAACTTCTTGTGTTTGTCACATTTTTTTTTTTTAAATGCAAATAAAATTTAATTTAAGGAGCAAAACAGGGCTTATACCTGGATATCCAAACCTTCTGAATGTACCTATGGAAAAACCTAACTCTGGATTCCTGTAAGACTTAATGGCACATCTTTTCTCCAAGTTAATTAAGAAATATATATAAATGTACTTGAGGCCTATTAGGAATCAGCAGAGCTGTAGAAAATCCCAACAAGGAGTTTTGTCTCATAGCTTTAGCAATTGCATAATTATGTAATTGTTATTTTTCTTTGTTTAGCATGTGCACTGCGATCTCATTAATCAGTTCAGCAGTACTAAAATGGCTGTGATTTCCACCAGCGCGATAAGACATGTTGGCTGCTACATTCATAGGGATAAATTCGTTATTTTACAAAGCCTCAAAGGGTGAAGGCTTGGGGGTTTTATTTTAACGTTTGTCACATGATCTCGCTGCATGACATCGCAAATCTCCCATCTCTGCTTTGTTGGCCTATATGCATGAATAATTTTCCCAGTGCTTGTTTGTAGCCGAGCGGGAGAAAGAGAGAATTACCGCCGCACAATCTCTTGTTGTCGGCGATCAGCATTCCGATGGTCTGAGCTGGCTTACAACAGTGTAAAGACATCAGTGGCATGTGTTATAATATATTGAGCATTGTACTCCTGAAGAACGCACGAAAGAAAGAACATTGTTCTACTAGGGAGCAATTCATCGGGTTTTTCCCAGAGACTCTTGGGTCAAGTTTTTATAGGCCTATTTGATTTTCAAATTCTTTTTCCCCCTTTTTCCTCTCAGTGAGCCATAGTGTCCAAACTTGTCTACATTTACTTCCCATGTTTTGTGCATGGTAGATGTCCTTTAAAAAGAGTATCTCAAATAAGTCTTTATTCTTGTTTTGTTGGCTCTTATTCTGTGTTTTCATGAACTCTGGCCCTGGCCATGGCAACTGCAAGAAAAATGTTAACATTGATTGACAGGATTAAGAAAGCCTCCATGCCTATCCGCATTTCAAACACTTTGGGAACAATGGTGTTTGGTGTGATTGAATTAATGAGATATCGCGGACTGTCAAAAGAGCACACATACTTTACATAAACCTGATTATCTTTGCATGGCAGAAATGAAAAAAAGGAGGGAATAGAGGTTTGGCTTTCACTCATACCTCCAAAGGAGCCATCAAAGTGTGTGCCCTGGCTCAGAGAGTGATGTGCCCGCTCAACTGGCCTGCCCTCCCTTTCTCTCCACATACTGCCTGGCTCTGCTTAGCATACATCAGCCGTGGGCTTTAACAAGTCTATTCAGGCAACCAGGCCCAAAACAACACTCTTTTCACAACTCAGCACCTCTGTGCTGATTTTTTTTTCCTAGGGATCTATTGTATAACTTGAACTAAGCATACATTTCAACAATTAGACCTGAACTGGCTCCTACCACCCTAGCTTAACCCCAAAGAGTGACATCAGTCATGATACAACATACATTTTGAGAGGTGAGCCACAGCTGGTGCTCACTTTTAGCCATAGAATTACTGAAGAGAGAAGAAAGTTTCATAGGGAACCTCCTTCCACTTAAAGCTTTAAATGATATTTCTATCCTCTGGGAAATGTTACAGGAGACACAATAATATGGTGAATAAATACAATTCATTGAACTACTAGTGCTGTATTTTAGCATAAGCTGGTTTTTGGTTTGGGTTTTTTTTCTCCTTCATAAGAGGACATCATGAATTAAGAGGCTATGAAATGAAATGTAATCCACAACCTGAAAAGATTCTACCTACCTACATACCTGTCTGTCTATCTGTCTACTTACCTGTCTTACAACCTCTCTAATCATTTTACATGGTCCTTATTACCACAGATGAGCATTGCTTCCCCAAATGCATTCAGCACTGGCTTACTCGAAATTGTAAATTTAAGGGAAGTGGCATTTGGTAACTGCACAGTTTATATCAGGCCTTTCAAACTTTTTGAAGCACATATTCCCTTTTTTTTATTGAATTAAACTCCTTAAATTTAAGAAGCTAGCTGATTTTCTTCATTCCAAGCATGGCTTATATTCCGGTTTATTCTTAAAAACATAATTTTCTTTCTTTTGTATGCTAAATCTAGTTGGAAAAAAATGTGGAAAAGGTTATTTTTCAAAAAGGTTCTTGTTAGCAAGGCATATGTGGCAATATTTCTAGCCTCACTGGAGTAAAGCCATACTAGGAAACCCCCCCAAATTGTTTGTATGAAAATGTCCAGTCTGTTTCTGCAGACATTTGAAGCATAGATAATTGAAATAAAGTTTAAATAATGATCAAATGTTGCTAGTTTACTTGCATCTACTTAAACCTCTAGTCTTCCCAAGATCCTTCTTCATCTCTCACCTAGAAAATATAGGTTTTATGCAAACATTAAATGGAATATTAATTGGTTCTTAGGATCCTTAATTCACTTATATCATACTTTAGGTCTTCATAAGTAAAAGAAGTTGTATTTTTCTCCATTAACTTCAGTGGTAGTGATGCTGAGCTGAAAATTATGTGATTCAGTGGCCAGATAGAGTATTTCTGCCTTTCCTGCTTTATGGACTTCTTCCCTATAACACTCCTGCAAGTTTTGGTGTTTCTATGTTGTGATAAATGATTAATTTCACTAAGGATTTTGAAAACCACTGTAAACATACAGAACTTTAAAGTCACCTGGTGGCACGTGTTGAGCGTTGCTTTGTGAATCATTAAATAATTTATGGCAAAACTCATTTTAACACACGTGCATATTTTCTGAGACCATGGATTAGCGACAGGCTTATCATAACAGATTAATGATTCAGATCAAAGAAAAGGAGTAGAGTACTGGCTGCACTGTGAAGTTACAAACCAACACATTTCCCCCCAAAGCTCAGCCAGTAGATGTCTCTGTTTCACAAACCCTGTCTTGGCATTAGCTGCCACATCCTCTCAGTTAACATCTCCCGCGTCCTTCTTCTTAGTATAAATTCACCTTCACATAAAAATGGCAAGCCAGCGTGAGGGACTTCGTATCGTGAAACCCGTATAAAGTTGCTTGAATAGTCATGATGTCTGAAATTCAGAAGTGCAAGTAATAAGCAGTAGAGCTTGGGACAACTAGTGAGTTGGACACTCTAATAATTGGTTTGGCATAATCAGATTGCTTTGCGCTATATGGCAGGGTCTTGGCGTTATCACCATTTGCACCTTTTTCATCAACAGAGGACAACCTGGATTTATGGGATTCTATACGGGAATAGTTAGGGATGCCAACACAGCAAGTTCAAGCTCGTGCTTGCTTTTTCTCTCCACCTTATTACCTGTGCTCTGACTAGTCCAGCTTCTCCTCAATGCCTTGGAGACTCATCTGTTCCTTCTGAACTCTTTTTCTTCCAGTCCTATGAGACTGAGTGAAACAAAGGGAACTCAACCCTCCACTGGAGGGGCACAGCTTTCCTTCTCCAGTCGTAAGAACTTGTGTGTCCAAAATGAAAACCCATGCAAAAAGAAGCTGGACAGGGAACTGTCCTTGGGAAGAGGGACAAGAGGGAAGAAAGACTACTTGTGGTGATCATAATCCTGCAGTTTCTTCATGCCCTTGAGCTGCTGTCAACCTGCAGTGCCTTCTGCAGAATACCCTGCTTTGTGCAGCACACAGCAACTTCACCTTCCAAAGAGTGCCCCTGGCCACCTTTCTCTCCCAGGGTAAAGCAAGAAATGGCAGTACTGCCTGTTTCTCCTGCTGAGAGCTCTGCCAATGAGTTAGAAAATGTTTTCAAGCAGTCCTTTAAATTCACAGGGACAATTACATGTCTATGAGAACAGCAACATAAAAGAAGAGAGCATGAAAGATGACAACAGTGATTTCTGCTTTTGCTAACACAGGTATTGTTGATCTTTATGTAGACTTCAGGACATCTTTCCTGCTCACTTAAGAGAAAAACATTCACTCTACCCTGTAATTACCTTTCAACTTTCTGAATGAATATTGTTTCCTTTTCCCTCTCACTTTTAGTGAATTTGTAGTGAAATTATGCTTTTCATTTATTAAACCTATTATAAATGGAAATGTTAAAACCTTTATTCTTGATGTAAACAAAACACAGGCCTTTTCCTCATCAAATAAATAATTTCAACTTAGGTAAAGCCTGAAGTTGAGCATTAGCAACTGCTAAAGTCACACAAAGCTTAGTCTGCTGTCAAAGTAAGTAATTCCAGTTTACCCTCTGCCTTGTGTCACCAAGCTTTTTTCCACTTCTCTTGTGTCAGCACCAGCATATTTACATGCCCATAGTGAGCTGGGGCACTTCTCCCACATGCATCTCCTCCTGGCTAATGCAAGTGACAGGAACATGTGGCTGGGGGTTGGATGGAGGTGGGATTTCCAGCTTTTAATTGCAAGTTTGAGTTGAATGAGACTCATGAAACAGTGGCTGCGGGTGCCCAAGAGAGGAAATCTTTGAATGTTGCAAAGGTGTGTGTTTAAGGACATATAAGTAACAGCTATAACTGTTGTCATTCTACCCAAGAAGAAACCTTGTCATTTTTTCTGTCATCTTTTTTTCTCGCTTCTTTAGTAAAGGAGAGAATAATTTCCACTTTCCAAGACCTAGGCAAAATTTTAATAGAAACATATATAGGAAGGCAAACCCCACAATTTCTATACCAGCTGAAAACTCCTATTATCACTGCAATAAATTTCTGTTAAAGACCACATAAAGGGCTTTGGCAAGTAGCTAGGAAAGCAAGTAACAGAGAGATGTGAAAATGTGAGAAAAATAATGAGGACAACTTCTAAGTTTGTTGTTTCTCCCTTTGTTTCATCTTGGTCCCACTTCAAATCTTGCACAGTGAATTATTTCCCTTATATACATACCTGTGCGTGTGCAACCTTCCAGCAACCAGCAACGTACCCGCTCTCCAACCCTCTCCTTTAACTCATGTCTACTTATGATGTAACTCAGCCAGATTCCTCTTGAAGCCTGCATGTACCTACACATGCTGTCAGAGCAGGAAGGATCCCTGCCAGTAGACTAGCCTGTGATAACTGTGATAACCATGCAGGTTTCTTCCACAGATAGAATTCCTGCCAGTCTTGATGTCCCCTCTCTTTTGTGAGTAGGAAACCTTTCTTTCCCTTACCCTGACACATATTTCTAACATATTCTTCCATGTGTGAGTTTAGGTAAGGCCTAACTACTGGAAAGTGTTGAATTAATAAGAAGCTTACATTTATTGAGTGATCCAGCTACCTTTGCTCTCAAATAGACATGCCAGTATCTTCTATTAATACTTAGCTGGCTGAGTAGAGGCTAATGCCAGTGAGTTTGGACTGCCACCAGCAAACACCAGCAGATGCTGAATAATGTTTTAAAGCATATTAATTAAAACACAGTGGCTAACATACTGTAAAGCATCGCTTATTTTCCTAATCCTGGCAGACCCTTTAAGCCTCATCTCCAGTAATATCCTGACCCAACAGCAGTTCAGCAACCAAAATCCCATTTACCCTGGGGCACCCACAATTTCATTAGGCTTTCTAGGAAAAGGCAGAGTGCACCTAGCAGTATGGTCTACCTGCCGCTTCCCCATTTTTCTAATTACTGTATCACCTAATACAGATTTAAGCACTATAGATGATCAGAATTTGTTAGATTTTAAAAACTTTTGCAATGGCATTATACATTTTACAGTACAAAGGCCACAAGTCTTCTACTGTCAAAGATATTTAGTGTCCTCATCCTCCATAAATGTGATCTAAAGCATAGAAGAGACATTTAGAAGATTGAAAATTGAATTGGAACACATACTTGTTTCCCTGAAATAATGAACATATATCTACATAATTCAGGGCGACTTTATTTCTAAGTTACACCCTCCTAATGGGTTTCTATATTTTCAGTTTTTGAGCAAACTTTGCAATCAAATTTTGAAAAGAGACTAATTTTGTGTTGAACCTTGCTGACTTTGCAAAACTCTGCACTGCAAACATTTTTTCTTTTAATTTATGACTTCCTGATCATATCTCCCTCTGGGATAGATATAGCAGTCTTAATTTTAAATCTGGCAACATTTAGAGCTTAGGAGTTTTCCTTAACAGTGGTGGTTGCACTTTCCTTTTCGACTGTAAGAGGTGCATTCTTTGCACTGCAGATTCAGTATCCTTGAGTAACCGGAAATCATTAATAAATATAATTATCACTAGCAGTGCTGGAACAGGGGAAGCTTTGAGGTAGTACAATGCCCTGGAAAAACATGTTTGACTGGATGAAAAAGTTTACGGAGATTAACACCCACAGAGCTGGCCCACTGGTAGGTTGTTGCAGGTTAATGGAAATGTGCGGCAACAGGCAGCAACATTAGCAGGGTCTTTATCTTCAAGTCTCATAAATATTCCCCTTAACCCCTGCTAACACCCATGTTTCAGGCTTTTCTAGAAAGAATTAGGACAGCTAGCTCCATGGTTATTGTTAGGATTAGGCATATTCAGTTTAGTGTTCCCCCCCCCCCCCCTCGCTATCGGTTCTGAATTGCTCAGCTTTTCAGATACTTGTTTTGAGCCTGTATCAAACGTTGTGATTTGCTCATTGCTCCTTCTTGTCTCCTGGCCAAAGGAAGAGAAATTAGCAGCAAATTTCTGGGCTGTAGAGAACTGACCGTGGAACATTTTGTTTGAAATATAGTGCTCTATTAAATAAAGCTATGAAATGCTGAACTGAAGGTTCATGCCTTTTTGTGCTGAAAAGCCAGTTCGGTCATGAAGTTAAATTTAAAAGGACTGTAAGATTCTTGTAATCATGAACAAGTTTGTTGGTCTTTTTCAGGTCTTTGTCAGTTTCTTTGTATATTAAACCACAGAGACTTTATTCTTTAGTAGATTGAAAATGGAGTTGGGAAGGGGTTAAGGATCTTCGTTGACTGCAATTTCTCAATCAGCCTCAGGAAGCCTCAGGTCAACTTTGCTCATAAAACTCTGCACAAATATTTCTTTTTCTATCAGAGGAATTCTAATTCCACACACAGACCAGTGCCACTCAGATTATTACACATTATTAAAAATTAATTTTAAAAAATGGTTTGGTCCCTCTAATCTCCTGTAGAACTGTGAGAACCCAAGCTTTGGAAAAGATCACTCCCATAATAGTAAAATAAATACTAAATGTGGTTCTTTTTCCTGCTGTTTTTACTATTTCTATTATCCCTTAGTTTTGAAATCTTTGCTCTTTTCCCACCTTGCACGGTACAGCTGAAGATTTTACCTCTAGCTATAAGACTACCCTTATGAAAAAAATAAATTCATATGGAACTTAACAAGGATAAAACCCTGCTATAGAGATTAAATAGGTTTCCATAGAAATTACTCTAAAAACCATATAATTTAATAGAAACTTCAATAGAACATGTGAAAAATCACTCCCTCCTGTGGTAAAACATGTCAGAGGGTGGGCTCAAGAGAAAAACACTTCTGTTGCAAGAAGACTGTTCTATTTTGTGACTATGGGTTTAGAGCTGCCTGTCCTACACAGAATAGGTAACCAAACACACCTAGGCCAATTTGGCACCTCTTAGGGAAAACATCTTCTGTCCTGTTGCTCTAAGGCACCAGGGAGATACACCACAAAGAAGCTTGTCCTTCCCCTGCATGCAGATGCCAGTTTTCATTCATCTCTCCTCAGGATGAAGCTGACTATCTGAAAAATGCCATATGCCCAACCATGTTCTAGTGTGATGGATGGCAGGAGGGCTTGTTATATGCCTGTAGTGGCATCATGTCCTCTGTAGCTGCAAATTCCTGTGTGCAGCTGAGGGAGATTTTTGGGTTGCTCAGCCTGGGGACAGGGAAAGAGCAGTGGAAGATGTAGCATACCAGCAGAGAGTGGATTAGGAGACGAGGACAGGGGGAACCATGTGAGAGCACCCTGAAACATGCATAGACCTGTAGCTGCAGTCCAGGCAGGAATGGCCACAGACAAGTTATCCCCACAGGGTGAGCGTGGGGGGTTGCACTACTTGGGAAACTACCGCCAGCTGCTAAACTAGAGAAAATGTGAGCTGTGGGTGAAGGGCAGGAGATTTCTTTAATTTTATTTTTTTTTCCATAGCCTTGTCCTCTGACTCTTCTTAAGTCATGTCTATTTTGAGAGTTACCTTATTCTAATTTGTGTTTTAAGGAAACCTAGCACTTTGGGGTATTTCTGTTCCTGCATTATAGAAGAGATGGGACTGTTCTACCTCACTACTCTGGTGAATTTAAGATTGCAAATACACCTGAGTAGACATAAGCTTTTAAGTATACCTACCGCTGCTTCCAGCCTGGCAACTACCCGTGTGCAAATATACAGGCCAAATGAATGCTGGTCCCAAGCTGAGGGTTATTAAAGAGAGACTTTCCTTACATGGAGCTGTGCCACTTGTTTGTTTGCTTTATTGCCACGTCAATAAAAAGTTTACAATTCTTGCTGTATTCCACAGAAATCTCATGTGTGTGGGGAAGAGCATTTAAGGACTGATTTAGTGTATCTACAAGTGGGTGGAAATCCTCTACCCTTCTATTTCCAACATTTGATACTTTTCAAAAATGTTGATATTTTAAGGATCCTGGCAGATAACACAAATTCCAAAGCATCTTATGGAGTTCCTAGCTTAATAACCACCTGCATAATAATCAGCAGTTTGTGGTGATGAGTCACACACTGGTGTATATACTTGCCTGTTGAACTTTTCAGTCTGTATGGAGAAATTATTATGAAACCAAATCAGTGAGGATTCAAATTGGGAAGAAAGGGGTAGATACACCATAATTACTATCAGGCATGTTGATGACTCAACAATTCCTTTTAACTATATCTGATGCAGTGCACTGGAGACTGCATTTTTAAATCAGGTAAAGAAAGGAGATCATTCCAAAATGGAGCAAATCTAAAAGTTTTGAAGGCTGTGGCATTTACTAGAAACAGGATATTACCCCAAATTCATGGCCATATCGCAGGAACAACAGATGAATTCACTTTGAGTGTGAATATTCTACAGAAATTACAATAAAATTAGAAATGACTCACTCATCCAAATACTCATCCATTTACAAAAGGCTTGGAAAAGGATGGAGTCTAAGAACTTAATGAAAGTTTTGCAAAATGTAATTCTTTCATGGGAGTAAAACCCATGAAAAATAGATGCTGCTCACAAAGAAACCATGGGGGACTTTTAAAAATGGTGCTGGTGAAGATCTACATATTGTCTGTATCAAAGAGAAGATAGTTTCTATGTTACCAAGATGGAACTACAGCACAAACATATGTACTTTGATCATATCAGGCTTAGGGATGGAAAAGACCTTGAAATAGTTAGTGCATATGAAAGGGAGCATAAGAGACCACCCTTGCAGAGGATGACTGGTGAGAAGATGGTGTGTGACAGATGATCGGGAGTCAGTTACTTATAACTCAAACAAGAAATGGACCAAAGTGGCTCCCAAATATTGCAGTAAGATGTTACCCATATTTTACATGGATTTTACCTTACTTAAGGGAAGATGAATGTCTCTCATACCTCATTTATCTCACTTCTGGTGTTATTCTGAATTCCTGACTGGCTACAAGTCTTGTTGCACACAGAACCTTTCCAGGCCAGTGGGAATAAAGGTCAGTTCTCTATATATACATAAATGTAAGCTGGAAACACTGTATGTAAGATAATTTTATCTGATATTCCCATGTATCTTCAACTCTCAAAATATAAAAAAGGTGATCACTGATGAGAGAAGAGAACAAATATTCAAGCAGACATGAAAGGGACCGTATTCCTTACCAACAATTTGGAGTATCAGATGAAAATACATATGGTCTTAATGCTACTATTTACTCAGATATTTTTCAGCTGACACTTTGTCATTCTGGATAATGTGGCTTTAGGATTTAACTTTTATTACTAGTAGCAACATCAGCTACTTAGAGAAGGCATCATGACAGCATCTCTTCCTTCCTATGCAGGTAGGAGGGTCAGGCAGCAGAGATAATATAGTTTATGATGTACACATAACAAGCACAGAGAATAAGAGACGTGGGTCTGGAGTGTAAATGTGATTAAAGGGGCATATCTGCTGCGTTTAGTTCAGTTTCAGTGGGAAAAAAAGTGGTCTTTTTTGAACAGTGTTTTTGACAAACTAGATTTGCTTTTGTTAAAGGGCTGAATAGATAAAGAAAAAAATCCCTTTTTGAAGGGACTGTGAAGAGCGCGCTTGCTTTGTCTTGTTTCAGGAAAACAAACTTGTGCTGCATTTGTTGAAGAATGGCAGCAGAACCAAGTACTGCTGCTTTCTCTACACTGGGAACTTTCCATCACATTTGCTTCTGTCTCTAAGAAATGGAGGGTTTTTTTCATTCCCAATTTCTTTCCATATTTCCTCTGCTCTGCTGATGTTTCCTTGTTCATTCGAACTATTTGTTTTTGATTCACTCCTATCCTCTTTCTATAAAGACAAGCTTGCAGAGTGATTTTTAAAAGTATTGACACTCAAGAGCTTGATGCTGCTTTTACTATTATTTTCTAAAGTTTATCTGAACTAGATATGTAATTTGCAATTATAATTGCCCAGCAATGACTTGATAGTAAAATAAAAACTGAAGATCCAAAGAAGCAAAATATTTTCGGCTCATTTTTTCAGAGGAAATGATATGTATGTAATTTGTGTGAAATAATAAAGGAACTGTATTGAGGAAGTACAGATATTGTAGGCTCTAACAGTGATATTTATCACCACAGAATCTATTTGTGCATGTAAAAAATACATGACACTTGTTTCAGAATTGGCTACTTAACCACTGGCTTTGTGCACAAAAAATATGCACCAGGAGATCTAAAAATAAACATTTTATTGTACATTTTACTCAGCTAGCAATGCCTTTCTTATATTCATTGTGGTGTTATTTGGGGAGAGGGCATAACATTTTAAAATATGAAAATACAGAGCTACATTTAGTGCTCAAAGTCAACTATATTTCCCTTGGAGGATAAGGAAATTCATTACTATTTCTGCGTATTTTTGTCTCCTCTTTTCCTCACTTTATATTGTTATGCACTTGTCTCCTGAAGGAATCACACTTGTATTGACTTATTCAGACTATGCTCTATTTTTACAAAAGTCATCTAGTGGAGTAGGACTTTTTATTTAGAAGACCTTATAAAAAGGTAGATCCTTTGCTTGAGTAAGTTACCCTAGTTTAACTGATTTCTATTTTCCTCTGCTGATGTCTGAATTTAAAACATTCAGTGGAGCTTTTTGTTTTTTGTGTTCTGTAGGTCACTGGTATAATGATATTTTAAAATTTTTTTTGAGAAGCTTATGTAGAAATGACCAACCAGAAGAAAATTTCTGAGAGGAAGGGACTGCTCAAATTGAATCGAGTGACATGGGGATGCTATTAAAAAAAGGATGTGCTGGGTTCCTTGAACTCGTGTTCTCGGATTCCCGTACTGAGAGAAGGGACATCCAAGTGAGGGGTTAACAAGTGCATTGCAAGCAACCTATAGGACCCAGGTTTCCCCTACTAAGAAAAGCTCACCATATTTCCCTGCTCTAAGCAGCAGCTTCAGAGAACTATCAAATTCCTTTTCTTCCCATACGTGGGGTCCTTTCCCTTACTGTTTTCATAAGCTCCACAGATCAGGCCGGGGAGGGGAGAAAGGTTTATCACCCATACTTGGGTTCATTGTTGTATAGCAAAGAACAAACTTATTGTGCTTATATTATCAACACAGGTATTTTCACTCTAAATTTATACAGTTATTTTTCCATCCTGTAGATAAAACATTAGGAACGTTAACTCTTCTAGTGAAAGAAAAAATAGGAAAACATGAAAAAATATTTCTAAAAGTACTAGCATTGCTGGAATGGCTACAGGTCCTGCGGTGTCTTGACTCTCACCTTCCTATTAATCTGCTGAGACTGAGGAAAAGGAAAACATTTTGGGTGTCTCAGAGCCTTACCTCTATGGCTCAGACTCGTCTGGATGCCTATCTGTGCAGTATGAGCTGGGGAGCCTGCTTTGGCAGGGGGGGTGGACCCGACGATCTCTCGATGTCCCTTCCAACCCCTACAATTCTGTGATTCTGTGATTCTTGAAGGCTTCAAACCTGTAAGCCATAGCTTGCCTCAGATTCCCAGGACTTCTGGGCCCACCTGACCACTCTACATCTGAACCAGTCCACATGTCAAGGATGACTCCTAACAGCACATCTCAAAAGATTTGTGGCCTCACAAAATTCCCGAGGGAAATGCGGGACAAACAAGTGTGACAATAATGTCTTTCTCTGTATTTTTATTGTTGTAGCTCTTAGCACGTGACCAGGAAATAGTAAAACCTATAGCAATTTGTTATCACCTCTTAAGAACAGAGTGACTGGAGAAAATGAACTACTTCCGCTTGAGAAGTGGCAAGTGATACAAGTAACCAGGAACTCATACCTCAGAATGTAGTACTGCACAGGTTTTGTGAACACATTTGGAAGACCAAAATAGTTAAAGACAGGAAGTTAATGTAAAATGAGATAAACCCAATGTACGTTTCACATTTACCCGATGCCTCTCTCTTATAAGCATGATTTGATAATCAATGTTAATGCAGTAGATGCGCATCTTAAGTAAATCATTGGGTGTGGTGCTGTAAGGAAAAACCGATAAAATAGAAAAGAAAGTGTTAGTACAAGAACTGATAGATGAATAAGGACTCTGCGACAAGGGAAACTACAGCAAGTGCACTACAGGGAAGCTATCAAACAGAAGAATACAGAGGAAAATTACTCATGCTCTCTCAAAAAGAATGGTATATAGACCCAGGCTATACAGTATTGTTATTAATGCCTTTGATGGCATGTGTTAATTAAATCTGCCGAAAACACATGCAGGGGAGACATCCTCAGTACACAGACCAAAATAACAGAGAGGAGAAACCTGGCATGTGGAATAATAGAAACTGAATTAAACTGAATAGGACAAAAAAGCAGTAATGGCAAGGAAGGCTTTCTTACCTGTCAGACTTCCCAATTCTGAGGGACTTCACATGTCAGTGATGCTTTCTGATGGGGAAAGTGGCAGATACAATCTTTGACATCCCACTGCTTCTCTCTCTTTGCTTATCTATTTTCCTGTGCAGCCGTTCCATGTCGATGCATGCATCTGACTCCCGCACTGAGCATCACAGATCTTCTGCCTGCTCTCCCTTTTGTGTCTAGGGAATCCTTCACTTACAGTCTCAGAAGTCCTACATCTAGGAAAATGGGAAGATGTTCATGACTTAATGTCTCTTTCCAGTCATCCATACAAAATTCCTCTTGCTCAATAGGATTTCCCATTTAATATACTCAGTTTGCTCTATTCTACCATAACCTCCAGATTTTCTTACTAATGCTTTTCCAATGCCCTTGATTGCTTTTCCACTCTGCATGGTCACAAGGCACTACAGGAAGTTCTGCACTGTTTAAGAAGATATGTTTGTGGGACTGCAAAGTATCTAAAAGAGCTCTCCCTAGAAGCTGCTGAGATATCTTGCCCATGAATTGCTGTGCCTTGCTGACTAATAGGTGCAGGTGCTTTATGTCAAGGCCCTGATAAGGAAGGAGGTGGGGAGGAAAAGGTAAAGAAGGTAGCCTTCCCAGTGCTAGGTCTACCGTAGCCACTCATTATAGATTTTTATTAATTAATCTTCTCTCAGGGACCCTTATTGTCCCCATTTGTACTTACTTCAGCTTTTATTCTAGAGTCCTTAAACGCCTTCTTATTGAAAAAAAACCCCCAACTTCTCTGGAAGGTCCTTTCCATTGTTCTCCATTTTCCAATTTTTGAACAAAAGGTCCATTAGAAAAAAAGGAGAAATATAGATGAATAGTTGTGGAATCAACCTCAAGATAAGATCCTTAAAGTGCGCTTCATCTTGTTCTTGGACTGGACTTCAGGAACAAAGACTTTTCATGTCATTTTATGTTGGCTCCGTGGCTGCCTTTTTTTGAAGGGGACATCCTTCCCCTGAAGAAGTTCAGTGCTATATTGCTGTCATTTCAAGGACTGAATTCTAATAGGGTGGTACAGCTTGCCTGTTCTCAAAAAGATTCGTGTTCCCAGAAGTAAGGGAACCTACAGGAAAGCTGGAGAAGGACTGTTGTAAAGGCATGTAGTGATAGGATGAGGGGCAATGGTTTTAAACTAGAGCAGGGTAGGTTTAGATTAGACATTAGGAAGAAGTTCTTCACTGTGAGGTTGGTGAGACACAGGAACAGGTTGCCTGGAGAGGTGGTGGTGGCCCCATTCATGGAGACATTCAAGATCAGGCTTGACAAAGCTCTGAGCAACCTGATCTAGTTAAAGGTGTCTCAGCTTACTGCAGTGGGGTTGGACTAGATGACCTTTAGAGGTCCCTTCCAACCTAATGCATGCTGTGATTCTATCATTCTAGCTAAGGGTTTGCTTATAGCCACATGTTTAGGACAGTTACATTTGTTCTGTGGTTCTTCTGTCATCATCTCCTAGATGCAAATGCCTTAAAAATATGTTCCCTTCCATTCCTATAACTGCAGTCAACAATAGCTAATTGTGAAGTCCAATGAGTCTAAGATAGGGAGTCTGAGAGGTCTGGAACTCTGAGAATTGCTTCCCCACTAGGAATGGCATTCTGCAAAGTCCTTGCTTTGACTCTGTAGAGTACACTGCAACTTTTGGTAACTTATGGGAAAAAAAAAGGATGACTTCTAATATGTAGAAAAAAACCTTCTGGAATGATCGGGGATATGAAGATTTGTTTTAAAATGGGAGAATAAAAGAGCCTGGTTTGTTAGCATCAAAAATAAAAGATAAGGGGAAACAAAATTACTTTTTGTAAATATTTCTTAGGAATAAACACTAGAGAGAGAGAAAAACTGTAAGACAAACCTGGATAAAGATAATATGCGTGTAACTGAGACATTTAAACTAGGAAGTAAGTCTATAGATACCAGACTGAAGTTTTGAAGCGGACGTACTATCAGAAAGAAAGGAGGAGGGAGACCAATCTGCTTTTAAATTGGGTGGAGGTAAATGTAGTTGTCTGGAATGGTTAGGGTACTGTGATCATTTAGGCTATTGATATGTTCTTATGAGTGCTAGAGAACAGTAGGTTGCAGAAAAGACATGCTACAGTATTCTAATCTTTCACTGCTGATCCTGGAGACAGACAAGGAATGCAGAAAAATGAAATTGTTTCTTCAAAGAGGAAGTAAATTTTTGTTCCACATATATTTTCTGCCCTCTAGCAGTATCACATCTGCAAAATCTTGGATAACAAATTTAATGTATATCCTAGATGATCTGTGTCATCTGCTTTGTAAATGTTTCATTGGGTGTTCGAAAACCAGAGGAATGGGTGGCTCACTTTTCTGCTAGACTTTTATCCATTAATCATTCCTGGGGTTTTCTGAAACAAAGTTAATCTTATACTCACATTCCTTCCATTATGAATATATTTATTTCATTTTCTTAGTCTTTTTAATCTCAGTACCATTCTTTACATGTAATTTCCCTATCTTTTTTCTATTCTCGTGTTATTGGTATGTGTGAAATATCTCCTGTTTGTTTTAATTTCTTAATTCAAGTCTAATGCAATTCAGTTGCAGACCTTAGACCTGAAGCCCAAAAGTCAGTCTGACTTCCAGTAACTCTCATTTGCCCCCTTTCCATATCCAAATTAAATCTAGGCTCTTATGGAAGACCTTGCATAAATGTGACACCCATTTTACAATTCCTTTCCAATGTGATTCTCTCTCAAACTTAAGGAAACCCTGAAATGGACTTACAGTGATGATGCTAATTATGTGACAGTATATTCAGAAGGGAAAATCTTACATTTTCATGTAAGAATATAATAGAACCACACAGGACTTCTCCAGCTTTTGGCACTGTTGTCACAGCAATATCTGAGAAGTTAATCTTGTATCTTCTGAAATTTAGGAAGTGCTTTCTCAGTTCTTGGTGCATGACAAACTTTGCCTACCTTGCAACATGTAAATTACCATCTGAATTACAGTAGAAATAGGAAAGCTTACTGCTAGATGAAGTTGTAAAGATGGAAACAAGAATAGAAATGTTTATTAATAATGTGCTTTTTAAAATTAAAATTTTTAAATATTGCAAAGATTGAAAATACTAAAACTTTACACTACAATGTTTAAAAAGAAGTTGAGACATTTTATTTGAAATATTCGGGGTTTTTTAATTATAGGGTAGGAAATTCAGGGTATTGTCACTGAAGTCAATTAAATGACTCCAAATTAATGGAAAGAAGTAAGAACAAAATAAGTGTCTCTGAAAAGATGAGACCCTGTTGATCAGTTTCCAGTTTGGCTGTAGGATTCTTGTGGAGACTGGGGAAAGTCAGTCTTTTTGCCTATAATCCTGAAAACATTTAGAAAACAAGGTAAATCAGATTGTGTCAGTGCACTATATTACATTTACATCACTTTTGCACCTACATGTCTCTGCATATAGAATATATACTTTCCTACTGAATGTCTCTGGAGATCCCTTCCAACCCTTATGATTTTGTGATTCTGTATTCAAGACCCTTCTGGACGCCTACCTGTGCAACCTGTCCTAGGGAACCTGCTTTGGCAGGGGGCTGGACCTGATGATCCCTGGAGGACCCTTCAAACCCCTACGATTCTGTGATTCTGTCTATGGAAAATGGCCTCCAGTGTCCAATAAAAGATCTATCTTGCCAGTAGTAGATAACCACCAGTCTCCTTTTTTTTTTGTTTTTGTTTTTTTTTGAGGGTAAAGTTGAGTATCAAGGAAAAGGAATACGAATTTTCACTCTAATACTGCTGAAATTATTTTACAGTGTGCTGTGTGGTCTTAAATAGTAAAAAAAATTAAAATGCAGGGAAAATAGTACACTGGATTTCTTAAGTATATTTTCTTACTTTTCATGTAGGGCCTGCATGATGAATGCAAATAGCACAGAACAACCATTTAAAATTTTATTCTCTACAAGAAAGCAGCAATTGAGGCAGGAAAGGGATAGGATTAAAGTGGAAATAAATGTAAAAATAAAGTGTTTCCTTTTGAAGATTACTCGTTTAAGGAAAAAGACCTTTATATTTTCAGTTAAACAGTTCTTTGTAGCCAGGGAGCCTTTTTTTCACTCAAAGAATGCTTGTTAGTAACAATTTCTTCGTAAAAGTTAAATGTCTTTTCTTTTTGATCTTAAAAGTTTAATTCTTCTATATTAATCCTACTCTTAATCAGAGAGATTTACCAAGACTTAAGAAAGACACATGTATGCACACAGCAGGGAACAGACAAGAAAGGGAAAAAAAAAAAAAAAAGATGACTCCTATTTATGGTTAAGCTTTGGAAAGACATAATTAATTCAGAACCCAGATTATTCAGGATTCGAGGGATGCTAGCTTTCCTTTCCTATCGGTGCAGATTTTAGCCCTGGACTGTTGGATGGTAATTTGGGTTTTTTCACAGAGATGCTGGAGCCTTCACTTCTCCTCTTCAAAGGCCTCCCATGCCAATTAAAAGCCAGCTGCATATCATTCTGGCATGTCATGAAGGAAGCTCTTTGTTTCTTCAGCATGGTAGGTGCTGCAAGCCAACGAAACTACAAGTCCATACAGTTTAACAATAAGAAGCATAAGAAATATGAGGGACAAAGAAACCAGATGGACGTGTGTGAGTAAATGCGATGTTACAGCCCTCTGTCAGGAAATGAGGCTTTACATCAGACAGGGTTTCCATCACATGGTCATTTGTTGATTTGAGTTACAATGAAAGCATTGAAAAATAATCTCTTTTAATTTACTTTTCAGCAAATTGGTTGGTTGAGTAAAATAATGCTTTGTTTTATGTATCAGTATACCTAGCTCACTGGCCCAAGCTCTGGTCAACCTCAGCTGACAGTGGCCAGTCTCAGAAGTCAGGATAAGTGGGTAAAATTATCATTTAATGATACTGCCTGCAGAATATTTTCTACCTTCTACTGATTTGTGGTTTAGGGTTTCTTGAGAAAGACATCCTGCTGGATTTCTCTCCCAATACATTTATTTTTTTAGTTGCCTCTTAAATTATATGGATTTCCAACATCTGGAATATTCTGAGGCAAAAACCAGCACTGATCTTTGTGCGGAAAACTATCTCCAATTGTTTGTTTTCAATTTACTAGTCATATCTGATATCCCCCAAAATGTTGTATTAAGAGAAACAATGAACAGATATTCTGGCTTTATCTTCTGTGACATGCACATGGATTTTAGGCACCTGTATTATTCCCTCATTCCATCCCAGCATCTCTTTTCCAGGCTGACCAGTCATTTCCTGTAGTTGTTCTTTAAAGGGAAACTTTCTCACATTTAAAAGGAAACTCTTTCTCACCTTTGATGACCAACATTGACTTTCATTCTGAGTATCCTAGTGTCTGGCTTTGAATATTTTAAAGAATGTGACAGACCAGTATTTAATATGCAGAATATAATTTACAAAGTAGCTTAATTATAGGGGTTTTTTAAATTTTGTTTTGGGGTTTCTGTTAATCTTTGCTCTTCTACCAAAGTACAGTGACAGGTTTATTATGCTTTAGTGTAGAAGTTTTTCCTACAATTTCTTTAACAAGTGGAAAGGCGGTTATGCTTTTCTTGGCGATCTACTGTACGTATTAGCAAAGACTGCATTCATTCTGCTGTACATTGGCTTGAGAAGAGAGGAAGAGTAGGTTATAAAGTGTTAAAAACACTCTCACCAGCCTGTGGACAGTTGCATGACACAGCGTTGTGGTGCAGTTTTTCTAAACTGAGGACTCCCCAAGTAGTTCATGTGGGACAGAAAGTCTTTGTCTCTATATACTCTCCCAGCTTTAATATATGCTGTCTCTCCTGGGAGCAGTCGCATGTGGCTACTCCCCTCTGAACGCCTGCAGTTGCTTCTCTTAACCTGAACAACACTGGAACAAACTGCAGTCTTCTCATTTCTGCAGGGATATCTACCTCAGGATTGGCAGCGGCAGCTAAAGTGTTAATTCCCAATGGATACAGAAAAAAGCAAACAGTCTGGGTGCTGGTTTGTAAAACGAATTTTCAATGTGTAGCCCACAGACTATCATTGATTGCGGTAAATAAATAAAACCACTCCTGACTTTTATTGTTGTAGGGAGTAATAATAATTCACAGGGCCAGACCCTTTGTGCCACAGAATGCTTCATTTGTGGTTTGCATGAGCAGATACATTAACTTCTGTAAGCTCTTTTCATTAGAACGCTATTACTCATTGAGGACTGATCAATATATCATCTATACAACATCTTGAATGTGGATGTCTGGACCCATTGTGGGCTTGCTGATAATGACTTCTTTATTCAAGCCAGCTTGTAGGAACAAGGAGATAAAGAAAAGGGAAGAGAATTATAGCATATGCTCATGAAAGTATTCTAAAGGTTATAAACAGAAAGCAGGAGTAAAGCTACAGGGTAGGGAAAGCGATCATAGAGAAAAAAAGAGTGGAAAGGATCTGAAAGTTGAAAAGGAAAAAAAAGGTTAGAGTTTCACTGTATTTCTTTTTCTGACATTATGCAAAGCAAGCTAAGTTTTAATAAACCTTCTTTTGAAACTAGTCCTCCCCTTTGGGATTATATTGCCCTTTAGGTTTTCATATCCTAATGCTCTGCTCATCTTGTGAGGCATTTAAGTATTCCCAATGAAAGCAAAGCACCATTTTCCTTCCCTCTTGCAATCTTTTATTTATCTTTTGTTCTCCTCCTCTCTCACCTCCCTCTTTTACCCCAACTAAACTCTCTGGGACTCAAAGGTTTTATTTTTTCCATTAACTTTTTATTTCTTACTGTATTCATCCTTTTCTTCTGTTTCAAGCTTTTCTTATGCTCTTTATCAAATTTTGTATAATTTTGTTAGAACTTTAATGCATAGTTTGACAGATTACAGCTTGATTCAGGCTCACTGTACTCTCCATATCTGGGGTACATTTTGGGAACTGGTAAGGAATAGAAAATCATATATCCACAAAACACTTTATTCATTTATTCAAGGTTTTTCCTTAATGCTGTAATTTGGTTTCTCTTTTGCAGATGACAAAAGTAATGAAGAATTATAGTCTGTTCTGGAGAAGGGAGTGGAGATGCCATGCAGTTGAAGGAAATATAGAAAAGGTTGGAGGTTTTATTTAGGATCAGAAAAAAGAATTTATGAGAGAATGCATAACAATAGAGCCATTGCAACCTTCAGCCTTGGGGTAGGAAGAATTTTTTTTTGCCCCAAAAGAAAATAAAACTATAGTCTTCGTAGAACAGGTCTTCTTCAAGTCAGTATTTTAAGTGAGATGCCAATAAAAAGAGTGAATTAACTCAGTGGGGCATGAAGTACCTGCATAACACATACATGAAAATCTCATGAGTTTATTTCAATGGATTCAGCAGTTCAGGAGGACCTTGCAAAGGTGAAGAGTACTCTTAGTGACAGAAGGTCAACATCTGGAAGTCAATAAGAAGTTCAGCTAAAAAGGCAGCACACATCAGTTTTCTGAAACTGACTGAAAAGAAACAATTAAAGACTTTTAGTCACATTCTTAGAAAGAACTCAGAACAGCAAGCTGATTTTAACTTCAATCCAGTAATACAAAGGTGTTAAACAAGCCAATTCATGGAAATTTGAGACTGGATATCCCCACCACAGAAGAGGAAAGCCTTGCAAACTGCTATCAGAATGATTGAAATATTGCCCAGTACTGGTTCATACCAGTAGCAGAGATGAGCAGAAAAGCTCATTTTTATTACATGTGAAACAGGTATGAATAATTCTAATAAACTCAGGGTGGGAAAATGTCTATGAAAAAACATTTTGTTTCTGACTTCATCTTAAATGTAGCCAGATCTTTCCATCTGAAAACCAAAAGTTTCCACAGGAATGGAAATGCTCGACTTTGGGTTGTGTTCATTTGTCAAGACAGTTTAAATATTATTTGGAGAACATATATTTTTTGGAGTAACTGTATGTCTGTTTCAGCTGCCCTGGTGCTTTATGGCAATAGCAGTTCAGGCCTCTCACTTGAGGAGAGGCCTGAGTCACTGGTGACTCTCCTGAATCACAGGAGAGACTTAATCTGCCCAGCCCACAAAGGAGGAAGGGGATTAATTGCTCCCACTTTCTTGGAAAATGAGAAAAGGTAGTTTGATGCTGAACTGTGTCAGATGAAACTTTTCAATTTGGAAGTCTGTATGTTTATTTTGACCAAATGAAGCACAGGGAAAGATCTGGTGTTTCAGGATGGAAAGATTGCAATGTTCAAAAGAAAGAAAAGTATAATTGTCTGTGGAAAGAAAAGCTAAAACCAGAAAAAGGACTGATGCTCAAGTTCTAGCTAGTTATCTGCACATGGATGGTCAGAGTTGGATAATTTCTGCAGTTGCTTTCAGACCACAGACGAGGACTAAATCAGGAGTGACTTCATCTAGAAAAGGCTCTGCAACAACTGTTCTGGTGCAGGGCTCATGAAGTACAATTCATAGTCCAGAATTTGCTGATCAGGGTCCACAGTGTGTGTGGAGAGAATTAAAACCGCATCTTGCATCACAGCAGACCCTGCACCTACTGTGCTCTCTAGCTGTTTTCCCTTGGTGATGCTATGTCTCTCTTGCTGTTATTCTTGCTTGCCTCTCCTGAGCTAATAAATGCAGAACACAGTATTTCACATCACCTTATTGGGTTGGGGTGGTTCACATACCTTCCGTAACATGTCAGTTCTTCTAAGGGTCAAATATGGAGATGTTTCAGACTATTTAATACGTGCTTTCTAGACTCCAGATTGTATGATTATTCCAGCAACTTTATTCTTCTTATTTATAATTAGTTATGTTGCTGAAGGAGGTTCAGTAAACAAACCTGTTTTCTTTGTACTTCGATTCTTCTTTCTCCTGTTTCTGTCAGACCTCTCACACTTCTTAACCCTTTTTTAGCATGCCTAATATTGTTACTGCAGCCATTCACTATGCTTGTATGAAAGAAACTTCATCTTGCATGGGCTTCTCCTCGGGATTTTTTCCCATCTGGGCTGTTCCATGTAGAACATGTAAAGTAGTCCTGGGCTCAAGTGGGAGAATCCAACTGAGGTGCTTAATAGAGTGCAGAAATGTTTGGGATTATTAATGTGTAACAGGACCTGCTTTAAATCTCCATGGAGGTGTTCTAGTCTGTCTTGGGATCATGAACAAGAATGTCTCTTCTTATTAGCCCTGCAGAGATACAGGCCATACTGAGCCCTCAGTCCCTAGCATTTGGTCAGTCCCAAAGCCTTTTTCCTAACCCACCTGTGAGAAGCTAAACAGAAAATCCCTACCCTCTGGCATTTCTTCACTGGTGAGAATCCTTTGGTAAGTGTGTTTCTTACCACTTGGTGGGTCCTGAACAGTCTCCATAATCTGAGAGCTGCAATTAGCTTCTTTCCATATCCTGCTCTCCACCTGGCACAAAGGAGGTATTAAAATGTCTTATCTTTGTCCTCTTCCCTCCCCTCTGCTCATTTAAGTGCCTTCCTGTTCTTTATTCCTTATCACAATATGACCAACAGACTTCTTTCCATAGTGCCTACCTTTTGGAACAGTTTAAACTTCTCAGCCTTATAAGCTTCCCTTCTTTTTATGTGGAAATTAAATAAACTTGTTGAAATGATAAAGATTTTATGTTCCGTACCTTTTTCTTATTGCCCAGACATGTCAATGCTCTCACTTCTGTAAACATTCTTTTTACACCTTTTTTTTCCTGCTAAGTGCAATACATCTGCTTTCCATAGAGTTCTTCCAAGTGATTTAGGAGGATGTTTGTATTAAAGATGCTACATAAAAAATAAATTCAATTTCAATATACTGAAAAAAATATACCTAGATCTTTCACTGAAATAAAAAATGTAAAATAGTGATTAAAAAGTACTGAGGAGCGCTGTTCAGTCACAGTACTGGGGGTCTCCAAAGAGACAAGGTTTATTCAGTATGTAAATTGTTAATTTTTCTTAACAATAACAGCAAATATGCTGCTTAAATTAAAAATATCTGAATATATTTAAAAATAAGACTTAAATTTGGAAAATTCTGAGCAAGTTTCAAAAATCTAGTATGAAACTCCTTTAAGTTTTAAGTATGAAGGTTTTACACCTATTTAGGTATTAACTATGCAAGCACATCACAGAGCAGCTGACTCTTCTGTTGTAAATGCTGTGAGAGGCTCTGAAACCATAGCATAAGGAAACTGTACCATGGGGCTGCAAACACTACCTGAGAGAAGGCAAGCAGTGTTAAAAATACAAGATGCATGAAGTGTTTGATTTACTTCTTTGGACTAATGTAAGTTTCCGAGCCTTGTGGTCATCCCTGGGCACTGAAGAAAGATGGTGACTTACAGTGAGTAGAAAGGACAGGGATGGTGAGAAAACAAGCTGAAAAGGGAAGGCTGAAGCAATCAGGGTTTAAGCTGAAGCAGAGGTGATGGAAGCAATGTAATGCTAAGTTGGAGTATGCAAAAGCCTGCTGTAAAGATAAGAGGACAAATTGCTGTCCAGTTGGATGGGACAAAACTAAATAGGTTTATTCTACAGAAAGAATGTTCCAGGTCATCACCCCTGTTTTCCAGAATGACAGTAAGGAAGCCCTGGAAAATGGTTTTGCGGAGACTATGGTGTCTGCATAGACCTGTATAAAAGTTGGATGTTGAGGAGCCCTTCTATTCCAGTCTTTCCACTGACACAATCGGTCCTATCAATGTGCTTGCCACAGTTATTGCCTAACCTCTTCCAGGAAATGTCCCTACATCCCCAGGCTGTCTATTCTAAGTCTTCATTAGACATCCCTTTAGAGGCCATTCTTAATGTCTTGCTTTTATCTGTGATGAAAAAAAAAAAGGTAACGTTTACGTATTTCACAAGCCTCGATCCTTGTCCACCCCAGCAAAATTCTGTCCTTTTGCCTTCCTTAAAAACAGATGAGAGTGCTGAAGCAGATACTAGCACGGATAGGGAACTAACCTGAGGGTACCTGTTTAAGATTCTTCCAATTTACATGTTTAGGTTTTCCAGTTCAGCCAGCAATACACCTGAAGATGAAGCTCCACTTGTACTAAGGATAGCAGCGCACAGTAATCCAAATATGGATTTGAAGCTTAGATAACTGAAATCACTCTAACTTCATATTGCCTATGGGTTTCATCTGACAATTATTTCATGGAATTGTGGCTGGGCTTGGGCAGCTTGTGTTGAAATCCAAACTGTTCTGAGATATATGTCCCTGGGTTTTCCAGGTTGCCTCTACACAAACTGCAAGCAAATCCTTGGTTTCCAGTGTTGTGATGTACTTGTTGGGGAGTTTAGGTATCAAGGTATTATTAAGCCTTGCCCATACGTAGCCTGCTCTCCTTTTTATGTCCTTCAGTGTGAGGACTCACTGTACTAATATTTTTGTTTATTAGATCAGGAATAAATTTCACAAGAATCACAGAATGTTAGAGTTTGGAGGGACCTTGAAAGATCATCTAGTCCAACCCACAAAACAGAGCAGCTCGCAAGGCCAATAGTACACTGGGCTCCTTCAGAAGAGGGGTGGCCAGCAGGGACAGGGAGGTGATTGTCCCTCTCTACTCTGCCCTCATGAGGCCCCATCTGGAGTCCTGTGTCCAGAGCTGGGGCCCCCAATACAAGAAAGATGTGGAACTGCTGGAGAGGGTTCAGAGGAGGGCCACGAAGATGGTTAGAGGACTGGAGCACCTCCCCTATGAAGACAGGCTGAAGGAGCTGGGCTTGTTCAGCCTGGAGAAGAGAAGGCTGTGGGGGGACCTCATTGCAGCCTTCCAGTACCTGAAGGGAGCATACAAACAGGAGGGGAATCAACTTTTTAGAAGGGTAGATAATGGTAGGACAAGGGGGAATGGATTAAAGCTAAAGGAGGGAAGGTTTAAATTGGATATTAGGGGGAAGTTTTTTATGGAGAGAGTGGTGAGGTGCTGGAACAGGGAGGTGGTGGATGCCCCATCCCTGGAAGTGTTCAAGGCCAGGTTGGATGGGGCCCTGGGCAACCTTGTGTAGATCCAGTTGGTGGCCCTGGCTGTGGCAGGGTGATTGGAGCTCTATGATCCTTGGGGTCCCTTCCAACCCTTGCCATTCTATGATTCTATGATTCTTCAGTGTAATTAAAAAAAAAAAAAAAGCACTAACTTTACTTGTCCTTAACTTCTTTGTGAGTGTCCTGTGAGTCCTAGAACCATGTTTTTAGAGGAGCTACAATACCTGAAATGATCTGTCAGTATGCTTATTGAACCATGTGAGTGACTCTGCAATACTCGCATGTCCTGAGGGCCTGATGAGTGTGATTGTTACTCCTCTAGTCAGGGACACTCTCATATCCTGGTGAGCAACTATATGTGTATCAAGTTTTATCTTCCGATCAATGTTTGGATTATGTGAAGTGTGCATTCGTGCGTTTAGTACGGACCCTTATGACTACGTGAGAACATGTCCTAGAAGATCTTGCAGAATGTGAAAGGAAGACGAGTGATGTACCTCTGTCAAGCCTGACAAACATGTAATTTGAGATTGCTGCAGTGGAGGTCTTTTTCTGGTCAAGGTCCAGTTTTTTTCAGACTGTAGTTTATGCAATGTGGTTAGTAGTATGGGGGTATATTTTCAGCATTAAAATTGGAACAATTTATGCTCAAACATAACTTTCCTCGCTTTGCACATAGAAATCTTTGATGACTGCTTACGTGGGTAAACTAAAGTATGTGCTTGGTGCTTGAGGTATTAGAGCCTCAGCTATTGTCATTCTTTGGAAAATGAAACAAGGCCACAAAGAGGTCTTGTATAAATTAAAAATGAAGCAAAATGAAAAAGTAAATAAGTCAGGAAAAATAATTAGCTGACATACGTTAATTTTTTAAAAATACTTGTTTGTGGAACAAAGTGTAATTAAGCCCTTAGTGAGCATATGGTATGCAAATACAAGCGCAGTTTATTAGTATGTATTCAGCAGAATATTTGGGCAGATCATTCACCTATACAAGGAAGCTGAAAACTAGAATGTGAGAGTGAGAGTGGTCTAGGAATGATGAATGTTCATTCTACCGGTATTTTTGGTTTTGAAGGAATCCAGCAAAATATAACCTCTGTAAAGGGAGACAAACCAATTTCATTTTTTAATGAGGGTTCAGGTCTAACATGAGGGGAGGGTGAAACTATCTGTGTTAAACTAATTAAATGTAGTCTCCTTTTTGTAATTTTCTAACACCAGGTACTGAATTAGCTGTAACCACTTGTAACAGTTCTGGCTCCAGAACATTCTAGTCATGCTGGAACAGTTCCTTATGCCTTTTAAGAGGGAGTCCTTTTGAAATTTTTGTTCTGAGACCTGATTTACTGCTTTGGGAGAGAGATTTTGAAGAGCTCTAAAATTTGCACACACAATTTATTTAATATTGTGGTCAAATAAACATTAATTAAAGCAAGAGAAATTAAAAATCCGTAGTAGCTCCTAACAGTAATGTAACTTTTTTTTTTTCCGAAAATGGTGGTCCAAATGGTCAGAATGTGTCTGAAAAAATGGTCAGTCACTGCATTATCTGGTGAAGACTCCCTAATATGAGATTCTTGTGAAATTTTTTTTGTGCTGATTTAGTGAGATGGGATGAGTGAAGGAGAGAAGACGGAGTAGCAAAAATTAATTTGGATTTGTGCAGCGGTATTTGGAGGGGGAGGTGCAGTGCCTCAGACTTCATGACAGGCTTCATTCCTTACAGTTCTGCTGTCTCTGGAGCTACTTGGAGAGCATAAAAATAAGCACGTAACACATGTGCAAGATCTTGGTCTCACATCACAGGCAGGGGGTCAATTCTGCTACTGTTTTTTGCAGCGGACAGTACAGCAGAGCCTAATAGGATTGTAGGAGTCTACCAAGGTATTTTTTAACATAAAATCTTATCCTAATGAACATTTTGTACATCTTATTGAAAAAGGTCTGTGTCTAAACTACCTTAAATAAAAAATGTCCATCTGATGGGCCAGTTGCAGTTTATGCATATCGCTTGACCATAATACAGCTCTAGTAACACATGCAAGCTGAAAACTTGGTATGATGTGTTAGTATATGAAATAGGCAAGTTGTCATTACATTTATGAAACACTCTGGAACACTAGGGTAATGCATTCACTGGCAATACATGTATATTGTTTTGTTATTGTAGATTTACATTTTGTGTTTCTTCCACAACTTTCACTATAGAATATTCTATAAAATAGAATCTTAGAACCATAGAATCTTTAAGGTTGGAAAAGGCCATTAAGATCATCAAGTCCAATTGTCTGTCAACTAAACCTTTTACCAGAGTGCCACATCTATATGTTACTTGAACATCTCCAAGGATGGTGACTCTGCCACCTCTCTGGGCAGCCTGTTCCAAAACCTGACCACTTTTTCAGTGAAGAAATTTTCCCTAATATCCAATCTAAACCTCCCCTAATGCAACTTGAGACAATTTTCTCTCATCCTAAAAGAAATGTCCTCCCTGATCTCAAGGGAAGGGATTTGGCTGGGTTTTTTTAGTTGAATTCACATGAAGCCCCACCCTGAAAGTAGCAGTAGTGTGTGAAATGAGACTGCAGAAGAAAGATTAAAGCAGCAGAAAGTCTGCTAAATATTGTTACAATATGGTTTTAAATAATGGGAGAGTGAAGAATGGTTTCTTAATAGTTTTAAATGGTAAAATATTTCCATACACTGATGAAGACAGAAATAATTTTCTTGATTGCTGTAATTCTAGCACTTACATGGTCAACAAAGGTTCACTGCAGAGCATTAGTGGAACTTCGGCAAAATGGGAATGTAGTTTAAAACAGGGAAGCATGAAATACTTTACTTTCAACTCAGCTGATACAAAATTCACTGATGGTGAGAGCATTTCTGCTTCTGCTGATACAAACCATGTTTAAGCTAATGGAATTACTCTCGATTTACCAGCAGGATAAGTTCCTTTTGCCCTTAAGTCTTCTTATAAATTGCACCTGAGAAGTTCCAGCCTAGTTGTTATTATTAGGAGAAGTTGGTCAGATTGTCAAGTGTACAAGACCCTCAGGTTTATCCTCAAAGCATGAAGAAGACATGAGCCTGAAAACCTGTCTAATTAAATTAAATAAATAAGAAGACACGAGCCTATAAACCTGTCTATGTAAATTAGTCACAAAAAAAAGGTATCACATATCTACATAAATCTGTTCCTGTCTGCTGTGAATAGTGAGCTTTTTTTATTTTACTTTTGTTGCTCTTCATTATTTATAGTGCTATTTTTGTAAAGAAAAGCAAAATGGAATAGGGAGAAGCAGTATCATGTTAAACCAGTTGATGGAACTGGGTAAAAACCAAACAGCAGATTTTAGACTTTCCATAACTTCTGCAAGAGGAGAGAGACATCCTTGTGTGGTGCCCTTGACTAGCTTGCAGTTGCACTCAAATCAGAAAGTCACAAATCTAGGTGGTCACATTTTCTGTGGCACCTTCACTGGAAAGAGTAATTCCCCTGTGGTTCTGCGATGAACTGCAGCAAGGTTTTTTAACCTGCACCAAGGTTTGTGATGAATACAAGTGTGGAGGTCATTGCTGACTGTCATGTGAAACTGGAACCAGGTGAGGCTTCACTAACATTTCCTAATTTTGCTCGGTTTGTTTCAGACTGGTGAAATTGAAATTGTCGTAGGGTATGCATAAGGAGGAAACAAGGGGTAGCAGTTGCTGTCCTTGGTGGAGGAATTGAAAAAGACATCGTTACAGAGCAAACTTTTCTTACTATTTGTTTTCCACCACATACCTCCAATCTCAGTAGTTCAGCATATCTGCTTGGTCAAGAGGTCTCCTCCATCTTGTCAAATGTTCCAAAGAACCTTGTCTTAATGGTGCTCTTTTATAACGTGAGTTGTGTAATTTACTTATGTCTCACAATGGGATAGTTTACTGCTGGGTACATCAATTGCAATTACCCAAAGCTTCAATGTATGTAACGTGGTCTGGACGGATTGTGTCAATGGTTTTGCTCTCCAAGTCCTGTGTTTGGTGTGAACTAAACAACAAGCCTGGAGGAATCTGATTCCTTAAACTAAGCTAGTCTCATGTGACCTTTATATAATATCCTTATTGCTTTGTGGAAAGATTAAAGGCAGGGGATTAAAGCCAAAGAATAAAGGGACAGTACTAAAAATATATGGGAATGTTTTCATGCCTGATGGACAATTTGTCATATGTCTAGAAAACATCCAAGAGAGGCTAATCTTAGCAGTTTGTAGAAGTAAATTTTCTCCACAGCCAAAATAGGAATGTTTCCTTGAGAAGGTGGCAGGAAAATTGCTTATCTCATTAACCAAAGACATGGTTAGCCAGACATGGGAAAGATGGTGTTGCTCAGACTTCAAGTTCTTCTGCCAATTCTTTTCCGTGTAAAGCATGTAGAGGCTCTAGCATCTGTAGGGGAAGCTAATACCTAAAATGAAAAATGCAGAAATTTTATGTACTTTGTGGTGAGGGAGTTAAGCCCTACTCTTCAAGATATCTCTATAGATGGAGTTGAGTACCAAACCTGATGATTATGTACTTTGTGATGTGGAAGAGACGGAGGAATCCTCTACGCTCACAGAGATCTTGACTTGTTACTCAGTGTCCTCCTTGAGGTTCAAGTAGAACTACCTTTTCAAGGTTTGTGTCTATTTTACACCCCTAAAAAAAGTAGTTGACCTCAATAATTGTGAACCTGGCTCTCCAGAAAGTTCCTTCTCTTTTTTTTTTTAGTGAATAACATAGAGTAAAAAAATAATGCATTCCCCATGCTTGCTGTGTTTCTTGGGATTGGGTTACCTGGCTAAAAGGAGAGCAGAAATGTGTGGCAACTCCAAGGTATTAGGTGGCAATTTAGCCATTCCTAACTGACCTAGCACCAACAAACACGTGTAAAATCGACAAACAAGATGTAATATTTGTCATCTGTGTACTTCATGAGACAGATTTTAATGATAATGGGTATGTATCCCATTATTAATTTTCTGAGAATTCAAATCCTCCTCAAACTTCTCTTTGTACTGAGAAGACTAAAGAAAACACACATGCCTGTAGTTTTATTTGACTGCTTAAAGAGGGAAAAGTGTGCCTTCTTTATTTTTTTTTTCCCCTGCAACACTCTTCTATTATTTACCTGATTCTAGGGAATTCCAAGGGCAGGACACATTCTTTAATAAGGCCATGAACTGTATATCACAGCTAAGGCTAGTAATAAACTCTAATACTGATGTTATAAAAGCCTTCTTAAAGCAAGGTTAATAACATGACAATAGTAAACACCCCAGTCAGCATAAAATGAAATGGAGCCTACAATATTTTAAATGCATGGGTCCTGTGAAAAAGGATACCTGGGAAAGACCTTTTGTTCATGAGCCTCTATATATAAAAAAAATCAGTTTTCTGCTCATGTCTCAGTTGAAGGTCATCTGTACACAAGCAAGAGGAAAATAACTACCATACTTTGCTGCAAAATGCTGGGATTGCACAAAAGCGTTTATGATATTGCAAGTATGATACTTTAATGAACAAGTAGTATAAGTTTTAAAGGAGTTCTGTTAATAGCCAGATGTGTTTTATTAATTTGTATTTATTACTTTTTGTTTCCCTTTTTTTCTTCTGAAAATAATTTGTGTGGTGTAGAAAATGAAGGAAATATTATTCCTCTACTTCAGCCCTATGACAGAACTAAAATAATCTTGAAAAACTGTCAACATAGTTAGCTGTCCAGATTCTGAAGAAGTACTTTCTGTAGAAGATCATCATTGTGTCCCTTATTCAGAAGGAAGAAACAGAAGGATATCCAAGTTCAGGATCAAATTTACATTTTGATGGGGTCTTGCACTGCTGGTTGGAATTAAGGATGCCTTCTGAAATTGGTGTCCCCGTCTCCAATCAGTTTCTTACATCAGAAGGCATTTCCAGAGGGAGTGTGTGCAGAATATTTGAACGAGAAAAACAAAACAAACATACCGATTTTCAGACAAAGAGTCACTTAAATTGTTTTCAGCAAAGAACACCAATTTCTTCCATTCATGAAAATTGTAAAGAGCATTTGGTAGTTTTCAATGCCTTTTGTCTTCTCTGAGAAGGAAGAAATTAAGAATTATCAAATCATTTATCAGATAGTAGGCCACCATTTGCCTGTCATTGCTACAAGGGGCTAGATCTGTGGTGACTGTGATGAAAATACAGGAAATCTAATAAATTATGTAGAAATAAATAGGCTATTTTCTTAACCTTCAGGAATGGGTCTTTTTTTACCTCTTTGTTTAACAATTTTCCCAATTTGATTGATTTTGAAAACGTTACTGATCACTAATCTCTCCCCACAAAAGAAACCCCTTAAAGGTTTCATGATACTGTAGCACAAACATATAAAACCTCAGCAGAAGAATGACCATTTAAAGTAGTTTAAAACTACAAATGTTTCCAAGCTAGTCAGAAGATAAAACTTTCTTCCAGAAGTTAAGAATTTTTTTGAGCCAGTCCTTTGGTTTTGTTAAAAAAAGTCCTTTTTACTTCAGAGCCTCTTAAAAATTTATTACTTTTAAAATATTGTATGTGTTATTACTTTATTTTACAAAGTAGCTTGTTATTCAGAGTATAACTGAGTGCTCTGGATAGGAAAATTCAGTTAATGCTAAAGAATAAAGCAGTATAACATCCCCTGTTGTATATTTTTTTACTTACTCTTCTTCAAACTCAACAACTACAGAAACAGCTCTTTGGATATCATGGTAGTTTGATACAATATTAAACAACAAACTGTCCAAGAAAGGATAACTACATTTTCATAGCAAAAAGCTAGATAAAAGACAAACAGTAATTTCTTGAAGGACATGCAGACAGTGTTCAGAATACCTCCATTTATGAAGATGTAGCCAGCTTTATTTTTGTTTTTCTAATTTTACTTGTTTTTCCTACCAGATTTTCAGCTGTTAATTTATCACCCTCCTGTGGATCACTGTAACACCTAAGAAGCTGAAATTCTCTTGCAGCATTACTAGTTCAGAGGATTTTTTTTCCCCTTTCTAGTCTCTACATACTCAGGTCTTGACAAAAGTGACTAACACAATCCCTAGAGGTCTAAGTTGAAATGTCGCATTATCTCTGTGTGTAGCACTGGTGCTTCTATCTTTGGAAAACTGTCCCAGCTTCAGTGTCCAGAGTTCAGACTAGCTGCTGATAACACTGCAAATGCCCACAGAGAAAGCCCCAAGCACAATTTAGAAACTTCTTATCCTGCCAGAGAGTTAGTCTGGGTGTCAGGTTTAAGCATATGAGTATTTAAGGGCAAAGTTGGTAATGGGCTCTTCAGTTAGCTCACAGATGTTCAGTACTTGAGTTTAGGACTTAATGAGTTGAAATCGAAGCTTGAACTGAATGTCCGGCTTTGTTTTCAATGAGGTGGGGGTAAGTTTCTAGGACAACTGTTGATACATTTTTGTGGAGAGAATCCACATACAACTTTAAAGACTAGCTTGTAATGTTTTTTTACCCTGAAATATGTCTTCTGCTTCAAATTAATCTTTAGTCCTGTACCAGGTTACAGCTTGTCTTGCTCTGGCAGACTGAGTGACCGGGATGGTCTGTTGTATGAGTCCCTCCAAAGCGATGCTCACTGTTTGTTGCACTCCTGTGGTCTCACTCCAGTTTGTCAGTGAGATGCCCTGAACACAATATTCCACTTGCGTGGATTTCCCTACTCTGGGATCTGTCAGCATCTGTGTAGGCAGATCAAAATCACTCTGAACATTTTTGCTGCCAGTTCATATTCCGCTGAGTCTCTTTCAATACCACAACAACCTTCTGCTACCAGGTATGTATGTGTTCCTGTAAATGCACTTCAGAATTCTGATTTGTAGTTTTCTGTCTACAGCTTCACCTCTGAAGATGTAGGTAGTTATCATTTCTGTCACACTGGAGGCCACAAATCCTCTCACTGTGGGGCTGGAGATTACAATTGCAGAATGCGCTGCAGAAAACTCTGGACCTTACCTTCTGTCCCAGCTGGGTGCCTAAGCAAGTAACCATCCTTGTGCTTTCACA